>CAHIKZ030005236.1:312500-462500 GCA_903632075.3 Acanthosepion pharaonis | reverse complement strand
ATCAAGCCCATCAGGTATGATACACCCTGCTTTCCTCTGTCCCTCTTTCCCTTAATCTGTCATGTGAGTCATATTCTTTTATGTGTCAGGTCCCTTCAGAACGTAGGCGATCATGGCCCTCCACATCTTCCCGTCCCTTGTGGCTCTTAATAAGTTTTGTCTTTTTGTTATTTCTCTCAAACCCTGTTCTGCCATCCATTTGCTGAAGCTCATCAAGTATGTGACATGCTGCTTTCCTCTGTCCCTCTTTCCTGGTCCCATAGGTGTCGGGTTTTCCAAGCCCTCTTTCCTCATTATGTACCCCAGAAATTTCAACTCTCTCTTCCTGATGTTAAGTATAAGTTTCCTTTTTGTTTCCATTTTCTGCAAAACTTTGTTGTTGCTCAAATATTTGGTCCATGGTATCCTCAGCATCTTTCTGTAGAAACACATTTCTGTTGCTTCAAGTCTCTTCCTCATCTTTGAGGATATTGTCCAGCATTCACTGCCATACAGGAGGACAGATATTACGTCAATCCACTTATACAGCATTGAATGTTGGACAATTTCTTTACAGATGAAGAGAAAACAGGGCGACATAAATGTGGTTCTACAGAAGGATGCTGAGAATGCCATGTACTGAATACATGAGCAACAAGGAAATGTTAATGAAAATTAAAATTTGTTGCATATAATAAAGAAGTGGACTTAGAGAACTTGACAGTCACAGGACATATTTAAGTCAAGAAGGACAGGAAAAAACAGCAAATAACCTACCTAACAAGCATGTGTAAATGGATAGCAAATCTGGGGGTGTCAGAGGGATAGTAAAAAGACAAACATTGTTAAGAGCTACAAAGAATAGGAATTTATAGAAAGCCAGGATCACCCATAACTTGAAGGAACATGGCATATAGAAGGAGGAGTATACAAGAATGTTTGATAAGGGAGTTTAGCTTTAGTCCAGCACAAGGCTACATAAATGGAGTACCCAGGTCAATCTGAACTCACCACACTGATAATGATCCCTAAGATTATTTTTTTAACTAATACTTTGCAATGAAACACCCTTATTTACATAGCTTTACATAGTTTGATTCAAGGCTACAATCACTAAGTAAGGATTGAAATCATTTTAGGGTAGTATTTAAATAGACTGGCCCACTTGTAAAAAAAATAGGAAAAATGGGGCGAGGAATAATTTTTGTACATTAACAATCTTTAAAATAGTTTTAGGTCATGTCACTTGTTAGGATCAAAAAATATTGATGCTTTTTTTTATCATTTTAAAAGTGGGGTCCTGTTCATAATATTGATATAGTGTAAAATTGATCTCTGACTTTTACAGAAACATTAGACTTTCTTTTTTTTTCTGATGGTTTTTAACATTCTTTTTAACTTTTTTTTTTTTCTTAAAAAAAAAAATTAAGCTTTTTTCTACATGGGATTTTATTTTGTAACCACAGGCACAAACATTTAAGGTATTTCAAATGGAAAATAAATAGATACATACATTAATTTCTGTAAATTTTGGATCTTTAATTAAAAAATGTATATATCCATTTGTTTTTTATTTATAAACCCCTATAAAAAAAAAAGGACTGTTTTTGTACCAAGAACAGTTAAGTCCAATAACTGTGCAAATATTCAGGAACTGATTTGACACTATATCAATATTAAAAAATGGAGACCCACTTCTAAATTGATAAAAGAAAATCCATATTTTTTTTTTATTTTGACAAGTGTTGCAGTCTAAGGAAGAACTAAAGAATATTAACATACAAAAATCATTTCCAAAAAGATTTTTCCCTCTTTTTTTATGAGTGGACCAGTCTATTTAAGTAGTTCTCATTTTAGAAGTAAAATTATTTGAGATTATTTGACTAATCACTTCACTAATCCCAAAGCAAAGTACATTTAATTACCTAGATTAGGTGTCTTAGAAAGCAATAATAGTCGGTTGTCTGGTAAATTTGTTATTAACAACTCTTCTTGATATTATTGGCCTAGAGCAACAATCCCAGCATGCAGTACTGTTGGGAGCCTTGTGAATGAAATTGAGTAGAAGAAAATGTTTGGAAGCCATAAGTGGTTGTGTTAGCACAAAGTCACAAGTCATCATGACCAAAAGTTTAAGTATACTCTCCTTGATCAACTATTGATCCTACCAAATTATGATATCTCCTTGAAACTGTAACTAAGGTCTGCTTAGCAAAATTATAGTATAAACCATAGGTTGGCTTAGTGCATATTGAACACAACAAGGATGTTGTCTGCAACAAGGATGGGCTAGCCACATGAGCAGACAGGCATACTTAGATATGAATAGCTAACCCTATTACAAAACTATCATCTAAAATCTTAAAAGAGTTAAAAGAATTATCAAGTTTCTTTATCTTTTATGGTCACATTATCAAATATAGATGACTGCCTTCAGGTTGGTATTTAACTGCATTCCCACTCAAGCAGAATACAACACAGACTTGAGCTTAAAGTGGGTTTGTAGCCCATGTGTACAAGGACTTAGAAAAGAAATTGCTGAAGACTTCCTCATTTGGAGACGCTTTTAGCACCAGGTAATAACCCAAATCTCCTCTTGAAGGAGAAGTGAAGCTTGGTGGGATGGCCTCCTTGTCACTTCCTCTTTTGGGGATACTTCAGACACCAGGTAATAACCCTAGCTCACTTCTGAAGGAAGGCCACACTGACGATTATGTCTAGCATGAAACAGCCTATTGCCTCTGAGTGTTGACTTCAATGTTCACTTATATGTATGTATGTATATATAAAAGATTAATACAAATATAAAATTTGTCACTTTGCTGACTGATGTTATATTCATCACTCCAACTTCAGAGATTTGTATACAAACCATTTATAATCATTCGATCTACTCATCAGGAAGTTTCAATATATAAATATAAAGTAATGCACAATGAATGCTGATGGTAATAAAGCAGTGCTCAATGTATAATAACTGAGCTAAAATTTATGCTAATAATAAATATACATTTTGTTCTTCATAGCACAACTTGAAGTTTCAAGCATGAGGCAATCATCAGGCACAGACTGAAAATAGAAAAAAGGAAAAGGAATGGAAAAGAGAGAGAGAGTATAAGGAGACAAGAAAATGATGAAAAGGAAAAATAATTAGGACATTTGACATGGATACACATACAGACATGCATATACATACATGCACATTACACACACACACAAGAAATAATCAATCTAACTCTAATAATAGTATCATTGCAATTAGCACATAAATTAATTAAGTCAAACTTAGCATAAAAATATTAAAAAAGGGAAAATTCCAAGTCAGTCATTGAAACTTCCTGACAAGTGAACTGAACAATTACAAGAAAGTTTGACTACAAAATTCAAGAGTTAAGGTGCTGAGTATAACAACTATCAGCTAAGTGATAAATTTTATAACTATTAAAACTTATTATTATTAGGATTACTACAAATAAAATTTGTCACTTAGCTGATAGATGTTACTTTATTTTTATGTCCTATATACAGGGTGCTATGGATAAATTGTTGTCTAATTTATGCAAAAATGAAAATAACACTGACATCTCATTTAAACAGATATATTTACCAAAATTACACAAAAATATCTTGAAATGCTAAAGAGTAAATTTATTCAATAAAATCGTCATTGGCTTCAACCATGGCCTCTAGATGACTTCAGAATCTCCTGCATGTGTTCTGGACGATCTCCTTTAAGTTGGCGAATGCTGTTGTAATCCTTGCCTTCAGTTCATCTTCAGTATTACAAGAAGTTTTGTTGGTCTCTCATTTGGAATGCCTTTAATTGACCCACACATAATAATCAAGGTGGTTGCAGTTTGGGGACTTAGTAAGGGGTGATGTGGTCATAGAAATTGTCTGACAGCCATGACTAGGTTCCCCTACTTGTGCAGCATGGTGCAGAGTCCTGTTGCCAGACATAGGGTCTTCCAGCAGCCACTCTCTTGACCCAGGGCAGCATTACTCCTCACGGCATTTGATGTAGGCCTTCATGTTGAATCTGAGGCCCTGTGGGAAGATGAATGGAGGCATAATGTCAACATTACTAGTAATCACTCAAGACATCTTCATAATCACCATTAGATTCATCCAACTCTTTCCAAATCCTCTGTACTGTCCTCAGATTGACACCCAAATACTCTGAAATGTTCGTATTGGAGTTTCCGGTACCAATGCTGAGCAGTACAGCATGCTATTTCCAAATTTCTGGTGGAGTGAATTGCATCATGATGCTCTTTTTCTCACTAACTCTACTATACTGTGCAGTCAACAAAATCCAAAACAAGTAACATGTATGTGCAAAATTTAAAATATCAAATGGCGACTATTTACCCATCGCACCCTGTGCGGGTGTAGATGTGTGTGTTTATTTATATATATATATATATATATATATATATATATATATATACAGTGGGGGGGGAAATAAATATTCGTACACTTGAAAAATTGTATTTTTATAAATGTAAAAGCCTTAAATAAAACAAATCTCAGCACATTTTATGTATAAAGACACATACTATTAAAAAATAATAATAAACTTAATTAATTCTTATCCTAACAGAAATTAAGGCATTTTTTTTTTAATTCTAACTGGTGAAAAAAGTATTCATACAAATCAATTATTAGAATAAAATAATATCAATTAATTATGAAAAAAGTATATTCTAGAATGTTCCAGTAATATTATCAGTAATTATAGTTAATGCTGTTAGCTATTATCAGAGCATTCTGCAATTTCTAGTCTTACAAGAAGGTTCTAATTAATGCCTAAAGGTAAAGAATTGGCTATTTCACAAAAAAACAACACATTTTGTCTCTTTGGAAAGATGGGAACAGTTACAGAACGATTTCTAACAACCAGAATATTCCTTTTACTACAATTGCTTGTTCATTGTAAGGTTTAAAACTTCGAACAGCGTCGAAAAACCAAAGACGAACAGGTGCTCCAAGGAAGATTTCTCTAAGATCAGCAAGGATATTAGGACGCCAGATCCAACAAAATCCACAGGTTACCCGAGAAGAGCTGCAGGAACATCTGCGTGCATTAAGGATTAAAGTAACCAAGCATACAATAAGTAATGAACTACACAAAAACAGTCTGAAATCACACATCCCAAGGAAGACTCCATTCCTCTTGAAACGACACAGAGATGCTAGGCTAAAATTCGTTAGAGAGCATAAGGATAAAGAATATTCATTTTGGGAAAAAGTGCTATGGACAGATGAAACTAAAATAGTTGTTTGGTCATAATTATCGAAATCATGTGTGGAGGAAGGACAGTGAATCCTACTTACCAAAGAACACGTTACAAGTTTGGGAACCTTGTGGCACATAGTGCACCAGGTCTCTGTATTTAGAGTAAAATATTATTTATTATAGGACATTAACAAATAAAATAAATTATAAATAAATATATATATATATATATATATATATATATATATATATATATATATATATATATATATATAATAAATTTTATATATATATATAGTTTCTATTTTTGAAAATTATATAGTTTCCTTTTAATATCTTTTGCCCTGTTGATAGAACTTAGATCATGCCAACTGTATCTTTCTCTTCTGCAGGCAGAAGAGAAAGACCCTCCACCAAAAGGGCACACCTTCTGGCTGGATACTTGCTGACTCAGGTATAAATCAGACCTATGTCTATTTCCCTATTTGGTACATTCTCTGTTCTGTTTTTAACCCATAGCTGGAGGAGAAGGGCTGGATTCATAACTTTCCTAAGTGTATTTGTGCAAAAATGAATGTAACAAACTTGACCAGAATTCAAACTTGGCTCAACTGATTTCTCGATCCAAGCCACTAACCACCTGCACATTTTAAAAATTTATATTCAACATTAAGTTAACCAACAAGTGTTAATATAGGTAATTAAAGTAATCAACCAACATTTAATATCTAAATTTAATATTTAAATATATTTGATCTTAATTTAAAAATGTAAGCATCCACATTTTTGTATTTCTTAAGATAAGTAAAGGAAAGTTTTAGGAATTATTTTTGTTTTCAGATACAAATAAATATGATCAACTAATCCTACAAACTAATAGTATGAAAATATGAAGTTATGTGGAAAAACAAGTCTTACTTTCTGTTATAGTGAAATATTAAACTCTAGGTTTGCCAATTCTTAAAAGTTGGGTGGATTTAATTTATTTCTGCTCTTCAAAAAATATATGCATGGAATTTAAATATCTTATTAAATCACTGAGTATATTCATCAGAGACCAGTATCAGGAAGTCATTTCACTGAATACTTTAAAACAAGGTGACATTCAGTTTTCTATAAACTGGTTGGTTCAGGTCTTTTACATTTAAGACTGGGGCAGTTATATTTATTTATTAGCTCTCTATGTAACTCAGGTTATTATTGGTTGAGTTTATTAAATAAATATCACCAAATATTCATTCACTTAAATTAATATAGTGACACAGCAGATTTGAACAACAATTTCGCTTAAATCTGGTAAGCAAATTTTGTTTGTTTTATTATCTCAGACCATCACTTTTATTGTTATGCTACCACTCCCATGTAGTTTGAGCTATTTTATGCACCAACAAATTAAATATTTCTTGGTGTGTTATCTAAATTTCAAAATCCTACACATGCACCCAAGGCAGTCTGAATAGTAAGCTTAAAAATGAAACAAAAAATTCAAACTTTTCCTTGGATACTTAATACATGGAACCAAACAAAAAAAAAAAAAAATCAACTACCATGTTTATTTGAGTTACTGGTGATCTTGTGTGTAATGCAGTACACTACTTTTATATAAAGAAAAGCATGAAATGTGTAGAAATGAAATGATCAGTTTCCTTCAGTTTTCATGATACATTGTCTTAATGTTAAGATAATTTTTCAGAAACTAGTGACTACACTATTATCCATAAGAAAGGCAAAGATGAGATTTCCTGCATCAAATAAAAAGTCTCCACCCACCATATATGGTTGGGGTGGAGTATTCAAAAGTCTGTTAAAATTACAAGTGGTTTTAGCCATGTAAAACTAATTGTATATACAGGGTGGTCGTTTTATGGTCAGAGCCATTTTAAAGTGGGACTCAGTATATTTAAATTGGCAATTTTAAATAAACAAAGTGTGATGTATCTATAATTATATATATGGAACATTAATAAAATGAATTATGCAGTGCAGTCCATATAAACCATATTTATTTAAGTTTAGTGTAAGAAATTTTCCATCAGGTTCAAAAAAAAAAACTTGTGGGGTGGGTTTTGCATATTTTTAAAAAGATTTAACATAATTATAAATTGTGACAACTAATAATTTAGCAACACATTTTTCTCTTTACCTGAAAAGTAACCTGTGTCCACTTTTGATTTAAACACACTCAGTTGTGAAACAAATATTGGTTTAAGTTTTGATTATTTTCCATCAAAAAAAGATATTTTATTTACTTAGCTTAACTATTTCCCTACAAAAGGTAATGATATTATTTTTCTTAGAAAATGTTTCTTTCAGATAATATGCGCTAATCTCTGAAGATGTTGTTTGCATATGCGCATGGACATGCATCTGATATAAATAACATTTATGAACAAGAAGCACAAAGATATTTTGTCAATTCAGAATGGTGAATTATAAAAGAAGAGTATGAAAGAAAGCATTTTAAATGTTTGGCTGGAAAGAGATTGCGTAAAAGAAAGATAAAACAAGAAAGAAATGTGAATAGAGCCCAATTCATTTGTCTGGTAGAAACAAAAATTCTTCTACTTATAGTTGTGTTTCTTTGTGGGTGGAGTCCAAGAGTTTATTTAATCATATTAAGAGAAGAAAAAGATTCCACATGGTCAGATATAAATAGATAGAGAGCTCTGTTTTTTCTTCAACCAGTTTCTGCTACTGCTATCTCCAATGTACAGCTCTGGTCAATTAAGGGCATTCCAAATGAGAGTGCTTTTATTGCTCTGCCTCTGAAATATCAAAAAAGGAAAAACAAAGTGATGTAACTAGTTTAAGCTAGAAGAAGTCACATGATTGGTAATGGTAATATTGGCCATTTCATTAAAAGGAAATACTTGGCATTCATTGACCGAGCAGCCAGTACCACTGTCGGTTGAAATTTACTGAATATTTCTATTAAAACAGTTTTTGGGAAAATATGTTTCTCAAGTCCATTGTTATCACTCTTTTCAGTATTAATGAACATTTCCTTCCTAACCTTTTGTTTGAAGTGGTGTAGAACATCAACAACTTTATTGTTCCATTATTTTCTCTTCAAGTTACATGTGATATCCATTTTAGTTCTTACTGTTGAAAATCCTCCTGTGATGTAGTTTCTGTTATTTGGTAGAGTTCTTTGGGATTTTGTAGTGCCATTCCACAACATTTTAAGAGGGGTGGTCTTCACTATCATCTATAAATTTAATTCACTCAAAGCCATTTTAACTATCAATCTGAGAAAGTGGTTCTATATAGCTAACAGTTTAAATTTTTTTTGAATGAGTTTGGTGACATACAAAACATCCATATGAAAGTCTTGCTCTGATGAGATTATTTAAGAACATGACTTGAGTTCTTAGATTAATGTTTTCGTTTTATATCATCATGTGGTGTTAGACAAAACTACTCCAAGAACAGCCTGTTCTATATTCAATTTCCTTATCTCCTATGCTAAATTGATTATAACTGATTCTACATCCTGAATTATTATGATGTATTCAAGGCATGTATTGTCGCTGCTTTCATTCCACTTTCAGATAATAGTTTCTGTTTTGGAAATGTTTATATTAGGAACAGTGAATTGATAACAGATATTTTAGACCCTGTGGCAGTCATACCACATGCAAAGTAATTTTCAAATTGGGGCCTGTAAAAAAAATGATATTTCCTTTTTATTTTTTTAATTAAACTAAATATTTGGTAACTACTACATTTCCAAGAAACAGTGTAACTTTCTCAGCTTGAACATCAATTGTCAATCTTTGAAGGTGCTATGAGATTGCAATGGATGGGGTTGCTGTTGATTACCGGTTTTTACTAAGAGGAGTTATAACTTGTTGCCAAAAACAAAGTAAACAAATTTTTTTAAGTGTTATAGCATACCTACGTATGATAATGGGTATGTCCCCATTCATATAAATACAACAGTAAATACTTTATGTTGGTCTGCAGTTGGAGATTCATTGTGAAATTCACTTGACTCACTTCTAGCAGTTGGCTACTTCTTCTATGTGCCACTGGTGAATCTTATACTTGTTGTTGGTGTCCTAAGTATTATTGTTCATTACCAACCTTCGTGTGATTATTCTATTCACTAACCTCCCCTAGGTTACAACAAAAAAAAGTTTCAATATGTGGAGAAATGTTATACATATTTAGATAAAGAACAACATATCTCACAAAAAGGAAGAGAAAGAGATTATATTCATGCATATACAAATAGTTTAAAAAAAAGAGAAAACAAAAGGAGGAAACATTTATCTGCTTGGACATAATGTGTGTCTGTGGAAAGTTCACATGATTTGTCTGAATTTAAGTAATTGGTTTGCTGGGCAAAAAGAAATTCTCCCCCAGCAGAGGCAAGCTCTAATATTGTCACTGCATTGCAGAGCAAAAATAGAGGAAGAAGATTCATTCCTATTACAGTCTTGACTTGAACAACACCTAGCTGGCATCATGGCAGACACGATAGGGTAATCACTACAAAACTTTCATTCACTCACTGCTGTCTCTCCTAAATCAAATAAAGATAAAGATATCAGATTGACAAGCCTGATAAACATTGCCATGGTGTGTGTGGGGATGGGGAGTTCACATATAACTTGATCAGACAAAAATGTGATAAATTGAACATGAGTAACCCTGGAACCATTTCAAAATCATATTTCTTAAAAGTCTATAGAAGTAGGAAAATGAGTTCTTTAAGAAAATGCTTTTGTTTTTCTTTAAATTGTGATTGATACTTTTAGTTGATTCCATGAGGTTAGGACTTTTCCTGTATTATTGCTCACACAATGCAAGGCCCAAGAGTCCCTCAAGGTAGAGAGTTACTAAATGAGGTTTTTGTAAAAACTTACAAGGAGAAAACTGGGTACATATTATGAGGATATGTAGGATAGATAACAGCTGACCCCAGTCTTGAAGAGGTTAAGATTGTAGTGAAGTAAACTTCTTTAAATCTAGGGTCTTGTATCAGTAAATGAAAACAGCTTGAATTTTAAAATTAGTTTAGGTTTAAACAATTAATTCAGCATTAAGATTTTTAATCTACTGTCTCATGTATAGTGAATGACGATGACAAAGTAATGGCAGCAATTTGAGTTGTTAGAAACAAATTAAAGAAATAAATAGATCAAGAGGTTCTTTAAAATCATTTCGATAAATTTACAGATGGAAACATTTTCAAGAAACCAAAATTATTTACATTATTTATATTGCTTGGACTGTTGTCCTCCTCTTTATTGGCATATTCACAATGTTTTGGCCATTGTACACTCTAGCCTTCTTCAGGTGATTGAAATTTCAAACTGTATTTCATCCACTGGGGTAGATTGTTCTAGTTCCATGTGCCATGCCTCTTCTGGATGTCTTAGTTATCTCCTATAACTCACTCTGCTGAGCCATGTGTCCTTGAGGACATCAGTGTATAAATTTTTGAGACTTATAAACTTAATGTCTCAGTATCATTTTTTTATCAGAGCTCATATTGCAATTTTTTTGTTATTATTGCTTTTCTCTAGCACTCTGTATTACTGGTTCCTATATTGTAGTCATTTCTATGCTTAGCCTAGCATATGTGCTGATTCCTTAAGTTTTCGTATTTTCTAGTGATGTTCTTTGTCATCATCCTACAAAACCAAAATTCATATTGAAAATATTCTAGCATGTCATTTTATCTTTCCAGTCTGATTTTCTTTCTTGTGAATAAAAGAAAATGCAAATTACAATAAATTGGAAAATAAACTAAATGTTTCACTTCGTTTTGTATGCAGATATTGCACATCAGAATGCTTCGCCAGTGATGTCTATTCTAGAGTCACAGAAAGATTTGTGCCTCAATAACATCAATGCGATCATTTCTTAACTAGCATTCTAGCATAGATTCCAAGAATTGAAAACAATCTATATGAATAAATGCAAAATTGGGAACAATTCTCCTATGAATTCTGGGGTTAAAAAGCCCCAACTCTACTTTATAGTAATTTGGTATTTACTAGACCTCTCCAAGCCCCACCCACCCCCGCCCAACAAAGTTGCATTGTGACACAAAGTCAGTTTAATGTAGAAAGCCCAAGTGTATACATCCAGACTAGGAACAAAAATTGCCTGAGTCCCCGCAACCGTTGGTTGTGCTGGCCTTGGTGCAAGCACCAATCCCTGTCTCTAGTGCACTCTAGAGGGCGTGATATCAGGCAGCTATTCCCCAGGCCTGAACACCTCTGAGTATAATTTTCCTTAGTTGCAACTCTGTCCTTCGACAGAGCCACCCCTGAACACACTCTGCACAAAGACAGAGAAACAACTGAGAGATGATAAATAAATGTGTTACAAACTACTTTATAGTAATTTGCATTGATTCAACCCCCCATGAGGTCCGTTTGTGACACAAGGTTGGTTTAATGTGGGGAACATTAACATGTACACCAAGGCTAGGAACAAAAATTGCTCAAGCCCCCACAATCATTGGTTGCGCTGGCCTCGGTGTGTGCACCGATCACTCTCTCTAGTGCAATGAGAGGGCACGGACTTGAGCAGCTGTTCCCCAGGGCTGGGCATCTCCGAGTATAATTTTCCTTGCATCAAAAGTAATACTTATCTCCATGGGACCTACAACAGATATTGGGAGCAGAATAAAACCATAGGATAGAGCAAGTTTTCTCCTACAGATCTCTATTTTCCTACAGAGTCACCATCATCGGTATTTTTGCATTTTCACCAGCAATGAATAAAAGACTACATGGTAGGCTCTTGCTTGTAAATGTGGATTATCACATGCATTATCCACCACCTAACTCTTCTCACATCCTTTGTTTCATCACCATAAACATTCAGTAAGCATTGATTTATATCAATGAGTACACTTTTTACACATGGAAAAATAAATATGCATGTATGTATATGTAATATATATGTGTGTGTGTTTATATATAATAGAGAAAGAGAGTGGGAGTGTGTGTGAGAGAAACATAGAATGTATGTAAATATGTGTGTATGTGTATATATATATATATATATATATATATATATATATATATATATATATTATAGGTAGCCTGTAGGTAGCATTCAAGCATGAAACAAATTGTCGCCACTTGGTGTTGACCTCACTCCTATATTTACACATGCTCTTCCTTATTTTTAGCCCTTTTACCCATAAATGTACCATACCTTAAAACTATATTTTTATCATATATTTCTGTCATGTGTGTGTGCAATGACTATATAATGTGTTTGTGGGTGTATTTGGCTCCTTGGGAGGTGTACAAATAGCCAAGATCTGAGCATTGTATCTATTTTAGTCAGCCTTATATTCTATAGATCTTTTCCAAGGAAGCACACCTCTCAAATCAGCTTTAGTACAGTAAAGCATCTATATTGTAGAGAGAAAATGCATGAGCCATATCAAATAAATGCTAGTGCACTGCTCAATCCACCATAATCCAAGCAACCACTCATTTATCAAATTGTACAGTGATGGGAGGGAAGCAAAAACAATAGGTGGTATCTGATACAGAAATCGTGGTCCAAATTCTGCAGGCAAGATATTCAGGGTTAACTGGTTGTTTAACATTGAAGTTAGAGAGAACAATGTCATTCAACAGTGGGTGAACAAATGATAATATTTAGAGACTGTACATAGAGGTTGGAAGAAATAAAAGCTTGTCTCCTTCTATCCCTGTTGGTCTACTGTGACCAAAAGCCATCTTTTACATATGCAAACAACCCTAAAGAAATATAAAAAACAGTATATATCAATTATATCTAGCAGCATGTGTGTGTTTTTTTTATCTTGGCCAACATAGAGGTTCTTGGTTTGTAGAGATAACTAATTTGCATATTCAGCTTTAAAATCAAGTATTTACCTGCTGAAATGTGGGAACTTTACTGCACAAGGAGACGGTGGTGGTGGTGTTTTAATTTAATTGTATTTGACCTTGTAGTTACATCACTGCAATCAGCAAGGTTCAGCTTGAAGTAGTTTGAAAGAATTTGAAAGAAAGAACTTTCTTTACTGGTCATATTTCCTGAAAACAGACAGGTGTAGGCTTCAGGGTAAGCAATTCCATTATTTTGAAGCTTTCTTTCTCAAACTAATTCCAATAGGTCCTCACTACAACTGAATGTGGGCATCGTACAAGGCATACCATTTCAGAAATGTTCTAACCTAGTTTTCAGGCTATAACAATTTCACCATTACCAAAATCACTCGGATAGCTATATGTCGATCAACATACCAAAATAAAATACTTAAAGCCAGTTTATCTGCTTATATACCTTTGAAATTCAGTTGTTATGAAACAGTAACTGTCATTCTTCCTGTATATCACTGTCATAATGCCGTTTTGGTATAGTTTCTACTGAAAATAAAATATATTGAAGCTATTTTATATGCTATATTTGAAACTCAGAACTTTCACTATTTAGCATTGACCACAATAAATGACTCAGTCAGTTATGTACCATACATGATACATGCTTAGGCGATCATGTATCTTTCAATACATGACTGACGAGGCAGATTTTTTCCTGCAGTAATTTGCTATTTCTTTCTGCAGTAGACCAGTTGCCATCCAGGGCTATAGAACCTGGTATGTCCTGCTATTTATCCATAGCTGGGGGGAGAAGAAAAGGATTCATACCTTTCCCAAGGGTATTAACACATAAGTGAATGTAATGGATTCGACTGAAATTCAAACTCTGCTCTCCAATTCCTCAACCTGAGCTGCTATCCATTACTCCACCATGCCTCCCTAATTTCTGTGGTAGACTAGTTGCCATCCAAGGCTATAGAACCTGGTCTGTCCTGCTATTTACCCCTTAGCTGGGGGAGAAGAAGAGGATTCATACCTTTCCCAAGGGTATTAGCATGTAAGTGAATGTAATGGATTTGACTGGAGTTCAAACTCGACTCTCCAATTCCTCAATCCGAGCCGCTATCCATTACTCCACTGACTTAGTTTATTTGTTTAATAAATGCAATTTGTAGAAGAAAAGTAACCACAAATAAATAAAAACTTGGCATGACAGTTAACATTTATAGATAATGGAATTGGTGAAACAAGTCAGTAATACTTATTCATCACAACTGAATGTGAGCATTCCACAAGACATACAATTTTGGAAATGCTCTGACCTTGTCTTCTGACCATAACAATTTGGCTTTTATCAAAGTCACTCAAGTCTTTTTTCTTGGTATTAACACATCAAAATAACGTACTTGAGGCTGGCTTACCTGCTACTATTACACTGTCTCTGTCTTGTGCAATTGTTATAAGACTGTAGCTGTCATTCTTGCTACATGTTGCTGGTCACAATGTTTTGTTTCATCAATGTATATGATAACCGAATATGAATGAGCTTGGTATTTGCACAATGCACACAGCTTATATCTTATGAAAAATATAACAATTTAAAATTAAAATAAGTGGATTAAAATACAGAGTGTAAGCAAATTAACTATTACATTTTTAACCAAATCAGAAGTAAATGAGACTCAAAAGAAATATTTTTTATTAAAAAAATTCGAACAATAAGTAAAATTAATATTTCACAAATGATGTCCCACCATTTTAAATATAAATCTACAATCAGGAAAACTTTTTGAAGCTTTTTGGCACATTTCAGGTTTTATTATTGATTGTATGATTGTTAAGTCACAGATCCAAATAATTTCAAAACACTGAATGTTTCTCATATAATGCTGGCTTCAAGAAAGAAATAAAATATATGCCCTAACTGCCACAAACTGTTTGTTTTTATAGTTTTTGGAACTTGTGAATAACCCAGGTGATAAACAAGAGATTAAATAATTATGGTATTTCAACTTGTCTCTTAGAATCCAGATAACATTGATGGTAGCCATAACAAGGTAAATCATCTCCCAGCAACAACCAATATGGAGTCTTTTTATTTACTTCTTTTTATTTCTGTTGGTACAATCATTAAACCTGCCTTTTTTTTTCAATGAAATTCTTTAAATCCTGAAGTGTTTTAGATTTTCTCTGATAAACAACATTCTTAATTTGGTCTCAAACAAAAAAATTTAAAAGAGCAATATCAAACCATACTAGCCAAATTAATGGTTCCATTCACACAAGCCAATGAGGTGGTATTTTTCTACCCCAAATCTCTCCGATGCAGGTGTACATTTCTATTGAATGATAATTTGGTACTACTTAAAATGATTGGTTTGCTCATGAAAAACAAGGAAGAATTTTTATTTTAACAATTTATATACGAGGTTAGCATTCATTACATTTTCCTCAAGCTACTGCATTTGTTAGAATTAAAAAATATTGATTTTTTTTTTATCATTTTAGAAATGGGATCTTTATAATAAAAATCAAGTGTTAATTCGATCGCTGACTTCATAAAGAGTTACCTGTACTTTGTTTTTATTTACAAATGTCAAATTTGAAACTTTTATCGATAACAACACTCTATTGTGAATTAAGGAAGACAAAATCAGTAGTATGCAGTTAACAGTGACATATGCAGAATTTCAAAATTGGTATTTGTGAATAAAAAAGTACATGTTAGTGATTGATTTGACACTGAATTTATGTTATAAATGTTCTACAATCTTCTAAACTGTTAAAAAAAATCAATGTTTTCCAATTCTGACAAATGCCATGGGTTCAGGGAGGTGTACTGAATGCTTATCTTCAAAAAAATATTCTACCCCAAATTCTTCCCTATTTTTAATGGTGAGGTCAGTTAATTTAAGTATTACTAATGTTTTTTTAATTATTACTAATGTTTTTTTTTTGTTAGCTATTATATTCCATGTTAATAGGAACATATACTTGAAAAACAAGGTGGATAAAATAAGTAAAGGTTTGTTATGCGTAAGTCTGAGTTGTACTCAACAGATCCCAACTAGACGATATCTAGCAACTGCCCCACAGTCACATGTGGCACAAGGCACCCTAAAAAATATTTTCCTTATTGTTTGATTCTGCTTTTCTTTTAATTTTGATTACAAATATTTGAATTACTTTATTTACACTCTGCATATGCATGTGTGTTCCTGATTCTTTATATATCTGGTGAAAGTATTTTTATACATTTATGGAACAATTTGATAAACATAAAACCAGCCATAAACCTCATCCCACAGCCCTAATCAACAGCCACTGTCCTTTTTTAAAAATGGTGGCTTCATGGATCATAAAGAGAACTAAAACTTAGATAAATTTGTACAAATATCAAAATATTAGATTTAAAAAAAAATGCTGTGCAGCAAATATAAAAAGGATCTGAAGAATTATATAAAATTTAAATATTTTAAATTAAAACTGAATATATTTGTCACATAAATAATATAGGATTTTATCTTTTAATGTAAACATACAAAATGGCTGTCTCTCAGCTTTTCACCAACCAGATGCATAAAACACCATGTTTCATCTCTATTCTTCTTTATGTTAGTGTAAACAAAAAACTGGGAAAGGTTCATTGCAAGCTCTCAAGGAAATGAAAAATGAAAACAATTGTTATAGCAAGTAACGAGGACTTGAATCCTGTTTCCAATATATTTTAGTGTTTATTTCAGGGTTTTACTTGCACAGTCCATGTGCATATGTAGGTGACACTTCTGACACCTCCAACTGACAGATCAGCTTTTCCTCTCAATTATTTTCTTCCATCAACTCTGCCCACTTCAACAGTGGGACACATGGCTGAGAACTCTAATGGGTTACATTAGAAGTACCCCAAGGACAGTCCAGAACTGAGCTACCTCAATCTCAACTGTGACTGTATAAACTTGTGACCAGAAGTCCACACATCCAGTTTGTTGTCACCTGTTCTCAAAAGTTTTAATTTATTCTCTTTTGGTCAAGTGGGTTGTTGCTTTTGAATACCCCACTTCACAGACCTTATTGTAGGTCATAAAATACAAAATATTTAAGACAGATAAACTCATCCACAGTCCCTTTCTACAGGGTGCGATGGATAAATTGTCACCTAGGAGTAAAGTTGAAAAAGTGTGACACACTGACATTCGCATTTATTATATAGATGTATATCAGACAAAAAATGTAAATTTTAAAATTAAGTTTAATTCATTTCTTTAATATGTAACTAGTATTTATACATAAAGTTAATAACCAGCAGCAGGTTACATGTAATATCTTTTAAATCTTTTTGTAATGATGACAGAAAATTAGGACATGTAATTAAAGTATTTACAAACAACGAAAACTAAATTCAACATGAGTGTGTAAGTTTCCTGTACTTGTGACACATGTAAACACAATTTTTGCTGGTTTCAGTTAGATTCCAAATCCTAATCTTAATACCTTTTGTAATTGACTTACAACCATTTTGTTTCTCCCAGAATACTCTACCAATAAGCAGTGTCACAAAAACTGAACTCCTGTTATGGAGTGAACTGTATTATAAGAATTCACTATTTATAGTCAAACTTAAATTCATAAATGATTGATTGTTTTTTATGGTTTATCAACACTTTGCAGGCTATTTAAAGCCAGAAAATATTTTTAGATTGTAAGAATTTTTTTGTTTTTGAGATAATAATGATTTAGTGATACAAGACTTACATGGGTGGAGGGAGGTGGACTCATACCTTTCCCAAGGGTATTTGCACATAAGATATTTTAACAAAGCTAACAGGAATTGGAACTTGACTCTCCAATTAATAATTCCAAGCCAATATCCATGACACCACCTGCATATCCAAGCTTACAGCAGCTGGTATTCCCAAGTGGCCATCCCTGACAAGTTCCCATGAAATAAGGGAAACTTCCAGACAAAATATGGATAGCTTTTATATTGGCAGATGCAGGGAAATTTTGAACTTGTATGTTTCATCGAATAATATAAATATATTGTGTCTATTTATTTAACATTTACATAAGCACATATATTTAGATGAAATTCATCAAGGAAGGCTCTTTGAGGCTGATCTCAGAAAAGATCAAAAGTACTTGGGTTAGAAAAAACTGTGGCACATTCCTTGATGAATTTCATCATAACATCAAGAAACTGATTAGACAACTGGCAAAGGGTCAGTATAAAAATAGACACAATATAGCTATTTTATTCAATGAAACCTGTTTGAATGAAGATATGCTGCTAAATATATATATATATATTATAATTTTTTCATATAGACAAAAACAGTTTACTCACTGCAAAGATGAAACTTCGTTTCGGTGCATTTCAATTGCACCTCAACTGGTGAGAACCAAAAATGGTATTATAATAAATAATTATTGCTCTACTGTTGTTATCAAGCCCGCTTTTGAATTAATGCTATGAACGTTAGAATTTATATATTATTTTCATTCTTATTACTTCAGGAAGATATATATATATATTTCTGAGATGAGGTATTATGTACACTATTTACAAATATGGCAACAAAGATGAGGACAATAGTCCAAATAATGCAAATAGTGTGTGTATATATATATATATATATGTGTGTGTGTGTGTAAAAAATAGGAAAGAATACGTTAGGTAAATAATCCGGAGTTCCTTAGTACTTTTGTTTTTATTTTTAAGAAGAGACAGTGCTCCATACAGAAGTAGAGCTTATATTATATAACATCTCCTTCCACAAAAAGAAAAGCAACTTCCGAAAGCATCTAGACCAAATAGTCAAAAGCATAAACGACAGCGATAAAATACTACTTAAATCCGACAAAACAGGATACTTTTACAAATTGACGGTTGACAACTACAACAAATTAATTAGAAAAAATTTAACTAAGACTTATAAAAAAGCCCATAATAACAATATAAATATGGTTGACAGTATCAACAGAACTAGTAAAATGATTACTGAAAAATTAAAAATAAGTGATAGAGTTGGCAAACTGGCCAAGAAGGAATGCTACATCACTCTTAAGGACCACAAACACGATTTTGAGGAAGACCCCACTACCAGAATGATAAACCCAACTAGGCCCGACATAGGAAAGATAAGCAAAAAATCCTGGAAAGGATCACTAGCCAAATTAAAAAACACCTTGGATTAACACTCTGGATTAACACCAAAGAAGTCATCAATTGGTTTACCAACATCGACAATAAGCCTGACTGTACCCTAATTCAGTTCGATATTGTGGATTATTACCAGTCAATATCAAAAGACCTCTTCACGACTGCCCTGGAGTTTGCTACAGTGTATTCTGACTTAACTAAGGAAGAAACAAACATAATTCTCAGTGCAACGAAATCTGTCCTCATCCATAATGGGGACCAGTGGATTAAAAACACAAATGACAATTTTGACATCACCATGGGATCTCTAGACTCTGCAGAATCTTTGGACATTGTCGGTCTATTTATACTGTACAATCTAACTGCGCACCATGAATTAGACATTAAGGACATCAGGCTATACAGAGATGATGGGCTCATGGTAGTGAGGAGCTCCACAAATTTTAAAACATATAAAATTAGAAAGATAATTTATAGTGAATTCGGAAAACTAAATTTAAAAACAGTAGTCAACACTAAATTAAAAAGAGTAAACTTCCTAGACGTAACCCTAGACTTAATGAACAACATTCACCTACCTTACAGAAAACCTAACACTAATCCCTTGTATGTACACCATAAGTCAAACCACCCTCCATCCATAATTAAGCATATACCCACACCAATAGAGAAAAGAATTAGCATGAACTCAGCTAATAGGGAAATATTCCGACAACACAGTAATTTTTATAACACAGCCCTGAAAAATAGTGGATACAAAAATGCTGACATCAGCTATAGAAACAATAGTACCAATAATAAGAAAAACAGGAAAAGAAAGATCATCTGGTATACCCCTCTGTTCAACCAAATGGTCAGTACCAAACTACGGCATAAGTTCATAGCTTTAATTGAAAAACACTTTCCCACTAATAGCAAACTTAGCGAGATCATTAATAAAAACACCTTAAAATTAAGTTACAGCTGCACTGAAAATCTAGAAAGAATCATAAAAAGACATAATAATAAAATCCCGAAGGTGATGAATCTGTAGATGAGAATTAACTGTCAGACCACCTAACCAAGATGGCCGACCCAGCCGTTTCCATAGTAATTAATGTTGCAATGGACCATACTTATAAACACGCACAAACCACAAGATAGCTTATTCCTAAATTTTTGCTTGAGGATGAAACAGGAGTCAACACCTTAATTCAACTTAATTTTAATAATTATATTGATGGTTTCAGCTCTAGTTTTTGAAACATGAGAACTCTTATGTAGCAAAGAAATCATATTTTTAAAAAATATATTATATTATATATATATATATATATATATATATATATATATATATATATATATATATATATATATATATATATATACACACACACACACACCATCCACACATCAGGTTCCCAAAATTTTCTTTTAATTCAAAACTTCATAGATTTGTATTCAGGAAAATATGATAAATGTCTAATAGAAATTGAAGCAATTTTATTTTTACAATATTAAAAAAAAAAATTGAAAATTATCCAACGTTGACAAATTAATTAATAGACTTTTGGAATATTTTTATTTTTTTTATTTTTTGTCTTCCTCAGTCATTTTTCCCTTTTGGAAATACATTGGTATTAAAATGTTTTTTATGATTAAACCTGATTGGACAGTCACTGAATTTGAAAGAGCTTATTGCTCATTTCAATAGGTGGTTGAAAAAAGTGACTGTGTATTGAATTTACTTGAATAAAACCTGTGCAAGGGACAAAACTCTTGCCCATCTTTAACGATATTTGATTCAGTGCTGTTCAATAGAGTATCGTCTCATAACTGGCAATCTCAAATTCGTTATATTTTCTTCTTCTTTTTTTCTTATTCAATATCCACTGTAGAAGAATGAATATGTGTGTTTATGTAAATGTTAAAGATGTCCACATTAATCTAATATGAACTTCCTTTACGTCAAACATCACAGACATCAAAAGTCTTCTTGAACCATGAATGCTTCAAAAATGAAATTAGACTCGATTTTTTTTCTGGGATGAGTTGGCAGTTCAGATTTCATTGGGACAGCGATATATTTTTAAATTATCAAATCATTTTCGTTTTTTTTTTTTTTTTTTATGCTTTATTTTATAATTTTAGCTAATACATATAGATTTTTTTTAAGTTTGTTTATTACTCCAATCATAGTTTGAACCTGAATAGATACTGGCACATAGATATATCGATTGTTAGATTTTTATAAAAGAAAAATTTACATAATTAAATGTTGTCATGTTCCTGCAAATAAGAAGAAATAAAACTAGTTTTTTTTTCTTTTCAATTTTTTTTTTAAAGAGATGTCCAAGTTTATAAAATGATAACTCTTAAAACATACTCCACATTGCATTGTGATCAGTAAATGTACAAACCAAAGACATTCAACTTGTTTAATTCTCATAATCAGTTATTTTGTCAGATGAAGTTTAAAAGATGGGGGAGCTGAAAAGTATCGGTTCAATCCACTTCCTAAAACCTGACCAAAAAACTCAATATCAGAATTTTTTTTTTTTCTTAAGTTTTCTTGGTCAGAGCTTAGAACTTTTCAGTACCCAACTCATATACAAGCTATAAATGCATATATCATCCAATCAAACACTAGATTATATCAAAAGTAATTTCCTTTTTAATCTTTTTTAAAACCTTTATAATTCTTTATTGATAGCATCTTTCAATGATCCGAGAATTTTGAAATTTTTAAGGATTGAAAATACTTTACATTTTAAAACATCATAACCCACAAATGTTAGACATCCACTTGTGGATATCTGTTTATATTTCTGAGATGAAGTATGATGTACACTATTTACATTATTCAGAATATTGTCCTCATCTTTGTTGCTATATTTATCACAACATTTCAGCCATTGTACATTCTAGCCTTCTTCAGGTGGTTAGAATGTCGAACTGAACCCAATGATAACAGTAAAAATTACAATATGAGCACTAGTAAAAAATGATTGCTGAAGACATTAAGTTTAAAATACTCAGAAATTCATACCCAGATGTCCTCCAGTGACAGGACCCAAAGAGTGTGAGTTTAATACCTGGTTAAGGCAGTGGAGAACTTGGAGTGAATTAACAGGAGATAACTGATAACTGACATCCATTAGACATTGCATGTAGAACTAGAACAGTTTACCCCAGTGAGCAAAATAAATGGTTCAGTTCGACCTTCCAACCAGAGCATACAACAGCCGAAGCGTTGTGATAAATATGGCAACAAAGATGAGGACAATAGTCTGAATAATGTAAATAGTATCCACTTGTGGACTTTATTTCATTTTATATTCACTAGCCTTAAAATTCTTAAAACCAGTTTTGGACAATATAGTCAGATATTTTCTACATTTTCTTTCTACTTCCTGAATTCTGCAGGCAAAATCAGCAACTTTGTTTTGCAGTTTAAAATAATGCTTCAAAATTCAGTCTCATTATCAATCAAAGGAACAGTTGAATAATTTTATATATATAAGTGAACACTGAGGTCATCACCGAGCAGTAACAGTCTGTTTCATGCTTGAACACAACCTTTAGGCCATGTGTGTTGTTTTGGCTCAGCTATTTATAAATGCTGGTCAATGATGCATTATGGGTAGCAAGGTCTATTGGATTATCGTAATGGTTATATTTCAAATAATTCTTGAGGCTATTGAGTAGAAGCAATTTTTAATCCAAATGTGGCTATTTTATATTGACTATTTATATTTATTAACTTTTTACTCATTATTTATTCTTGATCACTTAATTATTTGTTGCTGATTATTATTATTATTATTATTATTATTATTACATTTACTTGTGATTATGTGTGTATTTGTAATTTGTTAATTTGTTTATTATTTACTTAATTTGTTTATTTTAATTTCAACCAACCTCTGAGAAAAAAATGTTCTTTCCTCTTCATTTCAATTGCTTTATTTACACTAGTCAGAGAGTACAAATTCGAAAATGTGACAACAAAATACAAAAACTGAATAGTCCAAATAAGTCAATGTGTAATAGAAGCTTGAAATAGATTAATCAGTATTTTCTTGTGAACCTGTTATGATAGGCCATTTTTGACTCCTGTTTTTGGTTAGTAAAATATACATATCTACATAAGAACAAAGTGAGACATTTATATATAGACAGAAGGATTTATTATCAAAAGGATTTGGTTGTACTAGTTCGGTAAATATATGAAAGTTTTTGTAATGTGGTTGTTAGTAAATGTTTCTGTTTTTTGTGTTTGTCTTGGTGAATGAATAATTTATTTGCAAGTGATAAGTCTATCATTAAAAGCTAATATTATATATGAGAAAGTGATATTTGTGTAAAACTTATCTGTGGTCTTCATTCCTGGAGCCACTCAGATCCATGTGCTCTCTTGGTGAGAGATCGATGAAAAGAGGGAGACTCTAAATTTCTTGCCAGTAGAGTAGTTTCCTTTTTCATAGGGAATCATGGGAAATTAGTTTTTTTTTTTTTTCTTTTCTCATGATTGCGAGATCACTATAAAGCCCTCCAACAGTTAAAAATTAGTGATACTGATAGGACAGGACTATTATGCAAAATGAAAATGCATTGATAATGATTAAATGAGAGAGGATCAGTTTGAATGAAATTCATTGCAAATTCAGAAGAAAGAATTGTCTATAGTCAGGAAATAATTTAAATGTTACTGACAGAATAGGGTTACTAATTTTATTATTAACTACCATATTTTACTGCTTATAAGACACTAAGATGCATCAGATGTCCCCAGAAAAGTTTGAACGAAGAAATCAGAAAAAAATGTTTTCCTTGTACTTCATAACCTTCCCCACTATCCCCATTTTTACCGACTGAATACCATATTTCAACATGAATACCTGACTAATCATGACAAGTTCATCAAAGACCAAGAAGAAGTACCAAATTTATGGTAACTATTTAGAATGTAATAATCAGAAGAGAAGCTAACTTCTGTCACTGACCTTCAATTTATAGGACGCAGAGTGGTTTTGGGAAATATTTTATAGGAGAAAAAATTGCATCTTATAAACAGCAAAATATGGTACTTGCAAAATCTTAATTATGGTCTCTCTCCTTCTCTCTCTCTCTCTCTCCTCCCTCCTCTCTCTCTCTTATATATAATTATATTTTTAGTATAATATGCAACAAAAAAGAATCTGTAAATCCTTAAATAACTCATGTCCCCTGTTTACATGAAAAGCTGCATATTTAAAGTTTCCTAAAAATAAAGTTCTCCAGAATCAAAGAAATGAATTAACAGTAATTTGTAGGCATTGTATGTTTATTTCAAAATATAGTTAAAAGAATTTTTCAAAAAATTTATGCATTACTATTACATATCCATTATTTTATTAGTATATAATAGACCATATAATATTTACTTAATTCTTTGATTTTTCTAACTTTAATATTGCGCATTCAATATAATAAGTATCGTATTTTAAGTTCCATATATATATATATATATATATATATATAAAGAAATTTTAAAATTATACTAGTGACCCCTTAAAGAAGGTTTTGTAGTATAAAAAATTTTGAAATTCCTTAAAAACTTGTTTACACATACCATACTTGTCTACTTCACCTTATTTAAACTTTGTTTGCAACAGTTTGTCTGCTGTTGGACATGTCTAAAGTGTCAGTTTATCTAAGACATGAATTAATAACCCACCTACCTACACCCTTTGACCTTGTTTTTCATTTCCTTTTATAGCTTTGGTCTGTCTCTTGATTGCTTAATCCAGACATGCCCACAAGGTTTTTTTGTTTTTTTTTTTTAATTTTGAAATTAAGGTTTTCCTCCCTCCTTTTTAACTTTCAAATGAGGTAATGATTTGTTTTCTAGTTTCCCACATAAATCATTTTCATCATAAGTTATCTATCATTGTCTGATGAAGGAAGATTATAGTTCTGAAACATGAAAGTTTTTGTGTAGCGATGTAAAATTTTATAATAAAAATATAACAATATTTTGCTCTACATTGTATTGAGCATTTTTTTAAAAAAATAAATGCTAAGAATTGTGGATTCTTAGTCTGTCTGTTCTTTCTCTTTATTTGGAGATATATATATATATATGTGTGTGCTTGTGTTTAGTATCCCTACAGTATGCACACACAGCTTTCTTAAAAACACAAAATCTTTTGAATTATATTTAACATAGAAAGGGAAAAAAAAATCTCTTCCAAAATAACATCAGCTGTTTGTCTTTCTTTCTTTCTTGGGTGAATGAATGATTATTTCATTTTTATTTCCTTCTTCTTTATTTTTTTTTCTTTTCCCACCTTCTTTTACTTTTCCTATATTCTTTGTTTTCCACCTCCACACCTTTTCTTGTAATTGTTCTACTCACTCAGGTGTTTACTCCAGTTTTTAGTTGATGCCAGCAACCAGAGAAATGCGTGGTAGGGGCAATGGTGTGGAAAAATCTGCCACATGTCAACAGATCACATGACATGCCCCCTCTGCCCCATCACAACCACAGATTCTTTCATCAGAATAAAAATCTGTTTATTGTTTAGGAGTCTTAGCAGGATTACTTGGCAATACCTGGGGCAGCAGAGCAGGTCATTATTACTCTATTATAGTAATAGTTGTTTTTTTTGGTTTTTTTTAGTTTTTTTTTATATTTTTTTTGTTTTTTATTATGTAACCAAGTATTATTTTGAATTACCAAATTTCTCTTTACTTATACTAATATCTTCATCTTTGTTATTATTACAAGGTTTTGGCTGTTGTGTCTCTGGCCTTCTTTGGGTTTTTTTGTTTTAATCATTTCATCCCAAGCAAGGCAATAAAGCCACTAAGATGCAAACTAATTATTGTCAAAATTCTATATTTAATAGCCATATTGTTTTGTATTTTCTCAAATATATTCAAAGTGTGGCAATAACATAAGTTAGCTATAAGCAAAATGTTAGTAAAGGGGTAAAGTCAATATTCAGCAATAATTTGCTTGTAACATTTAATCATTTCACCCAAAACTTAAACCCACTAAGACACAAATGGTTACTGAGTATGAGAGAATATGAGAAAATAAAAAATACTATTAAGGAAAGAGAACAATAAAAGAACAAGAATTAAGAAGACAAGATAATGATTGACACTGCATTTAATTTTTTGAAGATCGAAGGTGACTGGGGAGCAGGAGGCCTGAAGTATCCTACAGTTGTCATTCTGGGTTACATGTAGAAAATTTCAAACTGAATGCTTTATTGAATTTACAAGGTTAGAGTGTTCACTTTTCTTTGTCTATGTCTAGGGATATCTCATCTTGTTTGTGTGTGTGTATATATATATATATATATATATATATATATATATATATATATGTAGAACTTTGGATAAACATCTTGAGGGTATATAACATTTCATGCAATGTTATTAATATCATAAATGGTTTTATTTTTATGATTTATTAATAATAGCTGAGTAATGGTTAATGTTCTTCCAGCCTTTGATAATTTTTATTTTTCATCCTACAGGGTTGCTAACCACCCTAATCACACCCTACAGAGATGGGCAGGAGAGTCAGTTTAGTTACCAATCACTCAACACACACACACATTAAGTGCATTAACAAGAAAGGAAATTACATAAGTTTTATAAAATATATATTTTCATTAATATATGAAAACTTTCTAAGAGACATAATAAAATTTAACATCATTTTTTATGGTATGTGTAAACAAGTTCTTGTTGGGATTACCCCACCTTGTCTACCAGGATGTCCGTTAAGTGGTTTTATATTCAGGACTATAAAAGGAGCAGACATAAACACACACACACACACACACACACACTCTCTCTCTCTCTCTCTCTCTCTCTCTCTCTCATGTAGTAATAACAATATCATGACATGTCTCTGTTGAGGAAGATTTCTTTCCCTGAGCAGGACAACTACTTAATTTCATGCAACCACATGGCACATCACATGCAGACACGTACACTAAATAAATGTTTTTCCTATCTTTTATAGCTCTTAGAAATGTTTGTCATTTTATTATCCTCCCCCCTCCCTGTTCTGCCATCCTTTTACACAAGCTAGTTAGGTTGGTTATGTCTTCACCATGTTCTGCAAGTGTCAAATTCTCTAAGCCCTCCTTCATTATGTGCCCTATAAATTCTAATTCTTCTGTATTTTATGTATAAGTGCCCTTTTTGTTTTCATTTTTCTTAAAACTTTTTCATTATTCATATGCCCTGTGTTTTTTCAAAAAAGGTGGTGAAAATGTACATGCACAAAATAACAGAGACTCATTGATTTGCAATACAAGATAACATTTATTTAACAAAAGGTAAGGTTAGGAGTTTCTTTTCCTAGAAATAAATTGAATACACAAGGAAAATTGTTAATGAATGTATTTAAGTGTAACTTGCCTATTCTAGGTGTGTTTGTGTGAAACATCCACAGCCCTTTTTACTTTGTTGTGAAAAGTTGATGGCACACACTTCGAAAGGAGGGAAAGCAGAAAAAGAGAGTTACTTAAGGGTTTGCCTGTTTTTATGTTTATTAAGGCACTACACTTACATGGTAATTTTTCTGATGAGATTTTCTCTTTGGTGCCTGGACTTTATGAATTTAAGTGCAGTACTTAATTGGCAGCTAGGTCTCATTTTACAGTTGAAATTTCTAGATGTATCCTTAAGTTGTATGCTAACAGTTTCTTCTCTTGCACTTGTCACCTGTGGAACTCTCTTCCAACCTCTTGTTTTCCAGTCAACTTTGAACTTCAAAAAATTAAATACAATGTCACTCATTATCTTCTGTCTTCTTAATTCCTGTTCTTTTATTATTCTCTCTCCTCAATAATGTTTTTTTATATTCTCTCATACTCAGTAACCCCTTTACTCTGTCCATATTTTAAGCATCCTTCTGTAGAACTACATCTCTGCTGCCTCAAGTCTTTTCATTTTCATCTGTAAGAAAATTGTCATCCAACAATCAATTACCATAGAGCTGAGTCTGAAACACATTGCCTGTGGACCGCATGCAGCTCCCAGAATATCTTTCTGCAGCCCACAGGGAACCATTTTTGTAACCTATATTTTCTTCAAAATTTAATAAATTTATTCCTTGCTCCTTCCATACTTTTGCATTAGAGTATTGAGTTTGGTTTACCCACCAAGTGCAAACAGTCAATTAATTTTAAGTGATGTCTGTTCTAGTTCCTCTCTATAGAAAGTAAGAAAATTTGATTTTGATGCTGAAGGGCATGTTACACATCAATTAATGTGGGATACGTTTTGTTTTGTTTTTTTTTGCCTCACATTTTGACAATTGATTATTTTTTTTAAAAATTACATGTAAATGTTGCTTTTTTAAAAATCTGTACTTAATATACATGAATGCCTCAAATATGTATAAAATCTTTTCTGTTTGCCTCCCTCCACTATCTCTTTTACTTTAACATTTCCTTTCATTCAAAATGACCAAACTGATTCAATTTAGCTTTTTAGGTCATTGGAACCTTGCTTTGGAAACTTCCCCTAAGTGAGGCCCAGGACACCACAGCTAGAGAACTGGCCTCCAGTGTAGGGAGTTGAAACCCTCGCATTGGTAATACCTTGGCAATGGTTTTGGCCTGCTGCACCTCTCCCTCAATACGTAATGGCCCTTTTGTGTCCCTAAGTTTGAGACTTCTGGCATAGAAGATTGATATGACATAGCAGCTCTTCACTCTTTTCTTTGTTTCTAATGAAATTTTCCTTTTTCTTAATAATTTGCTTAGCTTTTGGAAGGCATCTTTCACTATTCCTTCAGATTTTGGTAACACATATTCTATCGTCTGTTATATAACTAGGTATCTCCAAAATCATGAGTTGTTTCAACATGCAAAAAAAAAAAAAAAAACAAACAAACATATCCCTTGTTTAAAACATTTACCAAAAACCAGGAAATTGTTAAATTTCATTGAATTTTCAGTATATATTCATTAATAAATTAACCTCATATTGAATCTTTTTTTATTTTTAAGTTTTATGGACTATTTTTCAGATCAGTTTATACCACACCCTTTAATTAACTTGTGGTTAATCTGTACAAATGAATAGTGGATGTTCCTAATTTGTTATATCATTAAAAAAAAAATTTGATATTGAGCATGAAAACATTGAAAATATGGTTTGAAATCTTAAGAAAACTGAAAAAAAATACTTTTGTGAAGAGTTGCTTATGCCTAATGCTATATATTTTTTTGTTTCCACAGGAAAAAAAAATCTATATTTGCTTGTGAAAAATTGACATGTATTTTTACTGTATGATTTTAAAACAATGGGACATTGTTGATAAAGTTGATTTAAAATAAAAATGTGTTTGAAGAATCAAAAATGTAAAGTTTAATGCCATCCTCAATTGTGAACAATTTTTAAATAATTTTATTTACTTTTTTTTTTTATTTTAGAACTGATTTTTTTTTTTTTTTTTCAGGATGATCAAAAAATAAAATTTTAATTATGTCTCTTGATATAAAAAATATAACTAACATTTTCAGGGTCACCAAAAATTGATAGTTTTGTTTTTGACTAATCAACTAATGTTGATAGTATTTTTGTCTGTTTTTGATGTCATATTAATGTTAGAAATACAATAAAGATAAAGAAATCACTTGATTAAGGAGTTGTAACTGACCTAAAAAATATTCCTGCAAAGTTTTGCCTTTTTAAGGGCTTCCATATATTTTTTTTTTAACTTATAGCACAATTTTTTTGTCAGTAGTAAGATTCTTTGTAAGATTCTTTTTGATTGAATGTGTTGGCAAGTAAGGACTGGGGAAAATGTATTTTTTGTTATATTTTTTGCAAAAAGCAAGTAAAACTTTTACAAAATATAATTATTATCTCATCCTTAAAATTGCTATTTTTCTTCGAACAAATGTCTGGGATATATATTGAATTCAGAATTCTTAAAAAAGTTTTGTGAGTTTGTTTTGGTTTTTTGACATTTTTGGTTTTAAAAATGTCTTAAATGAAATCTTTATTTAAAGACGTAAAATATTTTTTTCTTTTTTTACAAGTTAACTAATTTTTCAAATAAAACCACAATTTAACTTCAAAGAAGATATTTAAAGTATTTAAAATGCGTTTTTCATTTTTTTTTTTTAAGTCTGTGGAGTTTGTAGCCAGTTGAGTAAAGTCACAGGAAAAAAATAACAACTTGGTTTTACAAGTGACATGTTTGAGCTTGATAATAATATATGAACCTATTGTAGCAGATTTTGGAACCACACTTAATTACTACCAATAATTTCCACCATGGCAGGAGGTATAAAAAATGTATTTTTCACTAAATCGAAGTATTGTTGATCTACAACAGCACTGAGATCTGAGATTTCCACTATTCATGCTGTCTTCACTGCTAATTATTTTCCTGTTTTTTTTTTTTCTTGATTTTTTTTTTACCTGGATTGACATAGTCAGCTTTTGTACTTGCTTGATTTTGAATTTCATGTCTCCAATTTGTAGCTTAGATATTGAGTTTATTCCTCTTTCTAACGACCATACATCCTGTCTTCTTCTTTGACAAAAAAAAAAAAATACGAGAACCAAAAAAAGAACCTCCCCCACCTACAAAAAAAACTTGGATACTTACTTCGCTTGACTTACTTTTAGACCCCAACTCTGCTCTAAACACAGGGTTCAACACTTCAAGCATAAATAAATATTAACTATCTAACCAGCAAATAGCTTTGTACTTAGCGTACGCGTAGGTATGTGACACCTATTTCCTGACAATACACATCTGTTTTCAGTTGTAAAAATATTAATAAATTACTCATAGTGCTTGAAAATGAAAATTTACTGCAATTGTTGGAAGTTTATTTACAATATTAATTGTTGCTCTCACTAATTACTAATGCCACAATAATAGCATCTGTCTATAAAATATAATTGTTTGAACTATTAAGTAAGTACTGTGGGAAAAATCTGACTCATCAGTCATGTATCGAAAGATACATGATTGCCTAAGCATCCAAACAAAAATTAAAACAGCAATTACAGCTCTACAAGAATCCTATCTCTTAGTATTTCCTATTGCTGTTTTAATTTTTCTGTTTGGATCATAAAAAAGTGTTCTCAATCTCTGCAAACCAATGATTAAATTAAAGCAAATCGCATTTAAATTTATTTTTTTATTTGTTAAGACATAGAGTGGACCTCCAAATCCATGTATGTACTTACAAAAGCTACAGCTACAAATTATGTGATAATTTTTTAGTCAATGGTTAATCCTGAATTCAAAAGTGGAAGATCTGTACACATTAAAAGATATTTATCCTTAAAAACTGGAGGGAATGATGCAACAATATCTATATCTACTGTTTAATAATGTCTATGAAGGTAATTCAAAATTTTGAATAGGAGATATTATATTTGTATGCACTTTTTGACTGTTGGCAAGATACTATAAAAATCTTTATAGATCGGTGAGTCATATCTGGATTTGAGACATTTTATAGATGGCCCAATACCAATTTAAGACAATGAATTGAAGGCTATCAAAAATAGATTTTGGCAAAGTTTTCCAAATAAAAATTATACCTGCCTATATTTCTGAGATGAGGTATTGTAATTATTTACATTATTTATGTTGTTTGGACTGTTGTCCTCATATTTATTGTCATGGTCATGATGTTTCAGCTGTTGTACACTCTGGCCTTCTTCAGGTGATTGTAATTTCAAACTGAACCCTTTATTTTGTCCACCAGAGTAGAGTGTTCTAGTTCCAGGGGGCATGCCTCTTCCTGGTGTCTCAGTTATTTCCCTTTAACTCAACTCTTCAAGTTTTTCTTCACCACTGTCATAGCCAGATATTGAACTCATTACTCTTTGAGTCAAGTCACTGGATTCAGACAACACTTTTATCCACTGGGCCATGAGACTATCAGTGTATGAATTTTTGGGACTTATAAACTTAATGTCTCAGTATACATTTTTTTACCAGAGTTCATATTGCAATTTTTTTGTTATTATTCCTTTCTTCTAGCACTCCTTATTACTGGTTCCCATATTGTATTCATTTCTATGCTTGGCCAGCTTAGGAGTTTTTTGTGGCCTAGCATATGTGCTGATTCCTTAAGTTTTCATATTTTCTAGCGATGTTCTCTGTCTATTATTTCAACCTCATCCCCCAGTGATTTCTCTTTTCCCTCCATATGTGGTCAGCTACTGAGACATTAAATTTCAAAAATAGTATCCTTTCACTATCATTCATATTTATACTTTCACTAATAATCTTAGTAGCCTGTCTCTGTATATTGTCTATTGCTACAGATTGCCATTTAAAATGAGCCGACCAAATAGCATTACCATACTGCAGATGGGGTCTTTAGAGCTTTAATAATTTCAATATTTCACCTTTACTCAGGTAAGTTGTAAATATGCCCTTTTTATGTGCCATAACTTTTTAGGTAACTGTAAACATTTATTTAGTTGAAAAATAAATTCCAATCTTGTGACTGCTTACAAAGTCTGTTGTTGGCCATTTCAAGTTTATTTAATCGCTACATAAAATTTGGTATGTGGCTAACAAAAAAAAAACAAAAAAAAAAAACATTAGAAAACTACCCAATGAACGAAGCTTAAAAGACGGCGCGATTGTTCTCTAAGTTGTTTCTCTTCTCTCTTGTTACTACACGGCAGTAACTTCAAGATCTAAGGGAGAGCACTCTCGTTGTCTTGGCGAACAGCGTCGGATTCGTTAAATGTAGCCACCTTTCCTTGGTTTATTTCCCCTTTACACTGAAAGAGTACAATTTGAGCAATACCTACATCTGACGACAAGGATTTTTTAAGGGCTTAAGCATGATTTCACACATTCTGCCAACATAGAGCAGATGAATTCAGACACAACCTTGTATTTTTTTCTGCGGCTTACACTAGTTTAAATATTCTGTTATTTCTCTCAGAATACAATTTTTATAGTTTTGTTTTCGTTTTTTTTTTTTTTTAAGCAGAAATTAAAATTATCACGAATTAGGAATCTTTTCTATTCACTTAACGTTTGATTCCATAAATAGATTGTTTTAAAATATTTATTGTTATTAATAAAATTGAAAAACGTATTGTTACTATTTACTTATAAAAAATGTTAAAAATCAGCAGAATTATACGGAAAAAACCCACCTTAATTTTATTGAAAGTGTGCTTTTAAAACAACTATGTATGTTTTTTCCAAATTCTATATTAGCTTTTTTTATGAGAGGCATAGTTACTTTATTTTGTCCACATGGCATTCTGATTTTAATTTATGATCAATATTATAACTTACAGAAATTGATAGCAGAGAAGTCATCTGGATGTAAAGTTTCCATCGTTATCTAACTAAAAAAATTGATAAACCTGTTTGTTTTCTTTTTCAGATAAAAAAAAATCTTACCTTCAATATTTCAGTTTTTATATGTGGGTTGATTTAATATTTGGTTCTCATGGTGAAGAAAAATAAATTGTGTCAGAAAAGTAGAAAAAATAATTGAATTATTTCAGTTTGCTATTAATTGAAAAAATTGATTTAATTATTTGATTAAATTAATTTCCTTTTTTTTTCTTTTAATTTGTAGGTAAGTTTGCTGTCAACTCTGGAAAAATACTTATTACCAAAGTTGGGATAAGTACAAAATCTTTTTTTTCTCATTTTAGATTTTTTTTTTTTTTTTTTTTTTATTTGTAATAGTTATAATTTCATTGTCCCAGGATCAACATTTATAAAATTCCATAATATAATTTATTTTAAAAAAATCAGTTATAATTAAATCTCACCAATAAATACAACCTGCTATTGCCTGGTTTAAACAACATATTTAAATGTCTAAGTTATGTTTTTGTTAAGAAGAATAATTAATAGTCATTCATTTACAAACTCTAACACAACATAACCCAGACATTTAAATATGTTGTGTTAGAGTTTGTAAATGAATGAATATTATTGTTCTTATGAACTTCTGGTGACATCACTCACTTTCTCTCACTTTCCTCCCCATTCTCATATATATATATATATATATATATATATATATATATATATATATATATATAAGAAAAATACAGAAAAAACAAAAAAAATCTTAATATGCAATTATGCTGTATTAATGTTAATTGCATATTAAGATTTTTGTTTGTTTTTTCTGTATTTTTCTTCATACTGTCGGATCTATATCCATATATTTGCTTACATATATATATATATATATATATATATATATATATATATATGAGAGAGAGAGAGACACACACTGCAAAAATAGGTATACAGTACGTATACTATTGTAATACTGGCACAATACTTATTGTATACCCACTTTTGCAGTACCCTATATATATATATATATATATATACTGAGTACAAGCTTGTCTTGCTAGATCAATTATGACTGAGTGGTGAGTTTGATCCTCATTGGGTGCTCCATACTTTTGGTCTTGTGCCACATCTCAGCTATGCTTAGTAAATTGCTATAAAGGGTCTGGCAAATGTTATGCCCCCATTTTTTTTTTTCAATCTGAGGAGGATAGGACTATGTAGAGCAATTGAGTGGCCATCCTGATCACCAGACCTCATACCACCCGACATTTTCTTATGGCATGTACTAAAAGATCTTATTTACAGGCTCAAACCGAAACAATACCTGAGTTAAAACAAGTAATTTCTGATAGATTTTCTGAAAGTAATGTAGAAATGTTTCAAATGGTTTGAAGAACTGTTGCTGATAGAGTTCAGCATTGTGTTGAACATGATGGGGAGAATTTGGAACATGTTAAATAGTTTGTTAAACATAGAAAATTATATTGTTTTGATGTGATGAATTTTAAGCTACTGTGATTTATTTTTGTTCAATAAAAATTAATAAATTAAAAAAAGTTACTTTTGCTACACACACTATATATATATATATATATATATATATATATATATATATGCACATGTGTGTAACTACTTAATATTAGTTGAGTAAAAAACAAATTTGTTTCTTTATTACTCTATTTACAAAAAATACAATATTTATTAGTATTACTTATATTTACTATGACCTCCTGATGACATCTCTTTCTCTCTCTTTCTCATATATATATATATATATATATATATATATATATATATATACTTTAAACAATATTTTTAGTGGATACACATATTTAAGTAGATGCTCCATTTATTTTAATCTGTATTTTATTTTGTCTATCGAATATTCAAGAGATCTTATTAATAAAAAATGAACCCTCCATCAGGATTTGAACCTGCATCCTCTTTTGTAGGAGAAACCATCATTTGATCCAACATGCTTTAACCACTCAGCTATGAAGAGCTTCATAATCATATCCACTAAAAATGACATTTAAAGTTATAAAAAATATTGGATTATATATATATATATATATATATATATATATATATATATATATATATATATATATATATATATATATATATATATTTTATGAAAACTAGGTAATCCGTATGGGTGAAAATGTAAATTTCTTTTCATTTTTGTTTCAACCTTTGGCAGTAAAGTCTGATGATCTGCAGTCCTTTAAAAGGACTGTGGTGAAATAATTTATTACATGGAACCTTAAAGTGGTCTGTTTTTATTTAATATATATATATATATATATATATATATATATATATATATATATATATATAAATTACCACAGCTACTTAAGTTTCACCCTTGTTGTGTATCATGTTCATGTGCCAGCTGGACAACTCTGAGTAATAATGGCCTGATAAAAGGTTCTCTGTTCTTATCTGTAGCAACCCATGGTGTGACTAATACTAACTGCTAGTATCCGCAGTCATTACACTTTATTGAAATATGATTGGTCAAAAAGGTAGTTAACTCTGTATTTATAAATACATCAGAACCCTGAAAACAGGGATCATCAGTCTCGGTGTCTATATATTTTTGTTTTAATCAAAGCCCAAAATGTCATCATCCTAAAAGTATTTGAGATCTTTTATTCAAAAACTGGTCAGGATTTGGTAACATTAACATCAACTTTTCTTCCTGACACAATCAGCAAATTTTTTTTTTCTTTCTTTCTACTTTATATTCAGGTCCAAGTTTTTTCTTGTTTCAGGATGTTGACACAAAAAAATATCTATTGGCCAACATACCAACCGGATATGTATTCAAAATTTTCCATAATATTTAAATGCTGAAATTTTGGGTGTTGTTTAAAATAAAAATATCTATTAATGTAGCCTGATGATTCCTACTTGAGAGTGAAACTTAAGTAGATGCAGTAAGTATATCTTATCAAGCACTTATTAACTGTTATTTTTTTTAAATTAGTGTCAACTAACTATTCTATATAATTTAATTTTATATATATGTATATATATATATATAATATTTCTATTTTAATTTATTCTATTGCTACCATTGAATACTTAGTTCCAAGCTATCTTCCTCTTTGTTGGAGTGATTCTAGGATACATGCATGGTCTTGGTGTTTGCATGCAGGAAAATCTTCTAGATATACAAGGGATTGTCACTTGAGTCCTTGGATGATTCTTTCAGGTATTCAACTTTTTTTATTGCACTCTGCTAGCTATCTCTTTTTCCTTTATCGCACCCCTTCTTCTCAGGACTGTAACATTTGACAAAATATCTGACAATATAAAAATGGCTCTCTCTCTCTACTTAGATCTGCAAACATTTCTGTGCTTGGTGTTTTGGTCATCATCTGATGTAGCTTAATTAATTTAATGTTACTGATGTTGCTGCTATTCAGACTATCAATTTTTCTGTTTCTCATTCTCTTGGTCAAATAGAGGATTTCCCTATTTACTTGTGTTTGAAATAAACATCCCGTTTTTATTTTAAACAATTTGTAAAACATGTCTACATGTTTACATTTTGGATATGAAACAGGATCTTGTTGGGCTGTGACATACACTGTGGCCAAGCAGTTTGAAACATGCCAGATCAAATGGTGATTTCTCCTACAAAGGGGGACACAGGTTCACACCCTGCCTGATAGAACATTATTTTATTAAGCTTTCTTGATTGTGCAGGCCAATATAAGATAGATATAATACACACTGTTTAAAAAAAATTTGTGAGTCTATTTCAAATATAAGTAACCACTAAAAATAACATTTACAGTAATAAATGTGTATGTGTGACCTACCTAATATTAGCTGGACTAAAAAAAAATTATCTTTATTTATTATTCCATTCACAGAAAAATCCTTCATATATTATTAGGTCAATTGTATAAGATCCCAGAAGGATTATGCAAGGAATGACAAAACTAAGAAGAATCAGTCAGAATGTTTTGAGGCTTGTTGTTTCTTACTCCCTTTGGAACCTTATAAATTTGTTCAAGAAGCATTTCCATCAGCCTTTGACCTCTTCTTGAAGAAATCCATACCTGATTATTCTTCTTCTTATGCTTGTCATTAATTTAAATGTCTATAATTTATGCTTTAGTATTGCATATTTACTTCTAATAAATGGATTCAAACTGAACACTTTGAACTCACAGCACAAATTAGCAGACATCTTTTGATATTTATCTGCTTATTATTTCATTTATAGACAGTAGTTTTCTAAACCAAGTATATATCATCTGATGGCTTGGTGTTGGGTAGTGTTTTAAGGTTGTAGAAAAACATATATATAAGGAGTATTTAAGCAGTAGATTGCTCCCCAAAACAAGTCTTGTTAAATTTCAACCAACAAGGTTTGTCTCTTTAATTTTCTATTGTGTTATTCCAATTTTCAAATAAGTTGTTACATAGCAGGATTAAAATTATTGATAAAACTTTGAATGGTTAATCCACAATTCTTTTCCCTATGTATCTTATTCAAAAATTTGAAAAATACAAAAAAAAAACAGACCAAGTTGGTTGAACTTAATAAAACTTGTTTGTTTGTGTGTATGTGTGTGTGTGCGTGCATATATATATATATATATATATATATATATATATATATATATATTCAAACATTTTTATAGTGGATGCTTCATATTTGAAATAGATGTGCCATAATGGCAGGCCAGTAGGCATAAAATACACTGTTTAATAAATAAAAGTCGATTACAAATACTAACTGCCCACTATAATAACATTTGAGATATATATATTTCTTTTAAGCTTAGAAATACATAAATGTCAGTAGCTGTAGACCAATGTAAATCAAGTTAAAAATGTACCTTTGAGCAATTTTTCAACTTCCTGTAAGCCCAGTTTTTATTAGGATAAAATAAATTCACTGACAGTTCATTGCCAATTTATTGGTGTTTACTTTGACTAATAAAGCTTTGCATGAGCAAAGTTATGACATTTTAATAGTTGTCATTTAAAATGGCCATTCATTTTGTTCAACCTGATATATATATATATATATATATATATATATATATATATATATATATATATATATATATATATATTAATTAATGGTTTTATTTTTAATCCAACATTTTTATTTATGTTTAAAGTAAAATATTATATCAAACATTGCAAAGGCGTTGAAAAGCTCTCAGGCCAATCCACCTCTCAAAATATTGGAAGGTTTTTGGGAATCCTTTCTTGATCAAGCTGAAAAGCACCAATAAATCAACTCAATTTTGGCAATGGTCAATGAATTTATTCTTTCCTAATAAAAATTGGGCTTAGAAGAAATCAAAATATTGCTGGAAGGTATATTTTTAACCCGATTCACATTTGGTCTATACCTACTGACATTTATGTTTGTCTAAGGCCCAGAAAAAGTGGAAATTGGTAGGCAACATGTCTGATGAAGGGTAGGACAGAATATTGTCAGTTTTTGCCAGGTTGTTTGTGAAGCCTTTGCATTATTCTTCTTTCTATTCACCAAAACTTTTGATGCAGCCATTCCAAATCAAGACAACGGGAGTCAATTAATATTCTGACAAGGTTGCAAGAGTCTGTAATGAATTACATCATCAGACAAATCATGCTCAGTGGCGATTCTGAAACTCTGTAAGTGGAGGGGGCACTTGGGAGGGGATTTTTCTGTGGAGGAGTGGGGGGCAAATTCAAGCAGCATCTTTATTTTCATACTACAGCACTATCATGTACACAACTTAGGAATGAGATTTAGTATAAGTATGTTACTTCACTAAATTAAACAGAATAACTTTTCATTCATAGTAGTGGAGTTCTATTCTTGCGTTCTTTTCCACTCTCAAGCTGTTGGACTACAAGAGCAAAATCAAAGGGTTAATACTAAGTCAATACTAGAAAAACAATGTAATTTGCCTGCTCTGTTTTTTTTCGTCTACAAAACTTAGGGTGGGCCAGCCAAAATTTGTAAATAAACAGACCCAGTATTTCAGCTTTTTGCCACTTTCCCACCACTGTAACCATTGTGTGTCTTTTCTATAAATATTTTTATGGTAATTGTTCTGATGAGCTTTTCTCTTTGGTACCTCGACTTTATGAATTTAAGTATAGTGCTAGATTGGCAGCTAGGTCTCATTTTACCATTGAAATGGCTAGATATAACCATATGTTCTATACCAACAGTTTCTTCTCTTGTACTTCTTGCTTGTGGAACTTTCCTCCTGCCTCTTTTATTATTTTAATTTTTAATGCTAATTACAGTCTATTTTAATATATTACTATTAAATACATATTCATGTTTTTTGTTTAAATAAGAACAAGTAATGTCCCTTTAATTATATATTTTTTTCAAAAATTAAAATATCAATATTCACCACTCAAATATATAAATTTTTAATTTATTTTGCATACATATATAAATCCTGCTTATTTTAATTGCCAAATATAATTTTGAAATTTTTAAATTAAAAAACTGTAATCCCAGCATAATATATAACTATACCAACATTGTGATATAATTCAAATTATGTAATGGTCAGTTAATACACAACACCTGAAGATTGCATCATGAATGAAACTGAGAGCCATGCTATTGGTGAGGGATAATATATATATTTATTAATATATACTTAATAGCTCTGTTATATTACATGAAGCACCATATGTGTGATATGCTGTAGAAATTTCAGATATAACTAAAAATATATCTGTAAAAAGAAAATATGAATAAAGACAAAAGGAAAACTTATCTTATGGACTTTATCAAAGCAAATGTGAGGATTTTATTTTGCAATAAGTACTTATAAACAAAACTAACAACATGTTACTGCCATATTATACTAATTGTATGCAATAGCACTAATTTTAAAACACAGTGAACAAAAAGAGGGGATATAGGACTTACTTTTTTTTGCGACTTTGTATGTAGAAAAATCATCGCTGACTGACGCATTGTCATGGTAATATGCGTCTAAGTTGTTGATTGAGGTCTGGTCTGGTTCACTGATTCTTTCACTGACCGTCCTTCACCGACTGTGTCATTGTAGATCTGGTTGCTGATGAGCCATTTTTATTGCTATTTGACAGCTGGTGCTCTTCATGAATCTGAGTTTTGCAAGGGAATGTACTCAGTAACCTGAGCTCTGAACTTTTTCCAGTTCATTTGGAGTTGTTCAACCATGTGAACATAGTAGAAAGCACATCATGTGACTTGTCCTACATAATCAGATTCCAGAAACCACTTATTTAATTTGGGGCCATGTTTGTACAGAATTGTAAAAAATAAAAGAAAGTTTTTTGTATCTACTGAGTTTAGTAAGATTTATTTGTAGGCATCTCTTGTTTGTGCTTCACTTATTGACCATAAAATATAAGAGTTTATATCCTATATAGTAATTACAAGCAGCAATTAGTAAGTTAGTAATAAGCCAGACAATGATATTCAACCATTAAAGGCACATGGGAAAAGTAAAGAAAGTAGACAAGTAAATTCCACAGAAATAAGTCTGTTATTTCTGGGTTTTGCCATTATTTTGAAAATCTTGTTGTTTTAAATAAAAGCTTTCTATCCCAAAATCTTGAAATTTTTCTTTTTCTTTTTCTTTTAAGGTGACAATTTTATTTTATCTTTTTGATTGATTTGAGGAATGAATTATTCTTTCTTTTTTTGTTTTTCTTCAGAAAAGAATTGAGATAGTTGGGGTAAGTGGGGTTTTTGGATACTGATGTCACACAGCTGAAGATTTGATGTCAGGTGGGATGGTTACTATTTCTGATCACTGGGTAATCAATACCAGCTTTTCATTGACTGGCCACTTTTGCAAAGGTCATTCCACTGTAGAGCAATGTTTTACAAACATGAACTTAGTACCAAGAACAAATGCTTTGTTCTTTCTGTTCAAGAAAAATAGAAAATGTCACTAGCAGTAAAGCACCATCTACAAGAATGCAGGAATCAAGTTGTATAAGCAGGTCTGGTTGTGTGTGTGTGTGTGTGTGTGTGTGTGTGTATAACAAAGATTGTATTTCACAAAAAAAAATGGTCAACCACTATTTTTGATTATGAAATATATATAGGTCATCATCATCATCTTGTGACTACAATTGGTTATAATCGACAGGTCGTAAAAATCAATCTAATTAATTTTGCAATTTTTTTATCTTTGGGTATTATTGTATTTTTTATCATTTTTATGTTTTCTTTATGTTTGATATCATTTGTATCATCTCTCTATACATTTTATTTCATATTTTTATGTTCGTCAGGTTGAAGTCAAATACTGTATACTATAATATTTGCTGAACATAACAAAACCCAAATGGGGAAATGTTTTAGTTGTAAAACATCCCAAAGTACATACAAATACAAAACATTAGCTGCTGATCCTTGGTTGCGGATTATCAATGTCATCATAACTGTTGATTGCACATGGTGTAAAACCTTTCACAGCTTTACAAATTCTTTCTCTGTCCTTCAGAATTGTCAATACAGTAGCATCTGACAACTTCATATTGTAACAATTTGATTTCTCACACATCCTTAGATAAATAGATAGATTGTTTTTCCTTTTAAGTCAATTTAATTACCAGAGTTTTCGGGAACCCTGTCTCCAGGACACCTTTGAATTGGTAAACATAAAATTTTGTTAGTGATTTTAGATAATCATAAAAGTAAAGTCCTTCAAAAAACTGAACACCCATCAGCTTTTGGGCAGTCTCCTTTTCTAGAACCCAAGTGGAGGGATAAGGGCAGTGTGCATATAATGAGTAGTCAGTGATAGTCAGGGTGTGAGGAATAGACCAGCAAGCAAGGAGGAGTCAGCAGTCACCTAGACAGTGAATGTATGGGTCCTCTTTCTATGGATGGAAGTCAAAGCCAAAGAAAGCATTGCCAATTTAGTGAAAAATTGTATTGTTGCTATCTCCAAACCAGTGTCTTGAAAAGCATTTGTCATTGTTTTTTGTTGAATTCAGTCATGGCCAAAGAGACAAACTTGTGAATATAGCTAACTGGGTATATATACGTATACAACTGTCCTTGGATGTCATCACACTAGTTATGTGATAGATGTGCGGAACACATTGTCACAATATCAAGAGCAATCACATTCACTTTCTTTCCTCCATTGTACTGTTTCATCATTTTTGCATCAAGATCAATGGTCATCTTTACTTCTTGGCAGGTTGAGAAGTAAACAAAGACTATTTACACTTGGGAGCTTTTTGAAGAAAAATTGTATTGACGCTGTGCTAATACAGAGCTTGAGGCACAGAAATAAAATGATAGCATTGCTGGGAGCAGGTGCAGAAACTGTTGTACACCAAGCTAGCAAACATTCATGCTAACATGCACAGAGCAGTCGTGGCCAGACAGCCAGACATACTAATTTGCAGTCATGGCCTTAAAGTCAAACAGTTGCAATTTGCAGATGACCTGCAATGTCTTCAAAAACAAACATCTAAAAATATATATTCACTTAAAAGAAATAATTGAATTAAAATAAAGGAGGAGAAAGAGAAAGGATAAGAAAAAATATTATTCACTGTAAAGTGGAGAATTGAAAAATATGGCTAAAAAGAAACAACAAAGTTCTAAAGTTCTTCATTGGTATTCAAACATTTATATATATAATTTAATTATATAAATAGCAATTTAATCATATAAATATATATATGCATTAAATTATATATATATATATATATATATATATATATATATATATATATATATATATATAATTTAATATAATTTAATGTATATAAATATATATATATATATATATATAATTTAATGTATATATATTAATATTTATATATATATATATATACATTAAATATATATATATATATATATATATATATATATATAATACACATACACAAGGCGTGATGCATAAATTGTCGCCATTTTATAATTTTAGTTCTGTGAACATGCATTGTTTTTTTTATTTTATTTTGTCTACTTCACAGTATAGTAGGGTCAGTTGGGAGCTATCTGTGAGAAAAAGAGCACCATGACACAATTCACTCCACTAGAAATTTGGAAACAACATGCTGTATTGCTTGGTATTTGTGCAGGAAGAGTTTAATGAATCCAATGGTAATTACTTAGATTTTTGGAGTGATCACTAGTGATGGCAATGTTATTCCCCTGTTCATCTTCCCACAGGGCTTCAGATGCAACATGAAGGCCTATATCAAGTACCTTGAGGATGTAATGTTGCCCTGGGTCAAGAGGGTGGCTGCTGGAAGCCCCTATGTCTGGCAACAGGACTCTGCACCATGCGACACAAGCAGGAGAAATCAGTCATGGCTAACAGCTAATTTCTGTGACCACATCCTCCCTTAAATCTGGCAACCTAACTCCCTTGACTGCAATCGCCTTGATTATTATGTGTGAAGCGCAGTTGAGTGAGAGACCAACAAAACTCTTTGTAACACCAAAGATGAACTGAAGACAAGGATTATGGCAGCATTCACCAACTTAAATAAGGAGAGCGTCCAGAACAGTTGCAGTAGATCTCGAATTCATCTGGAGGCCATGGTTGAAGCCAGTGGCGATTTTATTGAATAAATTTACTCTTTAGTATTTCAAGACATTTTTGTGTAATTTTGGTAAATATATCTGTTAAAATGAGATGTCAATGTTATTTTCATTTTAGTGTAATTTACACGACAATTTATCCATCGCAATCTCTGTGTGTATACAAAGACATACATCTATAAATATATGTTGATCTCAGTGTGCACACCTCACACACAAACACATATATATATATTGAAATTAAGAGGGATTTCAATAATAATTAATTCATCGAATCTAGAAGAATCCTCAACAGAATGCAGAAAGCACTGGACAGCCGTTTCATCATATTTTTGGGACTCATCAGCAGTGCATATCCACTACCAAGAATCGAACCTGGACCGTTATGATATGATGCAAGGTTTGGTTTGTTACCTCTCCATCACCAAGACCTGTTGGTCCAGTGGGTATGACGCTTGGAGAATAAAATATAATATATACACTAAAACAAATCCATATTAAAACCATAAACGTTTGCTGATTCTCTCTTTTTTTTAAAATCAACATTTTTCTCTCATTGGAACCTTTTCCACACACACACACACACACACACACACACACACATACATATATATAAGAGGCATGGTGGACTAATGGATAAGCAGCTATGGTAAGAGAAATGAGATGTGAGTCTTCTTGTTGAACATGTTGTAGTATATCCAATAAAATTATTTACAAATTTGTATTGTTCAGGAACACAGCTCCTTAAGGAAAATTTAAATTCATAAATTTTGTTTCTCTGTAATTTAGATCTTACAGGTGAATTATTCTTTTTTATTCATCTTGCTTATAGTTTCTTTTCTTGCAATTCCCAATAGTGGATCTCCCTTCCCTTTATTTGTTTCCTTGAAAAATACAATCTTCAAAAATTTAAATGCAGTATCAATTGACTATGTTCTTTTGTTTTGAACCCCATTCATCATTTATCCTTTCCTCAATCCCCTCCCCTCTATACCCAGTGTTTTCTCTCACTTTCACTCTCTGTAACCCTCTGCATACTAGTGGCACTCCTGCCCTTGCTTGGAGGGAAATGATTTAAAAAAAAAAAATAAAGACTTACTATACATTTGATTTTTTGTAGAAAAATGTCATAGCTTAATTAGGTCTCATTTAAATACACATGGAGACCTAATAAACTTTACCTGCAACATACTTGTTGATAATACAAATATAATAGCCTCAGCTACATGTACAAAAAGGCTAAAAATAATTAAATCATTATTAATAATAAAAAATCTAACACTCAATAATATCAACTATGAACATGGCCACAATGTGCTCATCATGTTTAGAAAATAAAATATTCCTATAATGCTAGATACATACATAAAACAATCCATATATTCAGTTAAAAGTAAAATAAAATTCATCCTTGATAATGGCTAAAAGTTTATCTGAAAGCACTTGTAAGACAGTTTTTCGATAATTTATATCCTGAAAAGAAAAAAAATTATGAGAACACACATGAGAAATTATATAAAAAAACTCATCCACAGTACCTTGTCAGTCATTTTCAACTAAACTTGCATGTGTGTGTGTGTGTGAATTGGAATCAAATATGGATCGGAATCCATCAGAATAATACGATAAAGAACAAATAGGAAATGTTTATCAATCTAACATGTTTTGCTTTCATCAAAACTTCATCAGAGAATGCATCTTTCTTTTTTCTTCATATGTCATTCTCTGGTGAAGCTTTAATAAAAGTGAAACATGTTAGATTGATAAATGTTTCCTATTTGTTCTTTATCATATCATATGAAACTCTAGAGCCAGGATGCTGAATGTATCACCAATCAGCTACAAGACAAATTTTATATTTGTATTAATTATTTATTCATATATATATATATATATATATATATATATATATGTGCGTTTGTGTGTGTATGAGAGAGAGTGAGTGGTGCTGAAAAGTTCTCAGCTCAACTAAGAATTGATTCCCAAAAGATCCTAATGTTTGTTCATTTAATCAGATTTTGTAAGTTGGTCAAGCTGAGCACTTTTCAGCACTCATATATATATATATATATATATATATATATATATATATATATATATATATATATATATATATATAGAGGGAGAGAGGAACAGAGCAATATACAGCATGTGTGGTGGGGAAGTATATCCTTTTCATTATTTTCTTTCCTGTTAATTCTAGTTTCTGCTTGTCATAGCAAAACCATTCACAGCTGTAAGGGAAAGGATGAAGCATGAGGAAATCCTTGTACCAGAGACATTTATTTCCTTCTGCCCATCCCCCCTGCTGATGTTTGGGCCATGAGTTGTAACAAAGTTGGGTCAAGGACATGTCCTCCAAATCTTTCTCCTTGTTGACCACAGAACAAAGAAAATTCATAATTTACCTGCTTGAATATGCTTACATAGTAACATTAAAGCAACTGTTATGTTTTCTCTCAGGTTTCTTTTTTTACTTGTGTTTCATATAGAATGATATGAAGCACTTTGGCTTACTATCATCTACATTTATGTGTTCCATTCAGTTTCTGTTTGGATACTCTTTCCCTTATAGCAATGATTAAAATACCACTCATATGGATTCCTGCTAGTGTCAAGAATCACTTCTCATTGGGTGCTTGCTAAATATTTTTTCTTCTATGAAGCTGTAAAGAAAAGAAAAAGAAGAAAAAAAAACTGTCAGCTTATAGTAGCAACAAATGTCTGCAATAGATTTCTTCTGTCACTCGACCGCAACACTTTTAGCCAAATCACAGTTCAAACAATAGCCCATCGTAACAGTCCAACAGGCAACCTTCACTTCTCACCAGCAAAAACGCGTGTTCATCCACCAAGCTCAGAAATCTAATCCCCCACATAAGCGAAAAACAACAGCTTTTGTTCACCGATAGATCTTTCTGATTGGTCACGCCATTCAGGGGAGGGAAGAACATTAGCATAGATTCTAGTCCTTAAAGTAAATTTTTGCTAACTACTTTTTGGTAATTTTTCTTCAGCAGATCATACACCAAACACATACTCTTTTTCAAGGTAGCTGATTGTCTCTTTCACTACATTCTATCCTTCAGATATAATTGCTATTTTCACATTGAATCTGTTTGTATTTGATCCATGCTCAGTAAATCTGTATTCCACCCCTTAGGTCTGTTTGTATCTGGCACAGACATCTTTCTATTTGCTCTGATGTATTTATATACAAATTAAGTTTGTATCTACTCTCAAGTGAGTTTGTGTGTGCCTTGGATCTGTTTCTATCAGCCACAGACCCCTTTATATTAGATCTGAATCTATCCATAGTCAAATTAAGTCTATTTTCATCTAACCCAGGTCTGTACCTATGAAGCTGAAAAATTCATAGGCTGACCAAGATATTCTCATAGAATGTGACCAAATGAGGTTTATTTTTCAACATTGTCTCCCCTCCATTTGCAGTTGGCATAATTCTTCCATCAATGTTGCAATGCTTGGATCCAATTGGTGAGGAAGCTTTTATCCTGTTGGTCTAGAAAGTCATCAACAGCAGATATGATATCATCAACAATGCGATACTGATTCTCAGCCAAGTGTTATTTCATGTTGGGGAACAGATGATAATCAGATGGGGCCGGATCAGGAGAATAGGGAGGGTGATTGATCAGTTCAAAGCCACAGTCATGTACAGCAGTGATTGAAAGTAAGGACTTGTGTGCTGGAGCATTTTCCTGATGAAACAGTAATCCTTTCATCAGTTTTCCTATGTATTTGGTCTTGATAGCCTTTCATAACTGCCCCAGCAAGTTGGCATAATACTCTCCATTGATAGTATGGCCTTTTTGCATCTGAAAAAAATGAGGCCATCACCTTCCCTGCAGAAAAAAAATATGATCTCGGCCTCCTTTGGAGCAGTTGAGGAGGGTTGTTTCCACTGCATGTATTGTCTCTTTGTGAACCCAACACTCATCCTGGGTTAGAAATGTTCAAGGAAACCAGCTGGATCTACCTCAAACAATTTTTCCATGATGTGATTAGGCTGGTGCACTTTTGATCAGGTTTCAGAAGATATGAAACTCACCAAGCAGAAACCTTCATCATGCCAAGTTCATTGTGAAGAATATTCTCAACTCTCACATGGGATATTCTAATAGCATTGGCTATTTGATTTATAATCAGTCACCTGTCATCCATCACCATGTGGTGAACACAGTCAATGTTTTTCTCAGTAATAACAGTTGCAGGATGTCCAGACCTTGGCTTATCTTCAAGATTCTCCCTTCCCCTCCTAAATTCCGGTACCCACTTTTGCACTGTTGATAAAGCTGGAACGTCATCCTCTAATGTAGCAACCATGTCAGTATTAATGTCTTTGGGAGATAAACCCTTTTTATGCAGGTACTTGATAACACCATGATGCCAAATTTTGTTCATTTTCAAGAGAGGTCACCATTACATACGTCTTCTTTGAACAGTCAGATATCAGTTTACCTGGAAAGAAACAATGCAATTATTAATAAGTAGAGTTGAAATTAATGTATGCAAGCCAGCCTATGAACTTTTCAGCCTACCCCGTATGTGCTTTGAAATTGTTTGTATCTGTCCCCAATTGTTTTTATGTACACTAACTCTGTGCGTTAAGTTTGTTTTAATTTGTACCAGATCAGTTTATTTACCCCTCGTGTATCTATATACCACTTGAGTCTGTTTCCATCTGTCCCTAATCTGTTTGTACATGCCTTGAGACTGTATCTCTCCCAAATCTGTTTTTATCTATCTCTGACCTGTTTGTTTTTGCCTCTTGTCTGTCTGTATCTGCACCAAGACTGCCTGGATGGATACACATTGAGTCTGTTTGTATCTTAATTTATTCCTGTCTACCAGTCTGTCTGTATGAAATATACACATGCACTTTAACAAAAAAAAATACTTTTACATTTTTTTAAAAAATAATTTAAGGTTTAAAATGATTTCACATCCCAGTTCCCCAACTTCTACCCTTTTGCAAATTTAGAGATTCTTTTTTCTTTTATTGAAATTTCTTAAACTCACAATCAACAGAAATATGGAATTTGTTTGAAGAGAAGCAAACACTGATAGTCACTCCATATGACTCATCCAAGACAATGGCAAAGATTTACTTCAGACTTGCTGACCACCTGCCTTGCTTCTTCTTTTCCTCCAAACTTACCCACAAACATCAGAACAGAAGTAAAGACTCTTTTACTTTGACTTCTTTAGCTTTTTCTTCAGGTTCCTCACCTTTTGTCTTTATTCATTTCTATATCTCTTTTTTTTCTTTTTTTATTCTTCTATTTCATTCATTTCTTCTTTATAGACATCTTTTATCTGACTGTTATAGTTGCTATTATTACCATTTTTCTGTCAATGCATTCTTAATTTTCTTGTTTTTTTGTACTTTATACTTTTTCTGTCTTTTTCTTTTTCTGTCTCCTTTCTTTTCTTTAATTTACACTTTCATTCCTAGCAACATCATTATCATCAAAAAGGATAAGTAAATGATGATAATATATCTAGTATAATCATCATCATTCATAACACTTCAATAAAAAATAGAAAAAACAAATGATGATGATACTTCTTTTTTCTTTAAGTTTTTCTTCTGTTCTTTAATTTTAGTTTTCCTTTTATTTTCTTGCTTATCTTAACCATTTTTTTCTTTTTCTTCTTACAAATGTCAACTTTTAAAAAATTGTTCTTTTTGTTATGTTTCTTGTTTCCTTTCATTTAAACTTTGCTTCTCATTTTTTCCATCTACTGCTGCCTCTTTTTTTATTTTTTCATATCTCTCTCCTCCTCCATCTTCATTAATAAATTTCTCCTTCTTGTCTTTTGTATTATTATCATCTTTCTCATAAATCACATCAAGTAATTTTTCCCCTCCTCATCATCTTCATCCTTTTTCTTCTTTATTAATATCTTGTTACCACATATTTTTAATTTAGTCTTTGCATCCTTTTAATTTCTCTTTCAATTTTTACTTCTTTTTCTTTCTTCCTCATTAGATTAAAAAAAAACCTTACCTTCTTTTTTTGCATCCCATTTTGTCTCGATGATTGCAAATATTTCATCATTTTGCATTATCTCCCTTTGTCCAAAATTCCCCACCACCTCCTTATTACTAAAATTTTTCATTTTTACTACTATCCTTTTCTGTTCTTTCACAATTATCAACTTAATTTTTTTTTTATTTCTTTATTTTCTCATTCTTCATGTTTCTTGATCTTCTATTCCTTCCTTATCTTCTTTTGTTTTTATTCATTTATTTTTTTTTCTTTTGCTTTCTATTCCCACCCATAAAATTCTCTTTGCTTCACTCATTTTTCCATCTTATGCAACAACTTTCTGCAAATTCATGTCAATTTTCCTTTTGCCTTTGTTTTCTAATTTTTGTCTGAAAATATTTCTATTTTTTTTTTTAGATTGTACTTGTTTCCCCTTAAATATGTTGACATACCATTGCAGCTAGAGACAGCTATAGACCCCTGCCACAACCATCTGTCTGCATCCACCCCAGCCAACCATTTCTTTAGTCTTCTTCCCAATTTCTTTCTCCTCTTTCATCTGGTCATGTTTTTGCTCTTCTTATTTTCTAAAAGCTTTAACCTTTTTGACTTCCTTTTCTTATCTCTTTTTTTTTTGGCTTTCCCACATTTTTCTTCATTCATTTTTCTTTGTTCTGTCTTTTAAATTTTCTTATCTCTGTTTTCTTCTTTCCTTTTTTTTACTTCTTTCTTTTTGTTATCTCTTTCTTTTTTCTTATCCTTTCTTTTTTCTTTTCTTTTTCTTTCTTTTTCTTTTCTTTCTTTTTCTTTTCTTTCTTTTTCTTATCTCTATTTTTTTATTCTTTCTTTTTCCTTTTCTTTTTCTTATCTCTATATTCTTATCCTTTTTTCTTTTTCCTTTTCTTTTTCTTATCTCTATATTCTTATCCTTTCTTTTTTCTTTTCTTTCTTTTTCTTATCTATCTCTACTTTCTTATCCTTTTTTCTTTTCTTTATTTTCTTATCCTTTCTTTTTTCTTTTCTTTCTTTTCTTATCTCTATTTTCTTATCCTTTTTTTTCTCTGATTTCATTATTTTTTCCCTTTTTTTTTTCAAAGCTTTCTTCCTTACCTTCTCTTAATCTGTTCCATTCTTTACTATTCTTGTTAATAACCTTTTCCATTCCCCTGCCTCATCCTCTCTTCTTCTTTCTCACATTCTTCATTTTCCTCCCTATTGTTATAATGTCATAAACAAAGTTGTTTATTTTTTATTAAATTTTCAGCTTTTGACTCATCCTTTAAATAAATTTGAATTAAAAGTTCCACACAACTTCAAATAACTTTTCTTTATGAACCCAACAGCATATAATGCATCAATATTTCCTTAAGGGAATTTTAAGCATTTCTATCTAATGAAATCAATAAGATTATACATTAAAGAGATATTTTCAGCTTTTTCATTAACTCTCAGCCTAATATAAGTTTTGCAAATATAAAGATATAAATGAAACTTCAGTGTTTCCAAATCTTTCCATGTAAAAATTTAGGTGTTTTATTATTGTATTTTATCACGTGTTCATTAAGCATGCCTACACATATAAACAATCCACAGTAAACTTCTCTCTTGCACACACACACATACGGATACATAAAGGGTGTCCACAAAGTCTTTAGACAATTTCAAAAAGTCAGTCTGAAAAACTTAGAAAAGGTAGCAACTAAATTTTTGTTGCATAAAAAAGAAGTAAAAAGGAATAGAGAGAGAGAGAGTATAAAGAAACAAGAAAATGAAAAGAAAAAAATAACCATGACATTCAACACATAGGCACAGGCATGCACAAAAGAAAAAAAATCATTCTAACACCAATAAATAGTGTGTAAATTATTTTATAACTTACTATAAAAATAACAAAAATGATAAAATCTTTAGTATTTGCTGAAACCTCCCAATGAGTGGATTAAAAGATTACAAAAAGGTTCATCTCAAAACTCTGAATACAGCATCAATCAACTAAGTACCAATTGTTATATTTGTATTAATCATATACATATGGTACCACTTATAGACTGGTCTACTCATAAAAAAATAGAAAAAAATTTTGGGCGAAATAATTTTTGTAGATTTTGTAGATTCAACAGACATTTCCTTAAGCCATGACACTTGTCAGAATTGGAAAATATTGATTTTCGTTTCTTCTTAATATTTTACAGAAGTGGGGGTCCTGTTCATACAGTATAAACTTGATCTCTAATTTTTACAGAGTTATCTGGACTTGTCTGTATCTCTATCTATAAAAGGCAGGATGTGTGTGTGCGTGTGTAACGAATGCATGGCCGCAATTTTCGACTGATTTGCACCAAAATTTACATGCACATGCTCCAAGTTAGTGCGAAGGCCAAGAATAACTTTGCATTTCCCATCTCCCACCAATAGTGGAAATAATCAATTTTTTCATGCTTCTACGGCAGTTTTCATGTAGTTTGCAGCCATTTTCTACTGGCCAGAGTGATAGCCTATAGCTGGCTGCCATGAATAGGCAGGAAGATTCTATTGGCCAGCATGAGAGCCAACAGCTGACTGACACAAATGTTAACTAGCATGCTAGCATACAAAAAAATCGATAGCTGCATTCGTCACAAGTGGGAAAAATTTAAATCTGCATGGCACTTTACTCCAATTGGCTCATTCGCTTGCTTAAACTCAACGTTGATTCTGATTCCGCAGAACTGGGTTGGGTGTGAAAAAGTATTTGTTGTTAACGTTCTTTTTTCATTCGGTTTTTCCAGTGACGAGTCCTTTTTTAAAGCTGATCGTTTTGTGTTCATTTTGTTTGGTTCTTTTTTTGTAACAGATTTAATGTTTAGTATAGAGCTTACAAAAAATTTGCAGTGTGAGATCGGCAAAAAGTAAGGCATGTAGCAACATCAGCACGGCAAAGGGCACTCCTTTAAAGGCAAGGAAGGGCAAAAATATTTTAAGTCAAGTGATAGCGATTGCTGTATGAGTCGTACAATTTTTGAATCAAGCACGGGCAATGCCAGGCCATGCTGCTAGTTGTGTATAAAAACAGACTTATGTTTTATGAAAAGATTTCTTTTAAATAAAAAACCAATAGATATATACATGATAATTAAAGAACAAAAGCATAAGTTACTAAAAGTATATAACCATTTACTCTTCATTTAAGAAAAATAATTACCATCCAATATTTGTGCATGTGTTTCTGAAAAAATCCCCTCTAAAAAAAATTCTCAAAATTAAAAAAAACAAAAATATACACATATCAATGATGTAAGCACAGTTTCATACTTGCCATTTATAAATAACAGCTAAATCGAATAACTCTGTAAAATATCTGAGCTCAATTTATAACTCTATTTATATTATGAACTGGACCCCCACTTCTAAAATAATAAAAAAATCAATGTTTTTTATTCTGACAAATTTTGTGGTTTGAGGAAGTTCTAATGAATGTTAATCTACAAAAATTATATACCCATTTTTTTATAAGTTGACTACTCTAATTATATGTAGAATGATATATATTTGTGTGTGTGTTGCATCCTTAAGAAGGTTACAAACAGACAAAGGTGGAAAGGTGGTACTTGAGTGAAAGGAACAGCAACACAGGCATAGATGAAAGAAAGAGAGGTTTATTGTAAAAGAGAATACACTACTGAAAGACAGGGAATTGGTTAACAAGCTAGTAATTCCCAAAGCAAGGATATTTCCCTTACCTCCCTGCAAGTCAGGATGTGGCACAAGGCCTTTTTTTAATGCAGGGCAAAACCGATACCTGTAGGCTCGGGCAAAAATTCCCCATAGATCCCGTATACACAGGGTTGGGTAGCTGTCTACCACTCCGGACAAGACTCTGCCCTTCAGCATAGCCTCGTCTGGGTTCCTCTCCAACCGAAAGCAGACAGTTCAACCAGCACAGCTGGAGACAAATCTCCAACTAATTGCCAAAGCAAGTCCGCTAGGTATATCCTGTGCACACTATATCTATCTACTGATATAGTCAGTCAGTCCATAATAGGCAATAGAGAGAGTGGGACATTCCATTACAACAATATATATATATATATATATATAATATTGCACATTAAGTGGTAGTGTTAATAAAATAGTGCTCAATGCAATATAACAGAGCTATAGACTATCTTAATAAATATAATTTTTTTTTTCCTACTGATAAGGAAAAAAATGTATATTTATCAATATTTATATATGTGTGTATGTGTGTCTCTGCATAGTAGTTTATTTATCTAATGCATCTGTCATCTACAAATCCATAGTTTCTTATAAAATTTACCATTTGTATTGATTAAAAAGGCATTGGACGAAATTCTACAAAGATGTCTACTTCTAAATCTGTCCATCAATTTGCAAAGTATTTTACTTGATAGCCATATAACACACCTTTTCCTCTAAAAAAAATGGCTCTTGTCGATCTTATACGGAAATTGAAATACCTGGTTTACCCAGATATTATAAACAACCAGTACATATATCTAGCTTAATTCTATAATAGGGTAATATGATATATAAATTGGAGAAGAGAGTTTTATATGCAAATGCCATCAAATAGAGTGCTTAATGAACAATTTACCATATTAAACTATTTAGGCAAAAATTTAATTTTTAACTGTTTTGGACAATTTACTGAATAATGCCCAATGCACACAAAATTTTACTTGAACTATACAATATTTACAAGATAACAAATAAAATCAGTTTACCATAAGTTTTTTTTTATTTTATATTTAGACTTAATGAAATTCAACATTTTAGTTAAAAATATTTTTTTTCTTATATCCAAGGTGATTGAGAGAATTTGTGATAGATATGAACAGAATGAGACAGATAGATATGATGGTTTTCTAAGCATATTTTAGATGTGACACAAGGCCAAAAATATGGGAGCACTGGTGACGATTGAAATCACTATTCAGTTGTAATTGATCTAGCTAGACAAGCTACTAACCATTACACCACATTGAAGTGCCTAAGATAGATATATAGATATGAACAGAATGTGATATATATATATATATATATATAGAGAGAGAGAGAGAGAGACAGAGAATATATATAGATAGATATGAACAGAATGAGATAGATATTAAATATAATTACTTTAAATATTATTGTTTGTATGTGTTGACTTGATTTTTGTTTCTTTCATTTTATTTCCCTTTACTTCTTCCTCACCTATTCTTTCTCCTCCTGTTTTCCTCTTCCAATCTTTCTTCTTTCTCTTCAAACCTATTACTTCTTCCTCACCTATTCTTTCTCCTCCTGTTTTCCTCTTCCAATCTTTCTTCTTTCTCTTCAAACCTATTACTTCTTCCTCACCTATTCTTTCTCCTCCTGTTTTCCTCTTCCAATCTTTCTTCTTTCTCTTCAAACCTATTTTCTTTTTTCTTTCTTTCTCAAACTAAATATTTTTCTTTAGTTTTTCTTTTCTCATGTCTTTCTTTTATTAAACTTATCATCCTTTTAATTTCCTTTTTCTTATTCTTCTTCCTTCCTTTCCATTGTTTCTTTCTTCATTCCACTTTTCTTTTGCCCCTACTTATTTCTTCATTTCCTATGTCTTCATTTCCTTTTTCTTTCTTTTTTTCTCTAAATTACACATTCTCAAATTCTCTTTCTAGTCTTTCTTGCCCCCCACCACCACATCTGCTATTTTGGCCTCATTTTTCCTTCTTTTCTTTTTTCTCTTTTATTGATTTCTTTCTCTCCCCATTTTTGCTTTTACATTTTTTTTCCCTATCCCATGTTTCACTGAAGAGTCAAAGATACATGGTGGTGGGGAGGGGGGGGTTAAAAAAAAAAAACTCTGAAAAAAGTTTGTCTTGGCAAAGCACCATCTGCTAATAATCCTGACATTCCAACCAAATGCACATTAAAGAAAAGAAAAAAAGGAAGAAAACAGATTACAGACAATTCCATGGATCATCAGAATGTGCAAGCAATTTTTTCTTTTTTTTTTTCTTTTTTCTCCCAGACGTTGATTTCTTTCTCTGGGTTTAATCTCTATTTATTATCAGGCACCATGATAATCATGAGATCTGTCTGGAGAGAATCTATTTAATAACAACAAAAGAGACAGCCTACCTAGGGAATTGGTCCCTTTGTCTCATTCAAAGTACTTACATTAGAACCTCACACACCTCTCCCAATATCCTTTCCATTTTCTAAAACATCACCATCAGCATCTTCATCAGATTCTCTTTAATTTCCATTTTGTTGATTTAAAAGAGATTTCAAGTCACTAAATTTGGGCAGGAGTAGGGCAGTCAGACTTGGATGATGCGACAAGACATGAACAATGTACACAGTTGTTATGAATGCAGTGATTACACAATACATGAATGGACAATGATGTTTAACGGGCAGTTGAGTAACTCAATGGGAGAGTGTCTGTTCATGCCTGTGGAATAAGGTACTCTCTGATTGGTTGTAAAGTTATATCAAGCCACATAAATGTGTTTACATTTTATATATATATATATATATATATATATATGAGAGAGATATTGTATAATTAAAAAAATAAGGGCACTACATGAACAGTGTTCAATATAAAATATACAAATAGAGCCAATATAATACATATAATAAAAACATAAATATAGAGTGTGTGTGTGCGCGTCAGTGCTGAAAAGTTCTTGATCCAATCAAAAAGTAATTTTTAAAAATTGTTTAAGAATCTGGTCACATTTTAGAAAGTGGACAACACCAAGAACTTTTCACCACACCTTTATAAATAAATAAATGTACACATATATATATATATATATATATATATATATATATATATAATATTACTTAAATGTTATTTTTAGTGGATACTCATATTCGAGTAGATGCACCATTTATTTATTAAACTATGTTTATTTTCATCTACCAGCCTGAATATTTAAGAAATCTTATTTCCCCTTTCTTTAAAAATTGTTTTGTTTATATATATATATATAGACATCCATAGACACACTGTTTTGCTGTATCACAGCTCCACAGTGTGGCTAGATGTCCAAATGTGTCAAGCCGGGATCAGAACCCAACTGATTTGACATCTGTCAGATATCTTACCTCTAGGTCATCGTTGCACAGCAGGGAAGGAAGGGAAATTTAATGTTTGTCTTTATACAAAATAGGCCAGCAGCTCATAGAACTCAACAATTTTACTTGAATATATAAGAGAGAGAGTGTGTATGAATATAGGAATCATCTCTACATGATGACAGTCAATTTCCCCCCAAGTGGACTTCAAACCAAACACTTTTCTCCTATAAATATAGCAAATATAAATTGTTTATGTAGCTTATAATATAGCTTTTGTTTATTAAACAAATTCATCAAACCTCAAATGATTATATATATATATATATATATATATATATATATATATATATATATATATATATTTGTGTATTTACACAGTCATCTCTAATTTATACATGTTTTGTTAAAGATGACAGACAAGGTACTGTGATTAAGCTTTTTATTTAATTTTTCTCGTGTTCAAAAAAGTGTATAATTTTTGGACACAGAGTGTGTAGAAACTGTCCAAATGTTCTATAATTCCCAGTGCTTTCCTCAAAAAATTATTACATACATGCACAACCAAAGTCTGCTTTTATGACTATAATGTCAACATCTACACCCAAACTAATGGTGTTAGTTTGGCAAATCTACCAGGCCTGTGCTTCTCCAATTATTACATGCTCCATGCAGAAAATATTATATTTAAACAGCTAAAATATATGTCTGCTATATAGACAATATTTTTATTTTAGTAAATAACACAAAAGAAATAGATACTCTCAAGACCATATTTGAAAAAACTCTGTCCTTAACTTTACCTACGAATTTAGTCCAAAAAATAAATTCCCATTTTCAGATGCTTTCTTAGAATACGGTAATAACACTCTTACCACCTCATTGTATAAAAACCCACTAGCGGAAACTCTTGCCACCTTAAGAGTGAATTCCTACTCAGATACAAAATAGCAGTAATAAAAAACTTCCTAAAGAGAGCACACAAGAATTCATCCTCTCATCTACTTTTTCCTAAAAAAAACTCAACAATGCAAAATAGACACTAGTTAACAATGGTTTTCCTAACAACCTTATTGACCATCAGATTAGACTATTTCTTTCCTAAGTAAATAATAACAATACTAAACACACAGAAAAAGATAACATAATTATTTTCTACAAAAGCCAAATGCACGTTAACTATAAACAAGATGAATCTTCATTTAGAAATATCATGAAGAAACACACTACCCCAGTTGACTGAAACAAAAAAAATTGAATTATCTACTACAAAAAATTCAAAACAGCTAACCTTATTCTCAAAAATAACAACACACCTGCAAAATCAAAACTACAAAAAAAGAACATTATTTACGAGTTCAAATGCCCTTAAGGAACTATGTTCCTGATCAAACTGAACTCATAAATAATTACATCAGTCACACTACTACATGCCTATCTAGATGATACACCTATCTGACCATAGCTCCATCATAACCTATTTAAACACACACACACACAATCTTACCAGACTCCATCTGAAACATACTATTAGAAAATACAAGCAAAATAACCTCATCCACATGTAAAAAAAGATTAAAAATAATTGGAGCTTTAATAATAAAAAAGAAAAAGCCAACACTCAATAATATTAACTACAAACATGGCCACAATATGGTGACTGTGTTCAGAAAATAAAACATCCCTATAACTCTAAAAACATACACACAACCCATACATCTAGTTAAAAAGTAAAATAAAATCATCCTTGATAATGGCTAAAAGTATAGCTGAAAATGCTTCAAATTACAGAACATTTGGATAGCTTCTACACACTCTGTGTCCAGAAAAGAAAATTCTTGTTTGAACACAAGAAAAATTAAATAAAAAGCTTAATTGCTATACCTTTTCTGTCATCTTTAATGAAACATATATATATGGTGCTGGAAAGGAGTTCCCCAGGCAAGAAGTGCAAGAAAATTAACTAGTAGCATGGAACTTCCATTTATATCTAGCCAGCTCAATTGTAAATTTCATAAAGTCTAGTTACCATAGCGAAGAGCTCATTGAAACAACTACCATGAAAGTATTCATAAAAAAGGCAGAGGGAGGCAACCTTACGGCTGTAGGTAAGTGACTAAAACCAAGCCACCAGATCAGAACCAATAATATTACTGATTCTTCTTTGGATCTTCTCAAGGAGCTCAGGATAAATAGTAGGGGCACCAGATCATATGTGGCAACAATATTCTAAGCATGGATAAATGGTAGACTTATGTAAAGTAGATTCTCGAGAGAACAATTGTCTTGCACAACACAGTGACCCAACTTTTTAGCAGCTGGATTCAATATAATCTTCATGTCAGCTGAGAATGTTAGCCCAAAAAAGCGCAACAAGTCACATTCCTGGAGGTTAGCATTAGCCATGCTGATGGAAGGCAGAGAGGGGTCCCTCTGATGATAGAAGTTTAGTTTTGGAGGCGTTAAAATTAATAAAACATCTTTTGCCTCAGTTAATAATGGACATGGAAAAAATCAACATGCATATGTAATCAAGTTAGATATTCCATGGTTATCACATTGTAGTATTTTAAAGTTTATATCTGCTGGTTCCACTGGTTTCATTGCTGGACAAAGGCATCACTGCTTATGGAAGTGCCTTAGTGTCACTGCTGATGGCCTGGGTTAAGCTTGCCTGCTGTGAGGTCCATCTACTGCTCGCCTGGTTGGCTTTATATTGGGTCAGTGGCTCAGAAACAGCTGCTGCAAACACTGCTTGAATTTTTTCTGATTCGTCAGAAACAATGCTTGATGACTTTGGTATTTTGGGATGGTATTCCAGAAGTGGGTGCATGGAGCTGGATGAAATTAAGGTCTGTTTTTGCCATATCTGGTAATGTCTAAATAAGCATTTCCATTCGTATTAAAGAATTGGAGTTCCAACAGGGTACGACAGCATCCTCATTTTTTTTTTCTTGTTGGAATAGGGACTCATCTAAAATCTGTCATTTATAAAATTCAATTGAGACAATTTATGCTTTGAAAAATGCTGATCATATCTGAATATGAAAACATCAATACAGATATATTTGAAGAAAAGTTCAAAGTTCATATATAAAGCAAGTCCAAAGGGCTAAGAATGTGAAGGCCATAAATTTAAACATTTATTGTAATTTAATAAATATTTTCTAAATGTGTATATGTGTTTGTGATGCAATTAACAGAATAAAGCTACTGTGGATATTTGTTATTTATTTACTTTTATCTAACAACAGATAAAGTTTTTGTTTTTTTTGTTTAATGCCACATACTGAAATTACTGTTGCATGTCTGAGATAACCTTGACACAGCCTTTTGAGGCAGACACAAACTGACACCCAGCATTTGAATTTTCATAATTATTCTTTTTTTCTTGCTGTCATTAATAGCTTAAATTATTGTTTCTCTGTCCTTGTAAAAAAATAATTGCTATTATGTATAGAAATGCTCGATACAATTTGCTTACATATGTTAAACTAGCAAGCTACTCAATATTGTCCAGATTAAAATAAATTTCAAGATTTTCATAAACCATTTGAGGATGTTTTATTTTATTAATAATTTAACTCACCTTTAGCAATTGACTAATAAAGAAGTGGGAATGAATTGATAATACAGTAAATAGAGTTGATCTATTTGTATTTAGAATGAATTTGGGGGATGAGATTAACTTTGTCATGAAACACAGGCAGGCATACATTTCTGGCCAGAATCTTAAGGCCAATGAAAATAAAAAACTATAACTTTTGCGTTATTAGTCTCAGCCATTTATTTGAGTAGAGCTTCAAAAAACGAATAAGAAAAGGAAAAATAAAAATTAAAAACTTTTTTAGCATTTAACAGTGAAAATTTGAATACTGTGAAATTAAGAGAAATACTAGCTAGTCAAAAGATCATACCTAAAAGAAGTCTTAAACAGTAGGAAATGCCAAACAAGACATCTCAGTAGTAACTTGCACATCTGTCATTGTGAGATGTTGACTGTGCTAATGCTTGAACACAAATGACTAAATTTTGTTATGTGTTTATCAATTAAAGTGTTATTTAAATATGGTATTAAACTTTTGCATGGTCGAGTCTAACAACACAGGTCTATTTTTTTTTCATTTTCATTGGCCTTAACATTTGTGCCAGCACTGTATTAATTATATTCCAAACAAACATGTTACTTTTCTTTTGCCTTTTTACTTTTTGTGCAATATTCACAATATTTGTCACATTTTCTGGTTGGTTTACCTCAAAATATTTTAAATTATTTCTCAATATATATTTATAAATAATTTTTTTAATGCTATGTCACTTCTGGACCTAGGCAATTATGACTGTCCATAGATTTCTTTTTCTTTATTATGAATTGCTATGACATCTTTTTGAAAAATAGGAGAGTGGTTTCCTGTTGCTTTCACTATGGTTTGGAATTCAGAGTTTTCCTTTTCTTGGTTGGTTGCCACTCAAAACTTGAGAGATTAGTCTACCCTGCTACTTAACCTATAGTTGGTAGGAGAAGAGAAGGACTCATGCTTTTTCCCAAGGGTTTTATGTGTGAAAGTGAGTACAGCAGGGTAGATTGGAATTTGAACTTGTTTCAACAATTTCTATTTCTACACCAATAGTTATTATACTTCCCATACATCCCTAAAGATGATATTATTATTATTTTTATTTTCTTTGATTTCTGGCGTTTACACATTTCCACCCAGGGACCTAAGGTTAGAAATGGCAGCATGACACTTTCCACTGACAAAAAAAAAAAAAAAAAAAAAAATTACATAGATAAAGCCCTTCGTAAAGTGTGGGCTGTACTTGTCAGAACAATTTTTTGTATCTCCTTGAGGCATGGACTTCCAGAAATCCCTTCAATTAGTCTACTGCAATCTTTTCCAACCAGTCCTAGGGCTCCAACTACAACAGGGATTGTTGATGTTCCCATGTGGGGGGGCTTTTTAAATTACCAAAAATCAGGGAATTATCCAGTTTAAATGAAAAATTCAGTACATATTCATTAATTATTTACCTTTAAAATGAATAGTTTTTTTTATTTTAAAATAATCTGAAAAAATGTTATTCTTTTTGTAATAACCACCAATATTTTCATGACTAAATTTTACTCAACAAAAAAAATGTTTGTTGCAAATTTTACATTTCCATAAAGATTAATTCCCAATGCATCTCTGCTGAAAGAAAAAGTTTTACAAAGATTCCAACAGAACACATGAAAAAAACACCCCCTGACAAACTGAATTCTCTTAAAAAAAAACATGCTAATGCATGACAGGACTTGATGCATCTACTTTTTTCCTGATCATTTCTAGGGTTAGTGGGTGGTAGGCTTAATCCATAAACGTTTGACAAATGAGATAATCTACAATTTACATTTACCTTGATATATGGTTTAGCCTCTCTTACTAGCATCTCTTTCACATGGTCCTGTCATGCATTTATAGATACACAATGTATATTATTAGTTGATGACTGAGAATGTAATGTCAGTTTAAAAATAATTAAAAAAATGATGGATGTCCATAAAACTGTGCTGAAAAAAATAGCAGAGGCCACAACAGGACCCAAAAAAAAAATGTTCCCAGCACCAACAAAGAAAAAGTAAACAAATCATCCCCTCCAGGTCAGAAGACAAGATTTAATTGTTGGATGCAAATAAAGAAAAAAGCAAATGAAAAGAAGAATTATCAAAAAGTCAATGCTATCATTCCAATTGACCAATGTGTGAAAAACTGCACAAAAGATTGTGAAAATCTCGAAAAAAATATTTGGACATTTCCAAATTACAGTTGCATTCATTGCAAGAAAATTAGAAAAACAGGAAATCCAAGAAAATATTGTAAATTATCCAAGAAATAAAATTACTAAAATCAACAGTAATACAGAAGAAAGTGCTGGAAAATGTTTTATACTATTGCTCACCCAATATAAGGTCCAAGAGCCAATAAAGTAGAGTTATTGAATGAGATTGTTGCATGGGCATAAAAGAAAGAGGAAGAGGTGCATATTATAAGGATATATAGAATAGATAATGGTTAACCCTACATTTGAAGAGGTTAAAATTGTAGTGGTCAGGGAAACATCCACTTAGGAGTCTGTTCTACAAAGTGACATTTTTGGGGAAGAAGCTGTCCAAGTGTAACTGGTGTGGAAATTCAATGAGTTTTAAAAAGAAAAAATGGCCTGGAACACGAATATGATATTTGTTGAAAATGAATCTAACCTCATCATCATCATGGCAGTATTTTTTTAAGGCAGGACTGGGATTTATCTTGTACAAAGCCAGGTGGGTCCTGCCTGACAGAGAATCTTTATTTGAGGCAAGATTTTATAAGTCCGGATGCTCTTCCTGATGACCAACTCAGACACTCATAGTAGTCCAAGTACACTGAGTGTTTTTGTTGAGATCCCATCTCTAGGAAGGTTGGCATTCAGAACATGAGACCCCCATCCTAGGCACACACACACACACACACATATATATATCTTAGTTGTTGGCTCCTAAATAGTCTTTCTCGCCACTAGTAGTTTGAATTTCATCAATGAAGCACTGACATTATTTTTTCATTTGTTTTTCTTTGATCCTATTTCTGTTAGTTTTTATTACATTAGCTTAGTAGTATCAGTCATATTATTATTCTGCTTTGTTTTTGTTTTGTTAACATGTATATTACATGCTTACTATACATCATAAATAATGGACTATTACATTTTGATCACTAGGAAAAGGCATATCAGAGGCACTGTTTGGTTTCAGTGAGAAAAAGAAAAAAGTGAATATAAAGGAGGTGATAACGCTCGCATGTGTTTAATGTCTGCTTCAGTGAAATGAAAAACTCAGCCAATTTTTAATCTTTTCATTTGTACCCTCTTACTTCTTTAAATAATGGCCTGCGTCAATACTTGTGATTGTTATTGTAATATTTTGTTAAACTTGTTAAACTCAAATATTTAAGAATGCAATAGGGGAATTTTCACATGGATTCTCTAATCATGGAACATGCAATGAGTTTATTTATTCATTAAATATTATGTTACATCAGAAATACTGAAATGTTCTAATCATGGAATTTGCAAAAAGTTTCAAATCAGGAAATTCAAATAGGAAAACAGTGAAATTTACACAGCTATTACTAATTAGATGTAATAGTTTATGAATCTCCTTAGATAATGCACTATTATTAATATTCATTTTTGGACTAGTCTTTCTTACATCTTTTTCACTTTTACACCTAGGACTAATAGACTCTAATGGTCTGAATTTCTTGAACAAAGCATTGTTAATTACTATTAATTATTTACTCATATTTCTTTCATTTTATTTTTGTTATTTCTTATTATTTATTTTCAATCATTTTTTTTATTTCTTATTTCTCTTGTTTTTTTTTTATTATATTAGTAAAATTAGATGGCAATATGCAGTTGGTATAAGCACCAGTCACTTATGTGCCATGCATGATAGATGCTTAGGCGATCATGCATCTTTCGTATATCTTTCGATACACGACTGATGAGGCAGATTTTTTTTTCCCACAATAGCTTGCCATTTCTTTCTGCAGTAGACCAGTTGACATCCAAGGCTATAAAACCCAGTCAGTCCTGCTATTTACCCATAGCTGGGGGGGGGGGAGAAGAAGAGGATTCATACCTTTCCCAAAGGTATTAAGACATAAGTGAATGTAATAGATTTGACTGGTATTCAAACTCAGCTCTCCAATTCCTCAATCCGAGCTGCTATCCATTACTCCACCAGCCTCCTGCCATCAGCATAGAAAATGGAATTGGCAAGTCTGTTGTATTCACTTATGCAGAAGTGCTCTTTGAAAAGGCATGAATCCATTTCTTCTTTCACCTGCTATGGGTTAAATAGACTGGGCTCTCTAGCCTTGGCTAGCAACCAGTCAAGGAGAAAGACTATTCTGAATTTATAATGGTGAAGAGGCAAAGGTAAACCATTCTACTGTATTTCCCAGTAAAGGAGGAGATATGTTCACCTATTGCTGGTTCACACTCCTTTTGAACAGGAATACAGGTTTATTCCTTGTTTTCTGTTTCGGATTGTGTTTTTCCGATTCCTTCTCTTAAAGTCTTCTCATTCTCTTTCACTCCCTGTAATTCCTTTGTGTCTTAGTGGCATTATCACTTTGCTAGGGATGAAATGATTAAAACAAAAAATCATGCCAGTTAACAAGTAATAAAAAAATTCGAATATGTGGAGAATCATGATTACCTACATAACATTAATAAAAATGAAAACTAGATGGGATATTCTTTGAATCTCTTAGATGAAACACAGTGGAGTAATGGATAGCGGTTCGGACTGAGAAATTGAAGAGCCAAGTTCAAATTCCAGTTGAGTTTGTTACATTCATACAAATACCCTTGGAAAATCATCTCTTCTCCTCCCAGCTATGAGTACATAGGACAGACTAGGACCTATAGCCTTGAATGGCAACTGGTCTGGGAGAAAGACAACACTGAATTCAAATCCTGAGTGGTTGGCAACTAAACCATCTCCACCACCAGACCTTGGTCTGGTGAAAAAAACAAGTGGAACTCCAGCAGCACAAAAAAAAGTTGTTAAAGGGTAGATGAACTCCTCTGAGTCAACGGCCATCCACTCCAACTATGGGTTAAATAATCTCACCACACTTTGTTAATCAAGAAGAGGCTCCTCCGACAGGAGTGAGAAGGACCTGAATTTAGATTTGGAAGTGAAGCATTAATAATATGCCATTCATTCTTTAACTCTTATCTGTTCAAAAGAAAATTAATTTAAGTATTTTGTATTAGCATGATTAAAGAAAAATTATGCCTAAATTATTTTAATTCAACTACAAGGTTAAATTAATCATATAGTTCTAATGGCATCTGAGAGAAGAAATACAATTTTAACTTCATTTTAGTTCCTTATATAAATAGAAATGAATAGAACAACAAAAGAAGAAATTTTCTATGAGACTGTTCACGTCATTCCCTGATAATTATAACTTAGAGAATAACTGATATATCTGTTGTCAGAGAGAAGCCTTTGTAGAGTGATAAGAACTGTGACAAAGCTGTAATCATTAAGCATAGACATTTTACAAAAATAGTGTTTTTGAGATGAAGGACAATAATCTGAAAGTTTCACATGCCTCTCGACAAAATTTGCAAAAACATTTTATGAATAAAAATATAGTTTGAAAGTATTTAAAGTCATAACTTTGATCAAAGATGCATGAGAACAATTGTTACCAAATTACATCACTATGTGTGTGAAAAATTGGATGAGAGTCTGACAGAATAATACAATTTGGAAAGTTTCTATTTTGACATCTTTTGATGAACCGGTATTGTCTTAAATTAGTTAAAAATCTAAGTTCAATAGCAACAAAGTTAAAATAAAAAAAATCAAACATTCTGCCACTTAACGTGAATCATGTTTTAGTTAGAAATAAAATAAAAAGTTGAACATACAGACTTTGTCACTATTGTTTAATAAAACTTGTTTGAAAGATTTTTTTCTACCTACATGCAAATATATAAGGTGTAATATATAGCAGCTTGGATTGAAGAATTGGAGAGTCGTTTATATACAAATACCCTTGGGAAAGGTATGAATCAACTTCTTCTCCACCCCACCAGCTATTGGTAAATAAGAGGACAGACTGGGTCATATAGCCTTGGGTGGGCCACCAGTCTATAAAGAGGACAACTCTGAATTCAAAACCTGAGGAAGTGTTATTTGGGGGCCTTATGACACACTAATTGCACCAGTGTCTGTAGTCAGCTTTTCTAAAAAGTCTGGTTGTTTCTGCACAAGCCTTCACCACTAGAATCAAATCATGTGCAATTGATCTGGCTGTTCAGTTCTAATAACTGAGTTACTGAACCCTCATACATGAAAACCATAGATTTATATTTATAGGTATCAAAGATAGAGTGTATTTAGATATAAAATATAAAAGTGGACAATGAGACCAACAATGAGCAGTGACAGTCTGTTTCATGCTTGAACACAATCTTCAGGCCTGACTGCCACTGCTCAGTGTTGACCTCTATGTCCACTTTCATATTTCATCTCTCTCTTTCTCTCTGTATGTATGTATTTGTGTGTGTGTGTATATATTATTAGGTAATACAGAAATATGGATGTACAGAAAGATAATGCAAATTTATGAAGCTTGGCATAAGGTCAAACGATTATGTATGTAAGATTTGTCTTGTGTCTTTCTTTCTAAGAGAAAATATCTGCTTAAATGGCATGGAAAATCAGCATTTAAATTCTAGGTTTATACTTTAGGTGAAGCACAAAATGGGGATGTTGATGAGAAAAATGCAATTATTTCAGTTACAAGGGTATGTCCAGGCAACCTAACACAGAAAAGAAATTTGGCATACTTTTAACCAATTTTTTTAAAAATCAATCAAGGCAATAAAGCTACTAAGATGCAAGGGATTACTGAGTGTGAGAGAATATGAGAAAAAGAAGACATTATTAAGGAGAGAGAACTATAAAAGAATAAGCAAGAAGTGTGAGAGAAGAAGCTGTTAATACAATTTACTGTTACAGCTAGCCATTTCAACTGTAAAATGGTGAAACCTCAAATGCCTTTGAGTAATCTAAAGCAACCTGAGTTTAACCAGTTTTATCTAAAGCCTGATAGACTCTTTCTGAAATAATCATTAATATATCAGCAGTTGACCTAGAGAAATGAAAACCATATTGTTTATCTGAAAGAAGACCTGCAAAGTAAGATGCTTAACCAATTCATAGTTGATTAGAGCGTCTAGTACTTTGCTAAAAAATGAGAACGAAAGCTGATAGGCTAAATTTATAGTAGGATTGTATTCACTGAGTAGAGTTTGAAATGAAGTCTATATTATGTGATCACTTATTATGCATATAAATAAGAAACTAAAAATATATAAAGATATAGGTCATATGTTGAAGGTAATAGTTCTTGGCCAGTCATTCTTGGATCATTTGGACCATGTGAGAGAACAGAATCTTTCTGTTATATATATAGCTTTTCCTGGATGACCAGCACAATTCAGGGTTTCACCATGTCCAGCACCTCAGTATAGATAGCAGCACTACCTAAGGGATATGAAGAGGAGTGGCATAACATGGCCTTTGCAACCCCCAGGATCATCACAGATAACATGAACTGGTGTGCATCATCATAGGTATCTCTAGGGAATCTGTATATTGCCACTTGTCATTGCTCCTGTTAAACTTCTGCTCATGTTTGAAGTTATTCTCATCAAAGAATCAGAGAATGCAGGTCTCCCTAGGGAGTTTGAGTTTAGTCAGAAAGTTCTTTGATTATATCACTCACTTCTTGTGGGGTTTTGTCAGACATTTACTGCTCTCTACCTATCATATAGGACTTGGACTTAATGTCATTGTGCATCTGATAGTCGATATTGGCACCTTGAGCTGCTGTGTAAGAGCCCTCATTTGTTGGAGTCATGGTTAATGTCCTGAACCTGCTGTGATAATTCAGTCCACCTGATGATTGGTTGCATAAAATGTTTCTTTCTCTTGACCGCATCTTATCCAGAGGTCTCCAGATCATTCCTGACCTTGAACATGAAGGACCTGGTCACTTTCAGGAAGCTGGCTATCTCTAACTCACTGTGATTTATAGCTACTACCACAAGTATGGCATGCTTGCTCATTTCTTGTATCATATTGGATGCTGTCATGCTAATGCACTTGATATATCGGAAACAGAAATAAGAATGTTAATATTTGGCACATGCCACATAACATTAGAAGGTTATCTTTCTTTTATAGCCCACGAAAGTTGTGTTCTCAAATACATATATAAAAACTATTAACTATTCAACTGAAATATAATGCAGCCAAATGATGGTAACGTTAATTTTAGAATAGAATGCTCAATGTCTTGTCAGACAGAGCCACATACAGCATAAATGTTTTGGGATTTTATTAAAAACATACCAACCATACACATAACTAAAAGTTTCACTGTAATAAACCAATCAGAACTGAACATGGCTTTATTGCATAGCTCTGTTTAGCTGCATGTGGTTTTTATTATCATGAAACTTTTAGTTATGCATGTGTTCAGTACATTTTTTAATAAGATCTAAAAATGTAATATTTACACTATACAAACACACACACACATATATATATATATATATGCATGAATAGAAGATCAAATATAGATTGAGTATGGATAGGAATCTAGCAAAATGATAGGCTAAAGAACAAGTAGGAAACAGATCTTAATCTAACATGTTTCACTTTATTAAAGCTTCATCAGAGATCAAGATAGAAATGATAAAAAATGATAAAAGGCAAAGAGACTCAGATTAACTTTATATTGTGTTTGGTTATTTCTTATTGGTTAGATATGTGTCATGTGTAATGAAGTGACAGATAATATTCGAATATGTGTGAGAAACATTCTGGATGCTAAAGTGCTTAAAAGTCAGATGCAGCAGGATATATATATATATATATATATGTCAGATTTTAGGGCGAAACTCATGACTAAATATAGTCAATACCAATTTTATTCTGAAAAATTTGACTTGCAAAACAAAATCTATTGTAGTGTATATAATGAGTGCAATGGGTAAATTGTCACCATTTTATATTTTTAATTTTGTGCATGCATATTGTTTGTTTTTGATTTTGTTGACTGCACAGTATAGTAGGGTCAGTTGGGCACCATCTGTGAGAAAAAAGAGCACCATGACACAATTCATTCTGCCATAGATTTTGGAAATAGCATGCTGTACAGCTTGGCATTCATACTGGAAGCTCCAATACGAATATTTCAGGATATTTGGGTGTCAATTTAAGGACAGTGCAGAAGGTTCAGAGTTTGATGAGTCTAATGGTGATTACAAAGGTACAGAATCTCGAAAAACTCACTCTGATCATTCAGATTAGAAAAGAACTCCTGAAATTGTTGGTCAGGGCCTCAGACTCAACAAGGAGGCCTACATCAAGTGCTTTGAGGTGGCAGTGCTGCCTTGTGTCAAGAGGGTGGACTCTGCATCATGCCACACAAGCAGGAGAACCCAGTCATGGCTGTCAATTTTTGTGACCACATCATCCTTTACATCTGGCCACCTAACTCTCCAGACTGCAACCCTATTGATTATTATGTATGGGGTTCAATTGAGTGAAACCAACAAAACTCCTTATAACACCAACGATGAAAAGAAGGCAAGGATTATGGCAGCATTCAGCATTTTAAACAAGGAGACCATCCAGAAGCATTGCAGGAAATTCTGAAGTTGTTGGAAGGCCTTGAACTGAATAAATTTACTCTTTAGTATTTCAAAATATTTTTGTGTAATTTTGGTAAGTATATCTGTTAAAATGAGGTGTCCATTTTATTTTCATTTTTGCATAATTTGCACGACAATTTATCCATCGCACCTTGTAGATATGGTGTGTTTATATATATATATATAATGAGAAAGAAAGACAAAGATAAATTTACCTGAGTATGTTTATCTGAGAATGGGTGTCTAAAACCTTCTGGGCCAGGTGATGTCCATGTGGATATCAATAACTGAAAGTTTACCAAAATAAAAGATCCTGGAAATTAAAGGTGAGAATTCTTTGAAGGGTAAACATCTTGTCAGATTTCTTACCACTCACTTTCAGGTTTGGATTTCTTTTACCTGCTCCCAGCACACAAAAAAATAAATAAAAATAAAAAAAAACTCTTAAATGACAAGATGCTTGTTAACCTATTTTACAAATGTCTTGGACATTATAACCCCAGAACAATTCCATGCATTTTCACTTGGAGATGCTCAAGGCAGGGGTCTTGTTCTGAAGAGGTGTGTATGAAAAAAAGGGAATGGCTAAAAGTGGTGAAAGGATAGAATATTTTTTTTACTTGAAGCTTTCTTCAAATTGTGTCTCATTCTTAACATCTGCTAAGAATTTACCCCTTGGTAGGAGAAATGAGTTTCTTGAGATAATCTTTCAGTTTTTAGAAGGAAGGAAGAAAGAAAAAGGTCATGTGTTTTTGTTGTATCCTTTATTCTTACCATACGTTTCCTGTTCAAAAGCGTAATGAACATGATTTGACTGAATGTAAAGAACATTTGTTAACTGTTTTATGTTTCATCCTCTGGGTTGCCTTTCCAATAACCTCTTTGCAACTAGTTATTTTATTGGTCCTGACCTGACATCTCAGCTTCAGTCACTTTCCCACCACCATAACATAGCTTCCCTGTGCCTTTTCTATAAATATTTTCATGGTAATTCTGATATGCTTTCCTCTTTGATACCTAAACTTTATAAATTTAAGTGCAGTACTAGATTGGTAGGAAAGTCTCATCATCTATAGTTGAAATGGCTAGATGTAACCATAAGTTTTATGCTAACAGTTTCTTCTATTGCACTTCTCGTTTGTGGAACTTTTTCCTGGATTCTTGCTTCGCAGTCAACTTTGATCTTCAAACATTTAAATGCAATGTCAATCATTATCTTCTGTTTTCTTAATTCCTGTTCTTTTATTATTCTCTCTCCTTAATAATGTTTTCTTTTTTCATATTCTCTTTCACTCAATAACCCATTGCATCTTAGTGGCTTTATTGCTTTGCTTGGGTTGAAATGATAAAAAAAACTAAGCCTAATCTGTTATGAATTATAAATAAAGACCAAAAAAACTTGATTAAGGGCGATGTCAATAAATAATAGAATTTTTATATCAGATTCACAAGTTAAAATAGGACATGGATAATATTTTCATGATTTTCTTTACTTGTATGAACTGAATAACCATTATGTACATTGGTCACAACCTGTGTATCAAACTACTTTTACTTGATTAGAATGACTTGCTATATTTGCTTCTCATAAATGGCTATGGCTGGTTGATAATTTATATAGCAGAAGTTCTCATCTTTGTTCTCTTAAAGATATCCACAATTTACATTTGCTTCTGAAAGCATTTTAATAAAAGATGCTGCATTACAAAACCAGAAAACCAATCATTTCGTATATTCCATTTATTATTCAATAGGTATCACCTTATATATAAAAATAAAATCTATTCATGTTTTTATCAACAAAAAGAGGTGTGGCCACTTAGTACAGAATCAGTATCATAACTGCTACAAACAATTGTTTTCAAAGTAATAAATCTGTTTGGTTTTATCAATAGCAATTGCAGCAAAAATATTCTCCTGAAAACTTGGTATTGCAGCTAGAATAATAATTAGCAAATGGAAGCCATTTGGTTCTCCTTTGGAGGAATTTTAAATCTAAAGGGAGGAATTTAAGTCATAATTTTAATGGTGAAAATAATTATTAGATTATAATTCTAAATATGGAAAGGTTGAGAAAACCTGGAGATAAGATCGCTAGGAAGAAATACAACCTGAGATTTGATAACAACTGGGTCAGATGGTACATTCACTTTATCATGAAACTCATAACCCCTTAGAGTCATAGGAGCACAACACGTACTGTGGCCATGGCAACAGTGATGTGTCTAGTGCAAGATAGCCTTATATAGCTCATCCCTCTTCAGGCTCATTACAAATTCAGTTTTCCTTCTAGATTGATTGCCATTTCAAGGTAAAATATCCTAATCAAATCTGCTATTTAATCCATAGCTGTGAAGAGAAGAGATAATTCATACCTTTTCTAAGAGTATTTGTGTAAAAGTGAACATAACTAACTTAGCTGAAATCTGAACTCTGCACACGAGTTTCTGTATGTTGTTAATCATTACACTTTCTGCAAAACATTAATTTTGAAATGAGTCATTAACATATCCACCATTGGACACTTGAATCTCTTCTTGTATGTCTGCTGTTATTAACACAATGATTCATTCTACAGTCTTTTTTAGTTATAAATCATAAAAACAAAGGAAACCACTTTCTCAAAAAAAATATACAGGATGACAGACTTTGTTTAACTCACTCACTAGACTTTTATTTCTACAGCATCAATTACACACACACACACACACACACACACACATATATATATATATATATATATATATATATATATATATATATATATATATTCACCATAAAAAATGGTTAGTTCACTCCAACAAAACTGATGATGAAGGCAGATATTGCAGATATTTCTCTGTCGCCTGAGAACCTACCCATGTCTCAGACACAACAGAAGATCAGGCGAACCTAACTTCCTGCCCTGATAAATGCTTAGCAAAAGTTTAACCCCCGCCCATGCAAGTCAGACCATTCTTTAATCAGTGTCCAGATTGATGCCAAACCTAATTCATCCCCTGATTCCATAGAATGATTTTTCACTATGCGAAAGTATATTGGGACAGCTTTTGATTTCACATGATAGAAGCTCCCCTCCTAACCTTCTTCAAGCATGCTCCTTCCAAAACTGCTGCCCTTGTCACTGATTGGATCCTTTCTGGAATTGAGAGTTTTATACCCAAAAAGAAATTCCAGCAAAAACCAAACAGTCAACCAAGTTTCCCACATGAATGTGCTACAGCCATAACTCATCGAAACCACTACTTTAATATCTATCGCAAGGAGCGATGTAGTTCAGCCCTCACTGCATTCAGAACTGCCCACAATCACTGCAAAAAAGTTCTAGAAACATCAAGTGCAGCTACACACAAGCAGTTCAGACCAAGGTTGAAAAGAAACAAACTGGATCCCATGAATTCTGGAAGATCACAAACCATATCATAAACAGAGGTAAAGCAGCTGTACCCACAATTATAAATATCCCCGTGGTCATATCTTGTATAATATTACCACTACAGCATGAGAAGTCTCTAGACTTATCAAAGACCTTGACCCTAGAGAAAGCCACTGGCCCAGACAAAATTTCAGTGATTGTCCTTAAGAATATCAACCCAGAATTATCCCAAATCCTAGCAAAGTTATTCAATCACTGCTTGAAGGAGAAATCCTTCCCAAGTCTGTAGAAGGTGTCAAGTGTATGCTCGGTTTTCAAGAATGTTGGCATGCGATCTTTCCCCTCCCAGTACAGACTCATCAATCTCCTCAATATCATCAGTAAGCTTTTTGAGATGATAATCAATAAGAAGGTCATCGGACACTTAAAAAAGAACAACCTTTTCAGTGACAAGCAGTATGGATTTTGATTGGCCCAATCCACTGCTGATGTTCTAACTACCACCACTCACAGAATCTTGATGATAAACTCACCTCAAAGACCATAGCATTAGATATCTCAAAGGCCTTCAAGAAGGTGTGGCACAAAGTTTTACCACACAAGCTATCCAGTTATGGAATCACTGGAAGTGTCTTCTTGATCATAAAATTCTTCCTGAAGGTAGTTATTAATGGCCAGTCCTCTGGAGCCCTAGTGGTCAACACCGGTCTCTCTCAGGGATTACCTCTTGGATCAATCCTCTTTTTGATTTACATAAATGATCTGCCTAAGAATATACTCAGATCATTTGTAAACATCTATGCTGATGATACAACTGTATACAGGCGCACCTCTAAAACTGTTGTTGATCAGAAATTGGCAACTAATTTCTCTTCCACACAAACTACCCAATGGAGTAAATACTTGTTGGTTATATTCAATGCCTCAAAGACCAAGCTACTTACATTCCATCATCACTGATCTGACCCTGAAATACCACCAATCAGGATGAACGGATGTCCTTTTGGGGAGGCACTGGGTCTTGAAAGACTTCAAACTCACACCTGACCTCATATGGTACTCGTACATACGATCCATTGCTAAGGATGCAGATAAAATGATCAGCTACCTGTACCACTCCAGTAAGTATCTGACTCCTCCTGCTCTATCTTTACAAGAGACAGATCAGGACAAAAATGGAATACAGTTGTCATATTTGGGCAGGAGCTGCTCAGGCCTGACTCACTAGCCTTGAGTCCAAAAGAGTCTCCAAGCCCTTGTAGGTGACAAATTATTCTCCACCCTCCAACCTCTCTCCCACAGGTAGGCTGTGGCAAGTCTCTTGCTCCTCTACCTCTACTTCCGCGGAAAGTGATTGGATGAATTACATTCCCTGGTCCTGCCAAGTCAAACCTACATATCCAGAACACACCATGCCACTTACATAGTAGCAAACCATCCACATTCCCCCCATATTCCATCAGTGAGAAGTAAGTTCCACTTAAACAGCCTCTTCCCATGAACCACTGCCCTGTGGGACCACCTTTCAACAGGATGCTTCCCTGATCACTACAATCTTAACCTGTTCAAGGATAGGGTTAACCCTTATCTTTCACTCCTATATGCACAAATGGCCTCCTAATGTAACCCTCTATCTTGAGTGGCCCCAGGCCTTGTAAAGGGCAAACCTTACTGTAAAAAAAATAAAAAATTTGTATGTGTGTATAATAGTGATAAAGATAGTATAAACCCAGAAATGTTGTCAGAAAGAAAGGATGAATAACCTTGACATTCAACACACACACACACACACAAAAGGGGGAAAAAAGTCAACCTAACACCAATATATAGCACATAAATTATTTTTTAAGTTAGTATAAAAATAATGAAAATTAGAAAATTGCTGAAACCTCCTGATGAGTGAACCAAATGATAACAAAATAGTTTGTCTACAAAGCTCCAGAGTCAGGTGTGATGAATATAACATCAATCAACTAAGTGACAAATTTTATATTTATATAAATTTATAGATTGACTCTTGTAAAAACTGCCTATTTATTCATTATTCTATAGGGATTAGAAATTCTCTTTACTGTCATTTATTCAATAGCATAGTTTGGTCATAGCAGTTCACATCAAAGGAATATATTTTGTTAAACATGGTCCAATAAATGCAAATACATAAGCCAGTTACACATTTTATATATACATGGGTTTAAACCATGAATACATATAACAGAGTAATCAACTGTAGTTGTTAAACATAAGATCAGTGAGAGAAAGCATCAATGGAGAGGTGTTGGAGAGTGCCAGGATAAAAATAAATAATTTGAATAAAATGAAAACTAAACAACCAAAAATAAAAAAGTAATGTATTTTGATGGTCATACTAATAAGATGATGATTACCAGTGTACTATAAAAAGAATTATTATATTACAATGGTGGGTCAAACCAATATCATTCCAAGTACTCCTTTGACTATGCATGTAAGGTAAATGGTTAATGGGTCAAAACAAGAAAAGGACAATCCAAGTTTGCATTCCAGTCAAGTTCATTACATTCATATTCACACAAATACTTTGGAAAATACATGAATCCATCTCTTCTACCCACAACTGTTGGTTTAATAGCAGGGCAGCCTAAGCTCTCTAACCATTGTTGATGACCAGTCTAGGAGAAGTACAACTCTGAATTCAAAATCCATCCACCTAGGCTGTACAAAGATGATTAGACATGGGGTGCAGATAATGTCTGTAAAATAAAAACATGATAGATTTCAATAACTAGAAATGATCCAACCAGTTTGCCGGTTATCCCAAAAGCTGTTGACACGAACAGGCCCAAGGAAAGCGGATGGTGAATGGATAAACTCCTTTGACTCATCTCCAACTGTGAGGATTATATTCTATATTTTGCTTATTTTTGCAATCAAATAAAAAATAAATAAACTTTAAAACAAATGAATAAATTTTATTTGGATTTTTTTCTGTAATCAGCTTATGGTATGATTCAGAACAAAAGAAAAATTTTGCAATTTTAAAGAAATCAAATCCTGTACCAGCCAGATGCTGCAGTCTGTACGTACTTGACTTATGCTATTCAATAAATAAAACCCAATGCAGAACATAAGGTTTGGAATATATTTGCTGTAATGCATTTGCTGTTTAACTATAGTCACATTTTTACTAATTTTCCAACTAGTAGGATATAACATATGTGTGAGAGTGTAAATAACCAATTAAGATGAGTTGTATTTTTCATGAAATACAGCTGTTTACATAACCCATGATGTTACAGAAAAGGTTTATTGAACAAACCCATCAAATCTTTCATTCACTCTAATAATTAAACATACAGTCCTCACCACCTTTATCCATGATTTCAATTTTCCTCACTGTCACTTTTAGAAATAAAATCTTTATAGCTTTTACTTAATAATGGTTTCAAAGTGCAATATGCTGGCAATTCAAATATGTCAAAGATGAACTGTAAATTACTTCCTTTAAATAAAAAGTTCTTAACTTAAGCAAAGGAAATTTTATGTTAAAACTTACTAAAATCTACAATTTGTTTCAGAACTTTTATTCCACTATATTGGTATAATTATGCTACTTTATCATTAGTTATACTTAAGCCTAATAGCCATTTCTGTTTACAGTGGGATGGCTGAAAGGACTTATAATAAATTGACTTTTAAACTTTATACATAAGATTTATATTCAATTCTTCCAGCCAGCCCTCTGTAAGCAGAAAGGGTGAATGTTAGGTTTAAGTATATGATTAGCTTTTGACATTGAATTTTATTTTTTGTTTTAATTATTAGTTATTATTCTTAATCTCTTCTTTTATGTGCAGTGTTTCTTCAGGCACTCCTCAACTTCCTATCCTTTGTAGTGCTAAGCAATGTTTGTCTCCTTACTATCCCTCTCAGTCCATATTCTACCATCCATTTACGCAAGTTTGTTGGGAAGGTAATGCACTGTTTCCCTCTACCACTCTTGGCTTCAACATGTCCTGTGAATGTCAAATTCTCCAAGCCCTCTTTCCCCATTGTGTATCTCAGAAATTTTAACTGATTCTTTCTAATTCTAGTTGTCCTTTAATCTTTTACTTTGCTTAATTTTTGGATTAAACTCCATCATGGGTATATATGAATATATATAAATTTGGTACTATCCATAGTTTCAGGTATCTATCAAGGGTCATGAAAACAGCCACCCATGTCCAGATAAGGTGGAGACAACTGTACAGAGAAATTTTGGCAGTGAGACTGTGGGTGGTACAAAGAAAGAAAAAAAGAATAATGATGGTTGCATTTTAACCTGAAATGCAGGCACAAATCCATGTCAGCTGTAATTTTTTCAAACTAAAAAGGTGAAGACAATTTCAGAAAATTTCTGTAATTTATTAAGGCAAAATATTTCAGTGCACTTAAAGAGCTTTAACTTTTATAGAAACATTTAAAATCTAAGGTTTGATTGATTGATTTCATTTTTATGTCTTATCAACCTTTCATGAGTTATTTAAAACCAGAAAATATTTTAGATTGTAAGAATTTTTGGGATCCGATTATGATTTACTGATACAAATCCTATTAATTAATCCATAGCTGGTTGGAAAAGAGGTGGAGTCATACCTTTCTGTTGTGGTACGATCCACCTAATTTACATAGTGGAGTACCGACCATATAAATATGGGTTGGTACCGGGAAGACGAGGAGGAAGTAAGAAGAGATCCAATCCAGAGACTCTGCCCGACTGCGATTAAGTCAACCCATTCTACAGGAACAGTCTTCCCAAGAATATACCAAAACTAACTGTAAATATTGTGTACCTTTTCCTTGTTTCAATACATTTTGTTTACGTACATTTTGTGTTGTATTATTATTATTCCATGCTTCTCCAAGCTTCAACACTTTCCCAAGGGCATTTGTATATAAGTGAATATAATGAACCTGACTCTTTGATTTTCAATTCCAAGTCATTATCTGAACCTGCACATCCAAGCTTAGAAGAAGCCACCAGATGATTATGGTTGAAAAGATCAAGTTTATTGGCAGTCAATAAGAAAATGAAAGGAAGTAGCAATACATATTTTTTTTTTTATCAAGTTTTTTTTTTTTTATTGAGGGGTCTTGAGTATGACCTAAAACTACACTCGAAAACAGTCTTGACTAGGGGACAGAATTAGGGAAACCTGAAACATTGTTACCTGCAGGTGACCTCTGGCTAAGATCTAGTAACTGTTTGCTCCCTACCAGGGTTACAGGATATTTTATTACATATTCATTTTATTTATTTATTTATGTTATTTATGTGTATGTTGGTGTGTGAGTGTGTTGGCGTTGATATGTGTGTGTGACTCATACAGGGGGAGGGTCAAGAAAAAGCAAGGAGGAAATTTTTTTTCTTCTCCTTCAGGCAAATGATTAACAGGAACGGAAATGGAACGTGATTCTTGAGCACATTTTCATATGTCTACATGTATGTGTATATGTCTCAGTGAGGGAAACAAATCATTACTTACCACTTCAAGCTGAGCATGCTCCCATGTTTCTGACAAGATAGAAATTGTGTATGCATTTGCTTCCTTTTTTTATGGAAGAGTGCACATTGCTGGTGAACCGGAAGTTATCTGGGAGTGGGCTATAAATTGCTAAGGGGAGTCGCAGTGTGTAGTTATAAAGATGGAAAAAACTGTAGCTAATGGAAGGTACACAAGTCGATATCCAATCAGTATCAGCTGGGTCACCATGGAGAAGGGGAATGATGTTGAAAGAACCGAAACCCCTAATGAACTTCGGCTAGAAGCATCACTGATGATGTGTACCAAAGCATCCAATATATGTAATTTACGAAAAGAGAGCACCTGGTATTCCCAAGCAGTTACCCACCTAGGTACTGACCAGATACTATTTCTTACCTGTTTTATTTTTTGTTTCCCAGACATGGTTAATTATAAATAATCCTTACTGTAAAACTGACAAACTATATATTCCAGACTCAGTTGGTACACATAATCATTAACTGGTGAAAATGGAAGATTCTGCTTTTCTATGTCTCTCTGTGCCAAGGGCAGATGATCAAGCATATATTTGGGGCAAGGGCCTTAACTAATCTTAACACCTAAACTGTAAGAAGGAGGTTATGTAAATTGTTCAAGAAATTAAGTGCTATCAGAAAGTTTATATGCTGTGATTATATTTGCTGTAAAGTCATACATCATGGCTGTCAATACTCAAATAGTCATACATCATGGCTGTCAATACTCAAATAGTCATACAACTGAATATGGACAACATTTTTGTTATTTTTTAGAGGAAACTATTTATAGTCCTGGTCACCATTATTGGCACCCTTTCATTTTTTGATATATCTTCAGAAATAAGCAGAAAAGAAACAAATTTATATCAACAGAATTTTTGAATTTGTTGTCCAAAGTAATTTAACCAAAAAATTATTTGTCTATTTACATGTAATTTCAAAAAGGAAAAATGACATGGACAATAATAAAAGCATCCCTCTTTAATATTTGGTTGGATCCTCCTTAGTAGTGATAACTACCATCAAACATTTCTGGATCTATAAGCTACTTGCACCTTCCTTTTCAAACATTCCTCTGTGCTTTTGAACATGTGCCTTGGGTTGTTATCTTGCTGAAGAACACATGATCTTCAACTCACATCTAGTTTTCTTACAATGAGTAGCACATTTTCTCTAAAATTCTTTGGTAATCCCCAGATTTCATGATTCCTGTGATACAGTCACCGCACCACAACATAATGGATTCTCCGTCATGTTTAATTTTTGGTAGGGTGTTCTTTGCCTTATCAGATTCATTTTGATACCTGTAAACATATTGTTGGTGTGCATTGTCAAAAAATCTCAGGGAATAACATGTTTTAAAACATTGAAGTCATCATTCATTGGTTAATTCCTGTCATGTGGACACTGACAGTTTATCAAGGGTTATCCTAATTTCTGATTTATCCTAGGTCAGTACAAGTCTTTCTTATCCAGTTTTTTTTAAAGATTATTAATATCAGTGTCACAGTAATCTTTCAGTTTTTCTATTTTTTTTCCTCTTACTGTTTGTTTAAACTTGTTTTATTATTTGCTGTTCTTTATCAACCATGAGTTGATAAAGAACATTTTTTAAGAGATATTCTAAATTATGTACTGAAATTTCATGAATGTCAATAATTGTGAGCAGGACTGTATAATCTCCAATTCTTTAAATATTTAAATTTCATTGGCACAGTGGAGTAATGAATAGCAGCTTGAATTGAGGAACTGGAGAGCTGAGTTCGAATTCCAGTCAAATCCATTACATTCACTTACGTGCTAATAACCTCAAGAAAGGTATGAAACCTCTTCTTCCCCCATCTATGGATAAATAGCAGGACTGACTGGGTTCTATAGCCTTGGATGGCAACTGGTCTACCAGAGAAAGAAATGGCCACTTACTGTGGGAAAAAATCTGCCTCGTCAGTAATGTATTGAAAGATACATGATCTCCTAGGCATGTATCATTATGTGACCATGTGACCATTATGGTAGTGTTCAATGATAACTCACATACAATAAATAGTCATTTGTAACCAGCCTACTGAGTCAGTCTACTAATAGGCTTTATATTCTTTAGTTGTATTCAGTTATCATGTAATGTTTTGTAATGTCTTCTTAGAACAGCTCTGTAATTTTTTCAGTGACTGACAAATTCGAACAAGAAACCTGCATTAGATTATACCTGAAGCTTCACAAATCTTCTATAAAGATGTTGGAAAGCTTCATCAGGCTTTTGGCAGACCTTAAGTCAAATACAAAGTTTTTTTTAGTTCTGTTTCAAGACTGGTTAAGTGCCAGTTCATGTTGGTGAGCACATAAGACAACTTAGAAAAATAGCTAAAAATATGTAAAGAAATCTGTTCATTCATTCATGTGAACCATTGCCAGCAATGCATATTATTTACTAGAATAACTATATACTTTTTCTTTTTAAGCCTAGTTTGGGACAAGCCCTTTACCAGAGTGTGTGTGGGGTTAAGTCATTCCCCAATTGACAATGGAGTTGGTCTGGGAACTTTCTGATATCACCTCATATGTAAATACCTATTAGGCAATAGCTGTCCAATTCTGTAAAGGTGATTCTAATTTTCCTATTTCTATAGGAATTGTCAGAGTTATATAAAATAAGTTTTAAGTCAGTAACTAAAGATCTATTAAAAGAAAGAGAATATGGAAATAAAACTTCAGTCATAAAAAGTATAATACTTCACTCTACCACAGTACAGACTAACATGGGCAATTGCAAAGGTGAGAGCTTGACAAGTGTCAGTTTCTGTCTTGTTCTTGCAATTGTAAGCAAGCCAATTCAGTGACTCAAATATTGAAAGAGACTTCAAAATGGGTTCACTGCTGAAGAAAGAAAATTAACTCACTCCAACACTATAAACTGTGTATGGTCAACCATAGACCATAACCAATCACTATCTTTTTTCAATGGCTGCTGGTAGTGGAGTTAGCTACTGGCCTCTTCAAATAAAGTGAAAATATATATATATGTGTGTGTGTGTGTGTGTGTAGACATTGAGGTCAACATCAAGTAGCGACAGTCAGTTTCATGCCTGAATGCAATCAGTAGTGACAGTGGTGAGCATTATCACATAGATAAAAAAAATTATACATGCAATGCAATCTTCAGGCCCTGAAGGTTATGTTCAAGTGTAAAAAAGACTGTTGCCATTTGGTGTTGACCTCAGTGTTCACCTTTATATTTACACTCTATCATTGATACCCATAAATATAGTGTACCTTAAAACTCTATTTTTATCTCATATATATATATATATATATATATATATATATATATATATATATGGATCATTATGATTGAGGGTTTGAGCTTACTGGCCTTATACATCCCAGATTACTCCCTCTTTCCTTCAAACTATGGTCTATTTAGCATAATTGCAGTATAAACCACAGGTCGCTTCTGTATGTATTGAAGAAATACAAAATGTACCTGAGCAGATGACTTCAACAGGGATTAGGAGATAGGTGTATTGTGAAACAAGCAGTCAGCAATTAATAATCTACAAAGAGAGAAAGTGCTTGTAAATCTTTATTTTCAACTATAACTAATATATATAAGGTACTCTGATCCAAACGTATCTGTCAATGATCTGTTTTCCTTATAATCACATGATAATATTTCCTCTTGTTGTTAATGACACTATCCTCATGTTATGTGCCATTTTGCATTCCATGATGTGTGGAAGGGTGGAGATTAAAATTGGAAATAAATGGGGAAAAAATAAGAGAAAATGACTAACAGAAATAAAAAAAAAAAAAAATTCGAACAAAAATGAAGGTTTAAAAAAAAATAAAGAAAAAAGTATAATAGAAAAAGTGAGAAAGAAAGAAAAAGGAAAATAGAAAAAGAGAGAAAAATAGAGAAAGGAAAATGGAAAAAGAGAGAAAGAATAAAAGAAAAATGAACAAAGAAAATTAGAAAGAAAGAAAGGAAAGGCCTGCGATTTAAGAAATGAATCTTATTCAACTGGGAGTGCCTTTAGTGAATTAGCAAATCTGCTTAAAATAAATATTTTGAAACTTTTTTTCATAGTTTATCAATGACTTGATTCTCTGTCACAAAATAAAGAAATCTTACTGAAAGCTAATTTAATATTTAATAAGGAAGTAATTTCATTATTTCAAGACCATTCTTACTTTAATATTTGACAAATAGTAGCCCTTGAAAATTTAACTATTTTCTATTTGAATTTTGTGATGTATCATAATATTTAATGAATAATTAAGTTCATTGCAAGTTCCACAGTTACAGAATACCCATGAAAATTTCCCTATTGCCTCCTTAAATATTTGGGCTTAACAACTTTAACCAAATATTGCAATAACAATCACAAGCATAAATACAGGTCATTATTTAAAGAAGCTGTATCTAAGGACATTGAAATCATCCCTAGTGTTTATTTGGGAGTTATGAATCTTAAAGCTGGTCTTACTTGGTCACAAGTCAATTTCTATGATTTAAAGTAAGAAGGTATAAATGAAAAGAGTTGAAATTGACAAGTTTTCATTTCATTGAAGCAGATTTTAAGGATGGATAAGACTAGCAATTTGTAGAGCTTGAACTTGATATGGAAGCTGATGTTGCTCTTCCATATGTTTTCCAGTCTGGCTATCACTGCGCTTGACTGTGGTGATCCATGTTTGATTTCTACACAGCAGGTGCTATCTTTTGATAGGGTTGCTCCCAACTATTTGAAGCTGGACACTTTCTCCAGTGGTTCACTATCCATGATGATGCTAACAATGATGTTGCTTATGCTATTCACCATTACTTTGGATATCTCTGTGTTGAGTTCCATTCCATATGTGATGGTTCTTTTAACAAATTTGTTGGTCAGATCTTGCAGCTCACTGTAACTGCCATCCATAAGGTCAATATCATCTGCGAAATGCAGGTTGCAGATAGGTCTACTACTGATAGAAGTGTTCTGGTCATGGATGGTTTCCTTCATAATTCTCTCCAGGAACAGGTTGAAGAGTGTTGGAAAGTGTAGATATCCCTGTCTAATGCTTCATCTGGAAGAAATCTCCCACTTGGTTACTTAAGAGAACTGCACTGATGACATGATCATAGAGAGCATGGCTTATTTGTATTCTTCTATATTGAATCCTCTTAGGACATGCTGGAGGCCACCATGCCATACCTGATCAAATGCTATCTTGAAATCAATGAGATTGTGGAACCGGTTCCTCTGGTTTTGCAGATGAAGATGTGTTCTACTGTGCTCTGGCTCTAAAGCCTGCCAGCACTTCTGACAGTAGTTCTTCAGCCTTGGATTTCAGCTGGTTTAAGATAATATGGAGCATGACCTGTCTGGGTTCACTGATCAGGCTTATTGATCTATAATTCTCACACTGCTTGAGATTATACTTCTTTGGTAGGTGGGGTATCACCAATGATTAGGTCCACTCTTTTGGCCAGTTCCTCTGTTCCCAAATGGGTAGCATAAAGTGTGAGTTGTGCATCATGGAACTATCTGGCAGATGACAGAAATTGTAACTTAGAAATTTATAGGATTAAGACACAAGTCAAAAATGAATAATAATTGAAAATGATTCAGCTAAGAAATTAAAAGATTATTACCTTCTTGTTTTACTATGACTGTAAAAATTTAAATGACGTGTTTTTCCAGCAAGATAATGTTTGCACAATTTACTGAAAACTATTCTCAAATATAAACTCATTCATTAAATTCTTATCTTTTGGTAATATTTTCTTCATCAATGACTAAATATTTTCTGAGAAACCCTCACTGAGTATCCCAAAACCAAATCCCCCAGTGCTGACTTTGTGTGTTATATTTCATCAGTTAAATGCCATATATTGACACATGAGAATCAAACTTATGTCTGATCAGTTGGCAGTAGCATTTGAAATTTCTCTAAGAAGGTCTATCATGATTTTCTTGAAAGTTAAGCTTCAACATTTCAACTTGTTTGAAAATGATGATTAGTTAAAGGTTATCTCTGTTTCCAGATATAGATGCATAATTGGGTTCTAAATGCTTTAGTAAAATAACAAATGCCAGTTTCATTTCAACAGCCAAAAAGTGGATAATTAAATACATTCTAATATCAAGCAGTTAAATTTAATGCACAAGTGAAATAAAATAATTTTGAATTTTCTAACAGCTTGTACCAATTAGGAACATCAAATAAGGAAAAATGTCTTGACTGCATCTGCTTGCAGTAGTACAAGGAGTTTGGGATTATAAAGTTAGATGAGTTAGGGAGTGTTTTATTTAATTTCTGCAAGATTTACTCTGCAAAATAACAAAATAATTATGTACTTAGGTACCAATTATAAATATATATATATATATATATATATATATATATATATATATATACAGTTGCGGCCATAATATGAGGAACGGAAACAACAAAGACATAAATATGTGTATTACTTAAAAAGTAATGCATGATTAGCAATGAAATTTTTACCGAATAAAGATTAGGGTGTAATGCATAAATATTATACAAAGTTACAAAAATTTACATAATAGTTTTTTTTTAAATAAAGATTACTAGCAGTATAACCCATCTTTGACCAGGTGTTTCATTACTGGGAATTTTTCAATTGGCGCAGTTTAAGTTTAAATCAGCCCACCCAAAAATCAATATTAGTTACAACATTTGGGTGCAACTGAGGCACATCCCCAAATGGGGGAGGGGCCTGAAAAGGGCCGTTTTTGCATTCTCATTCTTGCTAGGAAGGAACCTCTTCCATGGACTGTCATAATAATAATATACTATAATTTTTATTTGTAATATAATTTTTTTTTATAATTCTAATAATCTTTTGCATTAGATTTCAACTCTCTAAATTGATTGTATGCTGATTTTTACAGACATTAAATTTTGCCTTTGATTTTTGTGCAAAGTGTAACAAAATCATTCTTTTTTTTCTTTTTCACCTTCAAAGTTGCTTTTTTTCCAGCCAATTTGGACATAAAACTGGCACTGAAGAATTATCTATCAAACAAAAAAAAATTCATCAAAATCAGATGAAAACCGTGGAAATGCATAAACAACATCTGATCACACATACATACACACATACATTTTGAGAATTTTATATACATACACACACACACACACACACACACTAGTCTATCATTGCTATACAGAGATGTGCAAATTACCCATCTTTACTGAGTCAACTCTTTTGATGATGTAGAATAGTGTAGTACACTATTGGTGGTGGACTCTCTCATTGATCTCTCAATGTATGAGAGCCTAACAGTTCAATATTTTAGAAAGAACATTTATAAATATAGACAGTGTGGACCCAAGGATCAACACTACATGGTAACTGTCAATTTCATGCCTTTGCATGATCTTCAGACCAAGTTTGAAGATTGCATTAAAATGTGAGAGTCACCATGAAGTGTTGATTCATATGTCCACATGCTCTATACTCAATATAAATGATTAATTACTTAATTGAAATATAATTCCAATCATATGCAGGTTATCATTGATTTTTTAATGTAATGCTCAATATCCTATGGACTGAATCACATAAAGTATAAAATTTGGTTTTTAGGATCAAACCTACTGATTACAAATTCAAACACACACAAAAAATAGAACACTTTATAAAACGTTTAAGATGGAAGATATTCTATTTCCTCAATAAAGACAATAACAATGGTAGCAACCGCAACAACAGTGATAATAACAATAATATTAACAAATTTGGATTTACATGAATGAAATGCCTACCACAACAAAACCACCTCATTGCTTTTGAAAATGACTTAAACATAATCAATAATTTGAAAATAAGAAAATTCAATTGTAATTTCCAAAAAAAACTTGAAAAGCATCATAAAATGATAATTCAAAAGAAACTACTGATAAAGAAAGGTAAATCCAGAATAATCTATAAAATGGAAACCAATAATTACAATAAACTAATCAGCAAAGAATTCACTAAATTTTACAGTGCCACTAATAATGAAACAGAAAGTGATATAAACAAAGAATCTAAAAGCATAGCCACTAAATTAAATAATAGAATAAAACAATTAGAAAAAATAGAACCATTTATTAAGTTAAAAGACCATGAGGACAATTTCATGACCAAACCAACATGTAGATTACTAAACCCACCAAAAAGCAACATTAAGAAAATAAGCAAACAAATATTCGAAAAAATATGCTCAAAACTAATAAAAATACTAAACATAAACCAATGGGAAAATACAAAAGCAACAATCACTTGGTTTAATAACATTAGTAATAAAGAAAACTATTCCTTCACGGAATTAGACATAAAAAACTCCTACCCATTTATTAATGAGGATACACTAAACAACACACTAAGCTTAGCAAAACAATACATGACTATCTCCAATAAAGATATAAATATAATTAAACACTGCTGAAAACCAATATTATACCACAATAAAAAAAATATTGATATAAAGGGGCTATAATTATAATAACTTTGATGGGTAGCTATGATGGTGCTAGGAGTATAATAACTCATAGGCATATATATAATCAATAAATGAACAAATACTATTAACAAAAAATATATAAGTCTATACAAGGATAGCGGTCTGAGAAATTGCAACAGCAGAACTACGGAAAAAATAAGAAAAACCTTTGAAACCCTAGGATTTACAAGATACTTAAAATTCAACCAAAAAATAGTAAATTTCTTAGATATAACAATCAACCTGAACAACAAAACCTACAAACCATACAGAAAATCAAACAACAACCCAATATACATTAACAACAATTCTAACCCCCGCCTCTAACATATTCAAACAATTACCCATATCTATAAATAAAAGAATTTCATCAAATTCTAGAAGCCTAAAAATATTCAATGAAAATAAAATCATATGAATCAGCCCTAAGTAACAGCGGATATTTAAACAAACTAGAATACAAAAACAAAAACAATTCAAGCAAAAACAGAAAAAAAAACATAATTTGATTCAACCCTCCTACAACAATACAATAAAAACAAAAATAAGGAAAATATTCTTCATAATAATTAACAAACACTTCCCTAATAACAACAAATTATCAAAAATTATCAATAAAAATACAATCAAAATTAGTTAAAGCTCCATGGATATTATGAAGAAAATAACTAAGCACAATAAAAAAAAAGAGTGAACAAAACCAATAACAATTGCAACAACAATAACATCCAGCAAAATAACACCATCAAATATAACTGTAGAAACAAATAAAATTGCCCACTTAACAATAAATGTTTAACCAGTAACCTAATATGCAAAGCTATTGTAACTAATAGCATTAACACAAATGAAAACATTTACTTAGGTGCACAGAAAAAAAAACCTTAAAAGAAAGATATTATAACCACAAAATGTCCTTCAAAAAAAAAAATGCACAAAACAACCCTATCAAAATACATATGGAGCCAAAAAGGAAACAATATCCCCACCAAAATCAAATCGGAAGGGCGAAAGGGTTATTTAAAAAATCAAAATTTACACATAGATTTTTAAAAAAAATTATTGATTCTCAAAATGTGGGACATAAACATATCCCACATCAGTTATTGCAGGACGTGTGCTTCAGCACCAAATGTGGGGATGGTTAAGTGAGTGTCCAACATGAAAAAAAGCAAGACCAACAAATAGAAAAATTTATCAACCAGAGTAGGATTTGAATGAAAAAGAAAATCTATAAACAACTTGACCAAGACATATTTTTTTTAAAGTGTGCTAAAAGAGATTCCCCTCTGTGATTCAGTGTTGCAAGAGCTACCAATTTTCATGAATAAATCCACACCAGTCACAAGAAAACATCAAGCTGTTTGAAGCATTTTATGGCATTTGGCAACTTTGCATTCTTAGTCCAAGGATGACAGCATTGTGGGAAGAATTCAAACAGAACTTACATTCCATCATCCTTAAAGCAAGTTGTGAACTTGAAGAATTGTATAATGCTGATAAAAGGGAATTGTTTTTGACATGTGTTGCCAAACAAAATACTTGCATCCACCAAAAAAAAAAAATAAATGCAGGCATTGAGACATAAAGTGCAAAAGGATTGCATTACATATTTTTTCCATGCATCAATGCCACTGGCTCTCATAAATTGTGTTGGGCGTCATGCTAATCCATGTTAATTCAAAACCTATAAGAACTGCTTTTCCTGTGAAGTACAACTCATAAATTAAGGTACAGATCATGTAACAGAGTAATTAATATTCTGCTTATTCTAAAATGAAATAATACAAATGTAATAGACAAGGTAATCCAAGCATTTCAAAACAAGGAAATAAATTTTATATTAAGAAGTAATGCATACAAAAACAAATACATTGAGTTTCAGTGTAGTCTTGAAATAAAATTATCTTTTGTAATAAAAGCAAATGATGAAAAAATAAGTGTTCAGTGGGCTTTAAGTGCTGTCCAACTAAAATTCCTTTTTATGACTGTAGCCCTCATTGTAAAAATTCATGTATAGGTATATATGTGTGAAAGTTTTACATAGAAGAAAAGGGAATGTAAAGCATAAAGCTACTAACTGACCCACATACATCAGTGATGAGGAAAATTTTACAATTTCCAGTTGCCAGAGTCAGAAGGAATATACTGGCCAAACAGAAGGAATAGTAGAATGATAACTTGATCTCCCTGTCGTGTGTCTACTGTGATGAGATCATTTTTTTCTTTTACTGACTTTATTGAACTGTACTTTGCTTTTTTATGTGATATGGATGGCACAGCTATGCTCTGAAAACTAGAATATTAGGTGTGTCCTCATTGGTGAAAAAAGTGCATGATTTTGTCACATGGTATAAGTATGTGATTTGAGGTCATTTACGTGCAGTTTTGTGTAGGCTCAAGCAAAAGGAACATATGCAGTGAATTTGAATTTGTTACAAGGAATGTGATTGGATGATAAATACAAAGGCTCTAGTTTTTTTTATTCTATTTTTGGACATTATGAAATTGGATACATGACAGATGACATAAGCATTTTTCCATCCTAGTTCCTGCAAGAATTTGTACCTGCCACATAATCACCTTTAGCAAGTGTTGGATTCAACATGTCCTACTGTTTGTTGACAACACAGGTCATACAGTCTGAATGACAAGCAATTATAATTGCTAGACATGACTTTCAAGTGTTTGTTTTCTTATTGAATGCAATTTCAGGGCTATAGCCACTCAATCAAATAAGCATCAAAACAATGAAGAAATATTATCACTATAATATGCCATGTGTCATTGTCTCATTGTCACTAAAGACAATGCAGACAAACAATTTAAAAGGATTTAGTGAGAAGGAGAAGAGAAAATATCAAATGTATTATGAAAGGCACAAACAAAAAACACAAGACTCTAACTCAAGTGTGAAATTTGAAAGAATTTACGTTTATTAAATGGCATAAAAAATAATATCACAAAATACAAAATTTACAAAGCAAGCATCCACAAAATTTTCCTATGTGTGCCAAACACTTAGACAAGATAACAAGTTCTAAGTACAATAATAACAAATATAATTATCAAAATAATATTTATTTATTTCAATTCATTCAACTGTTGAAATGAGTTGAGAAGGTTGATGATTTACGGGCATTGGTGGGTTTTTGTTTTGTTTAGACAGTAGTTCAGTTTTACAAATTGGGATGAGAAAAATCAGAGTTAATAATACCTCTAATTTTATGACAAACCTTTACAGTCAACTATAGAAAGATAATCGTATATCTCTCTAAATTTTTAGAGACCTCTCTTCTTCTTTTTCTTTTTCTGCTTCTTCCCATTGTCACTAAAGAGAATGCAGACAAAGGATTGCTACAAATTATGAAGGGCACTTTGTTCATAATTTCTGATTCTTTGGACAACATCACTGATAGTTCCAAGGTGTTGGTACAATGGCTTGAATGTTAGTAGCTGTGGCAGTGAAGAGGATACTCATACAGATCAAAGAGTAACTATTGAAATAATAGCGAATAACAGACAACAGAATCGGGAGAATTTGTAAAGACTGACATTGATATTTTGAGAAACTATGACAATAACATTCATCAAAACAGAGACACTTAGTACAGATCATATTATTGATGTAGTTGTTAAAAAGCAACCAGAAAATACAAATAATGTAGATGATAAAGAATGTCTGATGCTGACACCTCCTGAAGTTCTCATTAACAAAACCGTCAATAGTTTATTAAATTTTCATGTCATCATATGAAATATAAGACTGAGTTGATGCCCTTGATGCATCTTCATTAAATGCCATCATTAATAATAACAAAGGAACACAAGGACCTCAAGCAACACTAATTAGATATTTTTCATATAAAAAACTGATCAATCACCATCTGAAGGAACTTATTCATATAACATCTTCATATAACATCTTCAATGAATTTAGCAGACTTCCTGTGTATATATGTAAATATTTTTATGTTGTTTTTTTTTTTTAATTGTTTCACTCCAAGCAAGGAGATAATGCCACTAGGAATGAGGGAATTACAGGGCATGAAAGAGAATAAGATTTTAGTGAAGAGAAGTGAGGAAAAGGACAAAAAAGGAACAGGATTCAGCCAGACAGAAGATGTCAATTTTATAATTACATCATGATACATTGAATTTACAACTCCATATTTTCATTAGTCAATCAACAGATAACATAGCTTTATTTGCAAAATACCACAATTTTAAGAAATATCCTGTATTTTTATTCTTTTTATCAATTGACTGAAAGCAAACTCTTTGAACTTGTATTTTTATATTTTCAGCATTTTTTAAAGATCAGATTATCCAAACAAAATACTACTCCTATTTACATTTTAGATAAGTCTATTGTCCACATCTTTGTTGTTGTTATCACATTTTGGCCATTGTGTTCGCTGGCCTTCTGTCAAACTGCATAATCTTCAGGGAATTTCAAACTGAACCTTTTATTTAATCTAGGGGTGAGTGGGGATTGTTCTTGTTTTTGCTGTCCATGTCTAGTAATATCTTGACACTCTTATTTAGATCTCCTCACTTATTGTTCACCTTTTGTTTTCACTGTCTAAATCTATACTACCCAGCCCATTACTATATCTCCAAAGTCACAAATCAATGATTTAATCCACTAGGCTATTGTTCCATAGGACAATTCTAAGTCGAGAACTTAGAGCCTTAAACATAATTGTCTTATATCTTTCCTGCTGCTGACAACTTGTGCTACCAGGCTAAACTGCATTCACAGCAGTTTCTCTTTTCTTACTAATGTTGCTGTTATCTCTAATTATTTATTTATGGCTCCCATATGCTATTGATTTCTATGTTAGGCCTACTGAAGAGGTCCTCATAGCATATGAATTGATTCTTTCAGATGTCTGACTCTCCAATGTTTTTCTCTGTTTAGTATTTTACTTCATTCCACCAGGGTTGGTGAACACCCTTTTCCAACCATGCGTGATCAGCTATTTTGGCTTCCCTTGTGTCACACCTAACAATGTTCTTCCAGCCTTAATTTTAAGCTGCAGCTGGTTTCACCTATGTGTTCTTTGACACAACTGCAAGAGATGGAATACACATAGTTCTTGGCCATGCTCTACTCTGTCTTAGAGTTGTCTGAGTAAAGATTTTGCCATAATATCAAGCTGCTTCTGAATATTACCCTGATGGACCACAGGAGTGAATTCTTTCAGATAAATCCTTGATGTAAAGGAGACAGACCATGGATGTTTTTTGATGATCCTCTTTTGTTTCTGCCTACAGATGTCATGTTTTCAGAGTAATTGTTATTCTTCAAAGTATATTCAATGCTAATCACTTCCTGTATGTGTCTGGATCATTACTTATGATTTTTGCCCAGTGTTATAGGCATCATGTTTCTTTAAACTGTATGGATGGTGGAAATTGAAGTTAAGGTATTGTTCAGTGTAATAGGAGTGACAGTGACTTACCAGGAGCAAAGCGAATTCGTTGCCTCACGTGTCGAACCATTCTCTGAGAGTCGGTCGCGTGCCGCCTTACTGCCATTTTTATGCAGCAGACTTATTTGCATAAGAGAACCACACTACCGATTAAAAAACCCGGCGAGTGGACGGGGAGGCCACTGCTTTTCTAGGCTTCGGCAGACTAGACGGATTGCAGACAGAAAGCGACTTCTGACATACGACAAGCTATTTCGCAAACATGGACGGCCGGTTTGATTTAAAGATAATTCCCGAGTTTGACGGGACTGGATCTGTGGTTGAATGGCTTGAGAAATTGAATTGGTGTGCGACCTATCGGGAGTGAAGCGGCTTGATCGTGTCATCCCCTTCGCTAACCAGGGAGCATTCGCGTTTACCAGCAACTATCTACGGAAGAGAAATTGGACGGGCTCGAATCAAGGGAGCATTGATGACAGCATTTGCCCCTGATAAATTCACGGCATACGAACAATTGAGGCACGTATATTACGTCCGGGTGAGACCGTAGATGTATATTTGGCTGATCTCGGAAGCTCTCCGTCCTTTTTTTGAGGAGTGCCAGACAGTGCGATGGCATGCGTGTTCGTGCGGGGGCTTCTGATCCTGTGAAAAGGCTCCTGCGGTCCTCGGCCAGGGCGGATGATATGTCTCTCGAGGAGCTATTGGCCCGAGCTCGGGCAATCATAAAGGACGAGACAGCAGAGAGGGAACCAGTCGTCGCTGCGGTGCAGCCCTCCCAGATTCCCCGTTCTTCCCCAGACATGGGCCCACTTGTCACATGCTATGAATGTAATGGGCCCAATCACTTCGCGAGGGACTGCATGAAGAGGCGAAGGGCAACTAACGACGTTGCTATCAATGCAACAAGATCGGTCATCTGGCCAAAATTGTCCGGGAAACGGAGGCGGGACGAGACTTCAGCGCCGGTCCACTCCCCAAACAGCAAATAAACTCGGTGCTACCCATCATTACTGTGTGTGTTGACGGCACACCATGCTCGGCTCTCCTTGATTCAGGGTGCTCATGGTCAATCTTGAGCGCGAGTTTATGTCGGTCTTGGTCGAAGCAGGGTATGGCGGTATCTACCTTAACCGGAGCCACGCAGGCTTGCTGTGGAAAGGGCACCGTCAGAATTTGCACAGCAACTGGTAATACTGCTACAATCGATGTGCTGGTTGTGCGAGGGAACCCCTGGATTTCGACCTGTTGTTGGCATCGACGCCATTAAGGCACTCGGTGGAGTTCGCATCACGCAGCATGGAAGCGTGAGTTTGAAAAACCACGGTCCGTCTGTGCAGCGATTCGTATCAAGCGAAGCCGATTTCAGTGCGAAATTCAATGAACGGCGGGAGTTTGGGTCGCAGCCTGAAGTGGTCGGCAGGTCATGCACCAGGAAACTTCAGAATCGGATCTCTGAGTATCCAGTATCCACCGAGATGAGAGGGAGTACGAGCATGAATTACAAACATGGATGGACAATGGTTGGTTGGTGCCGTACAGGTAACAAGGAGTTTGGCCCCGCCCAAGGGACTGATACCACTGATGGCCGTGCTGCAGACCAACAAGCATAAGGTGCGTCCTGTGATGGACTATAGGGAACTAAATACCTACGTTGAAACATTCACAGGTGCCGCTGGATGTTTGCGCAGAAAAACTGCGAGACTGGAGACAGCATGGTGCGAACGTGTCCATTCTGGACCTCAGGAAAGCATATCTACAGATTCGTGTTGAAAATCCCTGTGGCCATATCAAACAGTTGTGTTTAAAGGGAAGCGATATTGTTTGACCAGGCTGGGGTTCGGCCTGAATGTGGCGCCCCTGATAATGCGAGCTGTGCTTAATGCTGTGTTAGCACAGAATGAAACTATAAATAGAGCAACGTCTGCATATATTGATGATATATATATCAACGAGGATGTGGCGTCGGCGGAATCTGTGAGGAAACATCTCGAGCTCTACGGACTGACGAGCAAGGATCCAGAGAAGTTACAGGACGGAGCTAGAGTGCTGGGGCTAGAAGTATGGAAGGAACAGGGTCGACTGCGATGGCGACGAGGAAGCAGAATGGTAGACGGCCCTATGACTATGACACGGAGAGGTATTTTCTCCATGTGTGGCCGGCTGGTGGGACACTTCCCGTGTGTGGATGGCTGCAGTGGCGACAGGGCGTCATCAAACGTCGAGCCACTGCCGTAACGCAGAACTGGGACGACAAAATTTGTGATGCTCCCCTGGAACGTATGATAACGGACACCATTGCCGGGCTCAGCAACTGGATCCTGCACAGGGAGAATGGTGCGTGAATACGAAGGGAGCTAGACGTGGGGTGGACGCGAGTTCGCTGGCTGTCGGAGTAGCGCTCTAGGCTAAGGGAGCTATCATCGAGGGGCGCATGCTGGCTACGGCCGATAAAAAACACCCAGCATATCAATGTGGCTGAACTGGATGCCGTATTGAAGGGAATCAACCTCGCGCCAAAAAATGGCAGGCTACGGTATTACATGTGAACACAGACTCCCTCTGCGTGTACCATTGGGTGACTAATGCCCTTACGGGAAAGTCTCGCTGAACACCAAGGCCGCTAGCGAGATGCTCATAAGGCGACTTGAAACTCTAACGTCTCTTGTGAAAGAGTATAAACTTTCCGTTGACATAGCGCTAGTTAGATCCGCAAGAACCAAGCTCCAGTGCAAGCAGCAGCGACACCTCATCTGAAAGCGAGAAAGAAGTAGACTTGAACCTTAATGATCCCCGGAATATGATTCAGACCAGGACACATCTGACGATTCAGCCGGGAGGAAGTCATGGTTATACCACCGCGAAGAAGTGCAAGGGTGAAACGACCAGCCCCTCACTGTCACTTATGTGATCATACGATCAGGGGGAGTGTAATAGGGTGACAGTGACTTACCAGGAGCAAAGTTTAATTCGTTGCCTCGCGGTCGAACCATTCTCTGAGAGTCGGTCGCACGTGCGCCCTACTGCCATTTTTATGCAGCAGACTTATTTGCATAAGAGAACCACGCTACCGATTAAAAAACCGGCGAGTGGACGGGAGGCCACTGCTTTTCTAGGCTTCGGCGAGACTAGACGGATTGCAGACAGAAAGCGACTTCTGGACATACGACATTCAGTGAACATTGGCTTATGATATACGGATGTCTTGAACCTATTCACTACATAAGTAATTAGTACATCTGAGTAAGACTAGCTGATTATTGCTTTCTTCTTCCACTGTGAATGAGATCAAAGTCTTACTGAGTTTGTGGTGGTACTGAGCAAGCGAAGGACTGATGTTAACCCTCAGAGGTCTAGATAGCAAATGACCAATACTGGTCTTTGCGCACCAGGCTCGACGCATAAGTTCCGTGGAAAATCAAAAGAAATAAAAGAATATAATAAGTAATTTCCACCAATTAAACGGCCCCGCGCCATATCCAACAGTTTGTTTCAGCATACTGACTCAGATCCGATGGACACATAAATAGAACGATGAATTCACTTCTGGTCAGAAAGCCTTGAAGTTACCGTCATAGAATGTCGCTACGCTTTTCTCAGCCATCAACCCGACGCCCAGTTTTCCTTCACCAACGGAGATATCAAATGACACCTACCAACCCATTGACCTCACCTTTCATCTCCTGGGACCCGCACGCCTAAACTTAAGTATTCACAAAATGACACTTTAATTCCTTTCATAATCTGATTTCTTTTCTTTGAATGAACATTTTAATAACGGACTTTTGTGCGTGTTAATCAAGAAACATTATACTTATCATTGATGTGTATTTAAATATAAAGTGTTTCTGATATACCCTTCTCTTTCACATTTTGTTTGTTTATGTTATGGTGACCTCAATTTGATTGCTTTTTGAACCTTTTAGGCCAAACTAGCAGCTGTCCATAAGTGACTGCTACTGCTTACCTACCTTCTTATACAAGCAACAATTACCAACGAATATACACTTCCCACAACACCACAAGTGTTGACCGGGCCGACGTTATTTTAACACATATATACACACACGCACAAAAAAAAAAAATTGAACTGTCACAAAATTAGAATTTTTATTCAACACAAACCAAAACATGGCAGCTGATGCTGAAGAAACTACAATTAATCAAAACCAACCAATCCAAGCTGTTGCGATAAAACCACCAAACTTCATTGAATCAAACGTAATAGCTTGGTTTATGATAATGGAGGCGCAATTTAATATTGCAAATATAAGACAGACCAGTCAAAAAATTTTTAACACTTTGGCAGCTCTCCCTGTGGACATAGTAGGAAATATACAGCCAACTATACTGCAATCAAAAGATTATGACGCACTAAAAGAAGCAGTGACGGGCGCCACGAAAAAAAAACAAAACCAGAGATGCTGGACAAATTAATGTCGTCATCGACTGTAACAGGTCGTCCCCTCAGTATACCTGAATGAACTTATGTCATTAGCAAGCCGAATTGGCGTGAGGGACGATATCGTCGTCACAAATTTATTCAAGCCCTACCTCACCCATTAAACCAGTGGTAGCTGCACAAGTCGATTTAGACACAGATCGTCTTGGAAAAATGGCGGACGACTTATTATTATATTTTTAACAAACAAGACACCGCATATATTCGACAGATTTCGGGAAGCAAAAGGATGAACAGCAAAATAAAAATGAAACTAAAAGGATACATGGCTGTTCCCACAGTGAAAATAAATTCCCTACCAGTGTTCACCCTTTTAACAAGGACCAAAAACCTCAAATTTGCAGAGCGATTTATACTTTATGGAACGTGCAAAATTTTGTGCCGTGGTGCAGATGGCCAAATAAACGGAATGTTCAAATGCAACCCAACTCTCGCCCAAATTCACCAGTTCCTCGTGGAGACTTCGGAAAACTAACTAGGCGAGAGGTGTTAGCTTCCATTTCCTCGCCGCTTCTCATTGTAGCCGCACAGTTAGGAGCTCAAAGTTTAAATTTTATTGTGGATACAGGAGCTGCCGTATCTATACTTCCTAAGAGATATTTAAGCCGAGCTGTAACATACCCAACCAATATCTCTTTAGTGTCTGCCAACGGTCAAAAGATTGAATGCTCAGGACAAACAGTACTGAATCTAACACTCACGGAACCTCAGACGAGAATTTACCTGGACATTTATAATAGCCAAAACTGCTCAGCCACTCCTAGGATACGATTTCCTAAACCATTTCGGGCTAATGGTGGACTGCACAAACAATAAGCTAATTGATAAAATGACTAATAGACAATCCGATGCACATCCATCGCTCTATTATCATGAATATAGATTTAGTACCGAATAAAGATGCTAACAAATGGTACGAGCAATTCTGGAGAAATACCCAAACTTAATTTCTCCTCATCGCGACACTAATGCAATAAAACCAAAGATATTCCACAGAATAGAAACTGGTAGCAACCTCCCACTTTCTCCAGAGCCAGACAATTATCAGCTCAGAGATGTGAAATTGCAAAAGAGGAATTCAAGAAACTCCTAAAGGCAGGAATAATTTCCCTTCAAACTCTGAATGGAGTTCAGCCTTACACATGGTACAAGTCAGACGGCACATATAGACCTGTTGGCGATTACAGACATTTAAATACCATAACAAAAGCCGATCGATATCAAGTCCCAAATATAAATTCCTTGTCTTCGAAGCTTCATAATAAGAAGTTCTTTTCAAAGATAGACCTGTCGCCTGCTTATCATCAGATACCAGTACACCCGAGGATGTTTGCAAGACAGCCATCTCTACCCCTTTTGGGTTATTTGAATATAACTATATGCCTTTCGGACTACGGAACGCATCATGTACTTTTCAGAGAATGATGGACAATATCTTTCGTGATACTGATTATACCTTTGTATATATCGACGATATCCTTATATTCTCAGAAGATGAAGAAACTCATTCCAAGTATATCGACCTAGTACTACAAAAAACTGAGTGAGTACGATTTTAAAATTTGTCTCTCCAAATGCATATTTAGTGCTAATGAATTAAACTTTTAGGATTTCACATTTCTGCTAGTGGTCTCAAACCCAGTGCTAAAAGTTGAATGAATTAAGTGAATTTCCTCAACCAAACGATTCTAAATCACTACGCTGATTCCTCGAATGGCAAATTTTTACAGAAAACTTGTGCCAAATTTCAGCGATATCATACTACCTCTCACGGAAAAAATACATTTAAACCAAAATTCCAAGTCATTAACCCTAACAAAGGAAGAAATTGAATCTTTCGAAAATATGAAAAGTCTTTATCAAATGTAACTGTTTTGGCTTTCCCCAGCTCGAAAGCTAACAACTATCAACTTGTAACAGACAGTTCGAATTATGCGGTGGGTGCAGCACTTCATCAAATGATTGATAATCAACCCATCCCCAGCAGGTTTCTTTTCAAAGAAATTATCCCAAACCCAACAAAAATATTCTACTTTTGACAGAGAACTACTAGCTGCCTATCTAGCAGTACTCCATTTTAAACATTTAATAGAAGGCAGAAATGTAATGTTACTGACGGATCACAAACCACTTTGCAGTGCTTTTAAAAGCCAGTCTTCCTTAAAATCAGATAGACAACAGCGTCACCTCTGTTTTATCAGCGAATATGTGAATGACATTTCATATATAAGAGGTTCACAAAATATAGTAGCTGATTGTTTATCACGACCTGTCAATGTGATCACTATTGATGTATGTGACTTACAAGAAATAATGAAGCATCAAGCTACTGACAATGAAATTCAGGCATTCAAAGATCAACTGAAACCATACACAATAAATCAAAATGAAACCATATTATGTGACACGACATTACCTTTTCCACAACCTTTTGTGACTGAGAAGCTCAGAAAATCGGTATTTGACAGTCTGCATAATCTATCACATCCAGGAATAACATCTTCAAGAAAAATAATAAAATCCAGATACTATTGGCCGAAGATGGACAAGTCAATAAAAACCTGGTGCACAGAATGCCAGCATTGCCAACAAGCAAAAATAATAAAACACACAAAGAGCAAAAGTAAATCCATTTGAATTACCTTCCAGTCGTTTTGAAACGGTGCATGTGGATATTGTCGGTCCCTTACCACCAGTAAAGAACCAAACTGACTCTTATTTTTCACCATATCGATATTTATTAACATGCGTTGATAGAAATACGAGATGGATAGAAGCATGCCCAATAACAGAAATTATGGCAAAATCAATATCAACGGCTTTTGTCAATCTGTGGATCTCCCGATTCGGGTTCCTCTTCATGTCGTTCTGGACAGAGGAAGCCAATTTGAATCAATTATTCTCAGAACTATCAAAAATAATAGGCTTCCACAGATTACGAACAACGGCGTACCATCCGCAAACGAATGGATTAGTTGAGCGAGCACACAGAACTTTAAAAACGGCTATTATAGCCAGGAAAGAATCGTGGTTATCAGCTCTTCCTATCGTCCTTTTGGGAATGAGGATAACACCCAACGAATCAAACTATTCTTCATTTACTGCAGTAACAGGGAGTCATGCACAAGTCCCCGATTAATTAATTGACTCTATCAAGAACGAGAATAGTGAAATGACAAACTCGCATCGTTAAAAATTCTAGCCGACGAGATGCAAAAATTTGACATGGACAAATTATCCAGGGGACACCTGCATACAATACCTAATTTTACATTCCAAAAGATTTACAAACATGTAAAAGTATCTGGCTAAGAACAGACAGAGTAAGAAAGCCATTGGAAGCTCCATACACAGGTCCATTCCAAGTATTAAGTCGTCATGAAAAATATTTTACTATTAAAAAGATCGGATGACGTACATAGTAATGTTTCAATAGATAGACTAAAACCTGCGATATTTCTGAAAATATAAAATCAAAAGATTCCATTGGATCAAGACCGGATTTGGATAACTCCCTATCTTGTTCCAAGAAACTAATGATAACAAACCAGAAACTAGAACGAAGTCCGGTAGAACGTTAAATGGAAGAAAGAAAACACATATTTTTATTACTGATATAACAAAAAAAAAAAAAAAAAAAACAACAACTCTGTTTACTGGGGCGAAAGTTATGTGGTGGTACTGAGCAAGCGAAGGACCGGATGTTAACCCTCAGAGGTCTAGATAGCAAATGACCAATACTGGTCTTTGTGCACCAGGCTCGACGATAAGTTCCGTGGAAAATCAAAAAGAAATAAAAAGAATATAATAAGCAATTTCCACCAATTAAACGGCCCCGCTACCATATCCAACAGTTTGTTTCAGCATACTGACTCAGATCCGATGGACACACATAAATAGAACGATGAATTCACTTCTGGTCAGAAAGCCTTGAAGTTACCGTCATAGAATGTCGCTACGCTTTTCTCAGCCATCAACCCGACGCCTCCAGTTTTCCTTCACCAACGGAGATATCAAATGACACCTACCAACCCATTGACCTCACCTTTCATCTCCTGGGACCCGCACGCCTAAACTTAAGTATTCACAAAATGACACTTTAATTCCTTTCATAATCTGATTTCTTTTCTTTGAATGAACATTTTAATAACGGACTTTGTGCGTGTTAATCAAGAAACATTATACTTATCATTGATGTGTATTTAAATATAAAGTGTTTCTGATATACCCTTCTCTTTCATATTTTGTTTGTTTATGTTATGGTGACCTCAATTTGATTGCTTTTTGAACCTTTAGGCCAAACTAGCAGCTGTCCATAAGTGACTGCTACTGCTTACCTACCTTCTTATACAAGCAACAATTACCAACGAATATACACTTCCCACAACACCACAAGTTCACATGGTCCAGCAGGTTCTAGGACAGTTGCATACTGGACATTTGTGTCCCAGACAATTGCATGCCTAGACATTTGCGTCCCTAGACAAATGCATGGTGCCATTCTTAAAGACATTTTCTTGAAGTATTTCATGTATGTTTGCCATCAGTGGTGGCAACAGCAAAAACATAGCCAAGTTTTTCTTCCTGTTGGTATATGTTAGGCTCAAGTTGGAAGAATGTTGAATGTTGACACAATGTCAACATTTCCATCAAGTTATCAAGCCTAGTACATTGTTCAAGGGAGAGGTTCAATTCTAATAACTTTCGAACCACTGATAGATCCTCATCTTTATGAACTTTGGTAAACAAACTTACCACATCCAAGTATCTATTATTATGAATGGAAACCCTTTGGATTGACTCAAGTGTTCTTAATTCTTCATTTTTGTGAGTTGGTTATCTCTACCAGAAATCTAGTAAGCTATATTCATCAATTAAGCTTGCTAATTTTTTTGAGTATTATAATATGTCCATCATCACTGTAGTGCTACCTTTGTCTGCTGGCTGTATCGTGACACTAGTGTCACTCCATAGAGTCTTGAGGGTCAACGTTTCTTGTAATGTTCAATTTAGGCAGCTTGGCCTTATTGCATGTCTCACTTTCCACCTTACTTCATTTGATTGGCTCCTAGGAATCTCCAAGATCACTTCTTTAACTGGAGCTATCATAACTAAGTATTGGGCATGCCTGATGGTTTTGGTGAAGTTGAGACACTTGTTTACCACTGATTCCTCAAAGGCTCTACTTATAATAATTACTTATATTGACAACTGCCTTTACTGTTTCATGGTGGGCATTGTTACTACTCTTACTCTATTCTTTCATTTGTTTTAGTTTCTATATTTGATGAACCTTGACCTATTCAAATTCTTCTTTTATTATTTATCCAGGTCTTGTTGGATTTCTTTGTTATCTGTCTTGTTTGTTTGGAGAGTCTACATTGAAGCTGATGTTTCTTCAAACAATTGTGGAGAATCCTTTCTACTACTCTTTGTTCTTTCCATGGATCTAACTGATGTCTTGATTGAAGCTAGTCCCACCAGTCTCATCTGTATAGGAATGTCATGTGCCACTTTTTGATAGAGCTTTTCCAAATGCCTCTATTGGTATATCATATCGGGTCTGTACCAATTCAATAAGTTCTGTCTGAATTTCTAGGATAACAAAGATGAGGACATTAGCTTGAATGTAAATAATGTAAACTCCTCATCCTATAAATTCAGGCAGAAAATACTACCCCCTCATCTTGTTTGGATAACCAACATTTCATTGTATATAGAACACTTTCATATTATAAATCTTCTACTCCAAATGTCCACACAATATTTAAGGGGTGATCATATGACTATAGATTCATCTGAAAATTTCTGTAGTTAAATTGGTTATGGCATTGTCCATGAAAGACAAGATCCCAGGATATTGGAATCTTGTCAGAAGTTTCTTTATTCCTGTTTCAAATCATTTATTAATCAAGGTCAAATGTCAAAGGATATTTATTTAACCTGGAAAGTTTTAATAAATATAACAATAGATTGAATAAAAGTATAACTAAAAATTAATTATGAAAATACTTGATGTCAGAATTCAAATAAGATTATTATGTTATAGTGAAATGTAACAATATGGCGTGAAGGTCTGGACTAGAGAGGTTGGAATGTAATTGAAGATTTTTATCTTATTTGTCCATAGGATTACATAGCTAAAATTTTTTATGTGTCATCTATGGAAAAAAAATATCCTGGAATGTGGGACACAAGTTCAAGTCTTGTTGGTAACTATAGTTTTTAGTATTTCGTATGACTTACTTTAATAGTCAGAAGCCTTGAAAGTGATTATAAAAACCAACAATAAAATAAAATACTTACCTCAGAATTTAAATTGTATAGGTTTATAAATCCCAGAAATTCATACACAGATGTCTTCAAGGACACATGGCCTAGTGAATAAAGACTGGTTAGATCAAATGACTAGACCCAAAGTGTTGTGAGTTCAATACCAGTATACAGCAATTGAATTAAAGGGAAATAACTGAGACATCCAGAAGAGGATCTTGAACAATCTATCCCAGGGGATGAAATAAAGCATTCGGTTCGAAATTACAAAAACCTGAAGAAGGCCAGAGTGTATAACAGCCGAAACATTGTGAATATGGCAATGAAGATGAGGATAAAGATGTAAAAAATATAATTTGTATAGTATTGTATACATATGTGTATGTATTTATCTATGTCCATATATATGCACTAATCATATGTGTATGTAATTGTCTCTGTACTCATCTATATGCATTTTTGTATGTTAGAAAAATTAATGACCAATTGGAAAGTACATATGTATTTTCATGTCTATGTACATATATGTACCTTCTCCTCTATGCACATATATGTACTTGCTTGCCTGTGTATACAGGTACCTGCTGATCTATGTGCAATTTTGTATATGTATTCTCTTCTATGTGCATGTGTGTACTTGCACATCTATATGCGTATATATACATGCTTAGATATGTGCATATATGTACATGCTCATCTGTGCATATATATGTGCTATTATTGGTAAAATTGTACAGGCTCATCTAATGTACATATATGTATGTATGTATTCATCTATGTGCATATATGTATGTATTAATCTATGTGCATATATATGTATGTTAAGAAATTAATAACAAAGTGTCAAAAACTTTATGTGCGACATGTTTCATCCTTTCAGATTTTATTAGACCAAAGTGATTTTACGTTGATGTAACAATATGAGCACAAAGATGAGGGGATGCTGAAATAATGTACTCATCTATGTGCATATATATATATATATGCACTAATCTATGTTCATATGTGTATGTAATTGTCTACGTACATATATATATATATATATATATATATATATATATATATATATATATATATATATATATATATACCCATCTATGTGCATATATATATATATATTTCATTATATTGACTGCATCTATTTATGCTGGGGACAAGTTTAAGATCAGATGACTAAAGCCAAAAGTCTAACAATCCCATTTCCATCTTAGCAAAAGCAAATCACAAGATTAGTAATGCTGACAAAAAGTCTGCATATGTAGTGTTTATTTTTGTCAAAATAAGTCCGCCTTCTTTGTTAAGTGTTATAGATATGTTTCACACTTGACTCATCAGAAATTGAATAGTGCAACTGAGGCGAATGAAGAAAACAGTAACCAGCGAGTAAATTCAAGCTCTCCCAGCTGGTATTTCAAACTTGAGTTGTTCCTTCCTGAGTTCTGTCTCCAAATCACACTAACTGCCCGTTCTAGCCGTCAACCGTGAAAGTCCCTCGAAGAACTCCCCGACTTGGAAAAAAGTAGTTGTTTTTATAGTTGTTCATGTACCCATAATCCCTTGCGTCTTCCTGTGATCCCATAATTCATTGCGTCCATGTCCCATAATGCATTGCATCGTTATTGCATAAAAATGCGATGCCAGTCCCCCCTCATTCTTTTACATTATCTGGCCGAGGATGGATTACGGCAGAGCGGTAAGTGCTTTTTTCTCTCCCTCATTGCAACTGCAGTAGCTTTACATGCTAAGCAAATACGGGCTCTTTTTTGGCGGGGACAAGGCAAGTCGCGACCAGTTGTGCTCGTCCCAGGTTCTGTTTCATGTCCGCCACACTTCTAATGGTTTTGAAAATGAAATACCTGCTGCAAGAAGAGCTTTCAACAGATCCATTAATTTCAGAAATATTATCTATCAGCAGAATATCTAAGACATCATATCTCTTGGCAGATATATGCATACATAGTTTTTAACTTGGTTTAACATAATAATAGTTGTATGAATTAATTTCTAATTAGAATATATATATATATATATATATATATATATATATATATATATATATATATATATATATATATATATAAAATGAAAGCTAGTTTATGTGTGCTTTTATAATATGTAGATTTAATACCCTGGGTAATAAAATTTGAGGAATAAAAAGTCAACAAACATGAAGAGAAAGATTCCAACTTAAAATCTTTCTCTTTGTGCCTCAATTTATAATAAATATCATCAATCTCACTGCCAATATTGTTAGCCTTTTATTGGCTTTTTATTCATCAAATTTTATTTAGCAGCCTAGTCAATCTCTCTCTTATATATCTATATCTATATATATATATTCTTTAAAATTTACTATCTTTATAAAGAAAGAGTGTTCAATATCAGAGAGAGAGGCTTTATAGATATAGACAGTGTAGATTAGGAATCAAGCCTGAAGACCACATTGAGACATAAAACTGAGAGTCAAGATACAGTGTTGATTCCTATGTCCCCACTATCTACATTTTACATCTCTCTCTCTCTCTCTCTCTATACATATACATATGCATATATATATATATATATATATATATATATATATATATATATATAAATAATAGTAAATATCATTTACATCTAGCAAAGTGTGTCAACCAGTAAATTACTGGGTTTAATGTGTTAAAGCTAAGCAGATTTTTGTAAAGAAAAAAAGTGCTCAATATTAAAAAAAATAGTGCAACAGACTGAACAATGTAAATAATAGTTAATAGATAAATAAAACTTCAAATGACTTATCGTCTAACTTCAAGTTTCACAAATACACTCTTCTGCTTATGGTAAATTTTTAACATTGCTTTAAAAAGAGTTCACTATATATGATATATGATTAATGAATGAAAATCAAACAACACAAAAGTAAAAATACCAGAATTTCTTCTTTTTCTCTATATTCCAGTCTCTGATGAAGCTTTAATAAAAATGAAACCTGTAAGATTGATAAACATTTTCTTATTTGTTCTTTATCTTATCATTCTGTTGGATTCCGATCCATATTTGATCAATTTTGATCTAACTCCTATATGAATGACTACACTATAGGTAGTAACTACCTATAAATATCTGTAAGTCAATGGACTACAGAAACAAGCTGTGATCTGTTACTCAGATCTTGGCGGTTGTTGAACTCTCTGTAGTTAAAATCTTCAAATATATAAAGATTACATTTTGTGGCATTTAATTAAAATAAAATTTTCATGTTTCTCATATAGTGAAAATCTGATCATTTACTGTCATTGTCAACAACAAACATTATATAACATCGTCATCGCGTTAAGTATTCAAATATCTTTGTGTCTTTCACCCAGTTCAAATCTGAAACCTTTCACAATAACCTTCCAACATTCCTTTTTTTAACATTACCTTAAACAATTTTAATGTTTTTAATTCTGATAACATGTGCAATAAACTTCTGATATTGTAATGATAAAGTACAAACGAATTTAGTTAATCATAGCACAGGTAGAAATGGCACAGGTAAAAATGGCACAGTAAAACGGTACAGGTAAAAATGTACAGGAAAAAACGAAATTCATACGTTATCTATTTAGTAAATTAAAAAGAAAATTATATCTATATTTAAAAGCAAAAAAATTAAACTAAAATATTATGTTATGACCACTTAACACAAACGAGGCTATGCCAAAGGGCAATCTCATTCGGAGAGGTAGACAGACCAGATCCCCTTTATGTGGGGTCTACGGGGATTTTTTAGCCAAGCCTACGGGCTCGGGAACCCCACATTAAATTCGGCCTTGTGCCACATGTGACTTTGTGGGGCAGTTGCTAGATACCGTCTAGCTGGGATCTGTTGAGTACAACTCAGACTTATGCAAGAACTACCAACCTTCCAATAGTAGCAGTCACTACTGGATTGACTTGCGACGACCTTGTGCATAACTCTTACCTTTATCCTTATTGTACTGTTTTTTTACAATAAACCTTTACTTATTTTATCCACCTTGTTTTTCAAGTATATATTCCTATTAGCATGGAATATAACAATATATTTAAGAAATATAAAAAAGATACTCAAATATTGCAAAAATGCAACAATATTTCAGTATTGGTATTATTTAGATTTTACATTTTTACTGTTTTTATAGTGTCCTTATATGTTTATATATATATATATATATATATATATATATATATATATATATATATAATTTTGTATGCAGATGGTTGAAATTCTCCCCCAGAAACTGTTCAAATTTACCTGTGGGAAATCATATTAAAGCCTCTGTCATTATGGTTTGGCTTCATGAACAAAAATTTAGGAGGAGACTCCATGTCTATTGCAAGTCTACCAATGAGCAATGTACCCACATGGGACAGGAAAAAACTTTCCCACAGTATGGAAAGGTGTGGTAATCCCTGTCTCTTTTCTTTACTGGGATTTGCTTCACATAGGGAGTTTGCCTGAAAGACTATATTTTCTGTCTCTGTTGATTTCATAATATTGCACAACCTAGATAAGTGAAATCCTCAAACACTTCCAGTTTTGTTACGCCAATTGAAATGGGTGGCTGGTGATACTACTGTTGAGATTTAGGTCAGTGACTTTCAAACAGAAGAGTTCTATGCTTTTTCCAAAGGATGGTACTTCAGGTTGTCTTCTAAGCCAAAGCAATTTTTTTCTAGAATACTAACATTCTCAAAATGCACAAATCCAAATTCATCTCTTTAGTTATTCTTTTGTTCTGTGAAAGTGTAATGAGAATGTAATGATCATGTGAATGTAAAAAAAAAAAAATACAAGGAGGAGTGATGAATCTTTTTTGGTATCAACATTTAAATACTTTTTTTTCTCCAAGAAGCATTTCTGGCACTTGTGACACTTAAAAAGTGATGCAAACATATTACTTTCTCTGCATTTTTTTCAGGTTGGTGCTTCATTGTTTGTCTATTTCTGTTAATGACAATACAATAGCAATATAGCATAAGACCATCTGAGCGCATCGGCAGCAAGCCAAGGAGACTCCTCTTGAATTCTTGCTGAAAATGATTCAATAGATTTTCACAAAGAAAAGGATTAACCTAAGTTAATTTGGGGAGAAAAAACGAATATATATGCATACATAGGTACATTTGTGGGCCTAATAGAAAGAAGGGCCCTATCCCAAGCTTATTAAGCCCACCCTGTTTATTAATTTTATACTTTTCCCCAGAGCTCAAACTTGAAACAGTCCTTATTATATTTGCTTTTGGTTTTTACTTGCACTCTTTTATGATATCCAACCAGAAAAGGCATTCATAAGTTCTAGTCTAAACTCTTTGTTTTTATTCTTTTAGCTTAGACAGTAACTTTTTCCCTGGGAATTTCTTGCACTGTGCACAAATGTACTTTAATTTTTATGTGGGATATACAAGTTGATATTTAATTTATACAAACTTTATATATATATATATATAATGTATGAGAGAGTGTAGCATCACAATTAGTGCATAAATTAATTACATCAAATTTAGCATAAAAATAACAAAAAAATGAAAAAATCCACAATCAAACGCTGAAACCTCCTGATGAGTGGACTGAACAATTACAAAGAAGCTTGTCCACAAAACTTTGGAGTTGAAGTGCTGAATATAACATCTATCAGCTAAGTGAAAAATTTTATTTGTATTAATACTATATATATATATATATATATATATATATATATATATATATAGTCATCCTTCTTTCTCATGACCATAGTAATCATAGAGGAGACATGAATGACGATGATGCAGCCAGCCGCCATCCAGATCTTTTTACTGCCTCATGAAACACTATCAGATTGTTCATCATGGTGTAATCTTTGATGTTGTCCAGCTAGGTTTTGGACAGCCTCCCCCTATGCATACCACCTTTCAAGATACATCTCTATTTTATATATATATATATATTTATATACAGTGTGATTGAAAAGTAACTCCTTATTTTATGTATGAGTGGCCAGCCAGGAGTGTTTACTTAACACCCTGTGACTTTTTTCTTCAGGGTTGGTTAAATGAGCAAGTCTATTAAACCAAACCAAGACTTTGGAAGAACTTGAAGAGCAAATATATGTCTTCCATACCACAGGAATTCCTGGTGAAATCAGTTGCTATGATTCCTGAGCAGCTTGAGAAGCTGGTAGAAAAATCTGGTGCCCATATAGAATTTTAAATAAAACTTCATGCCAAACACTTTCCTATTATATCCATTTCTTGTAAAAATTATAGTTAATAAATAAATTATAAGTATTTTAAAATGGGGAGTTACTTTTCAATCACCTTGTGTGTGTGTGAGATATATATATAAGGCTCAAACACTAATATTTTATGGTTATAATTTATTACATTGGAATTCAGATCTACAAATTATATTCTTACTCTGTCCTAAACATTGAGTTCTACCTGGATTCTATCCTCTTGAAATTTATGTAAAAATATATATATATATATATATATATATATATATATATATATATATATATATATATATATATATATACATGGTGTCATAAGCATTTATTCCTCCCACAAGAAGTTATACTATTCTTGGCATATACACACACACACACATATATATATATATATATATATATATATATGTGTGTGTATATATATATATATATATATATATATATATATGTGTATATATATATATATATATATATATATGCATGTTTCATTAAAAAACGACAGACAAGGTACTACGGTTAAGCTTTTTATTTAATTTTTCTTGTGTTCTAACAAGAGCTTTCTTTTCTGAACAAAGGGTGTGTAAGAATTGTCCAAATGTTTTATATTTCCAAGCGCTTTCAGCTATACCTTTAGCCATTATCAAGGATGATTCGATTTTTTCAGCTTAATTGTGTGTGCATTATGTGTATGTCTTAGTGTGTGGTAGGGATGTTTTTAATTTCCGAATACGGTTAGCACATTGTGGCTTTGTTCTTAGTTAATATTGTTAAGAGTTGGCTTTTTCTTTTTTATTATTAAAGCTTCCATTATTTTTAGTCTTTTTTTGCAGGTGGATGCAGATAATATATTTGTGTTTTCTACTAGTATGTTCCTAATGGAATCTGGTAAATTTGTGTGTGTGTTTAAATGGGTTCTAATGGAGCTGTCATCAGATAGGTGTAACGTAAGACGTCTGGATAAGCATGTGGTTGTGTAACCGATGTAATTATTTATGAGTCTGGTTTGATCAGGAACACAGTTCCTTAAGAGGCATTTGAACTCATAGATAATGTTTGTTCTTTGTAATTTTGACTTAACTGTTGTGTTGTTATTTTTGAGGATAAGGTTGGCTGTCTTAAATTTTTTATAATAGATAATAAATTTGATTTTTTATTCGGATCAATTGGAGTAGTATATTTCTTTATAATATGCCTTAGAGAAGCTTCATCTTGTTTGTAATTAATATGCATTTGGTTTTTGTAATAAATGTGTATGTGATTTTTGGCTGTGTGTTCGCTATTGTTATTACTTGCTTTGGGGAGAAATAGTCTAATTTGGTGGTCTATAAGGTGGTTAGGGAAGCCATTGTTGATTAGTGTTTGTTTAATGTTATTAAGTTCTTTGAGGAAGAGGAGGATTAGTTCTGGTGTGCTCTATTTAGAAAGTTTTTTATTACTGCTATTTTGTACCTAAGTGGACATTCGCTTTTGAAGTTAAGATGGCACAAGTTTTTGCTGGTGGATTTTTTGTATAATGATGTAATGAAAGTGTTATTGCTGTATTCAATGAGGACATCTAAGAATGGAAGTTTGTTTTTTTGGCTAAGTTCATAGGTAAAGTTTTTTTCTAGTTATTAGCTAAAATAAACATTTCGTCTACGTAGCGAACATAGATTTTCGGTTTGTGGACCTGTGTAAATATAGTATTTTCTACATAGGACATGTAATAGTTGGAAAAGCATGGACCAAGTGGATTTCCCATACCAACACCATTAGTTTGGGTGTAAATATTGCCATTATGGTCATAGAATGGAACTTTGGTTGTGCATGCGTGTAGTAATTTTTTTAGGATGGATGGTTTGATGGATGGCGGAGGGATGGAATTATTAGTATATACAGAATTGAGGATAATGTCAATAGTTTGGTCAACGGGGAAGTTTGTAAATAAGTTTTTGACGTCAAGTGACGCTATTATACCTTGGTTTATTTTTTTGTAGTTTTTAAAATTTGCAGGAATTCGTGGGTGGATGTGATGCATTTGGACAGTTCTTACACAAACTTTGTCCAGAAAAGAAAGCTCTTGTTAGAACACAAGAAAAATTAAATAAAAAGCTTAACCGTAGTACCTTGTCTGTCATTTTTAATGAAACATGCATAAAGGAAGGATTGCTGCCTAAATATACAACTATATATATATATATATATATATATATATATATATATATATATATATATACATACATATATATATGTGTGTGTGTGTGTGTGTGTGTGTGTAAGTTCAGAAGACTCTTTCACAATCTTTTATATGAAGTCCTTGAATGATTAGAAAACCTGCATCAAAGTGATTCCATATCACTCAATTCTCCCCTTTTATTTTCCTATCAGTGACTGTTGACCATTTAGGCTCTACTGGAAGCTTCTAGATCATTCAATTACAAAGTTTTGTCAAATTTGATTAAATTCTATCAAGTAGATCAAATCTTATCTCTATCAATTTTCTTTATACCAAAATAATTTTCCACTGTCTACAATGATTTTTTAACAAAAATAATAAGAAGAAAAAATACACCTTAAAATGCTAAAAATATTTTTTTAAATTCAGAATTAGAATATATATGGAAGAACAATGTTTTAAAAAAGAACTCTTCAAATGACTGACTTTATTCTCATCTGTTTTCTTGCTCGTAAAAGGTGTCTGTCTGCCATATATAGACATAGGCGTGTCTATATATGGCCAGTGCAGGCCAATCTGATCATAGATTGGTTTCTTTGTGCTTGACACTATATTTAGTGACTTGTCAAGACCACAAGGTGGCTCTCTACCACTGACTGTTATATTGGGCAAGCATCCATTTTTAACCATTAGTTTCTCTATCTCCCTGCATTTTTCTGTTTGTCTTTTAGATTTCCTTTTCTTTGCTCTTCTCTACATCCTTCTCTTATCAACTTTCTCTTTTTTTATATTTCTCTCTCTCTTTGTTTTTGTCATTCTTCCTTCTTTACTTTTTCTAGCTCTCTCTTATCCTAACTCATTTTCCTTCTGTCTCCCCACACTATAAATCATTCCTTTCTTTTTGCTCCCCACTCTTTCTGTTTCATGCGTTCTTCCTCTTGATTTCTCCTTCTTAATCTACCTTCATATTTTATTTTTCCCACCTACTCTGCTGTTTTGTGCAGACCAGGCAATAGAATGCTAACCACGCAATTGCATGTTTCAGCAAAGACATGAACCTCAAAACACTTAACCATATGACTGCACACACCATGCACCAATAGATGCTCTTGTAAAATCAATGATACTTACACATGTAAATATCAATATTTTAACTCTCTCTATTTGGTGAAAAATATTTTTTCTGTCTTGCCTTTTCAAAAAAAATTAACTTTCTTTATCCTATATCTTTCTCCAGTTTCTCTCTCTCACTCTCTCTGCCTTTTCTCTGTTTCCTTTCCTTTTTCCATCTTCACTTTTCTTTCTTTCTTTTCACAATTCACACTTCATTTCTTTTCAACTGTTTATATTTTCTTCTCAGTTTACCTCAGTCTCTGACTTTAATAAATTTTCTCACTTTCATGTCTTTCTATTTCTTTATCTCTGTCTTCATTGGTCTTTGTTTTTTTCTTTTTCTTTCTTTCTTTTTGGACCTTTTTCTCTTGCCTTTTTTTTTATACTTTTGTTGCTTATTCTTATTATGAACTCTCTTTTCTCTTTTTCATGATTTTTTATATTTTCCTATTAATTAATTTCCTTCTCTTTTATTTCTTTCTTCTATCTTCATTCACTTTTCAAGCCTTTCCATTGACTCACTCGATTTGTTTTTTCTTCATATGATTTTCTGAATTACTCTCTTTCTCCTTCAATGTTTCTCTTTCTTTTATTATTTATTCCTTGGCTAAACTCTTTCATTATGTCATCTCTTTCCAGTTATTCATTCTTCTTTTTTCTCTCTCATTTTTTCCTCTTCTACTACTTATCTTTCTTCTCCTTTTTCTCTCTTCCTCCTTCATCACATCTCCTCCTCACAACTTTTAGTTTTACTTTTCCTCCTTTTATCTTGTTACTTTCTCTTTCCTCCTCCTTCTACTTACTTTTTCTTGCTACTCATTTCTCTTCACATTTCTTTTTTCCGCCGTCACTCCGACTCACTCTCTCTCTCTCTGCAGCTCCATCTCTTTTTCTTCCCTTCCTCAACTTTCCCTTCTGGTTTTAATCTTTATTCTCTTTCTCTCCTACCTTAAAGCTATCACTTTCACTCCCCACCCTATTGAAAACTATTCATCGTACTCTCTTTTTATCTCTCTTTTCCCCCTTAATTAGTCTATAGCTCATCCCCTTCCTCACCCTCTTCATTTTTCCAATATCCATCAAAATCAACAATAACAATTGCGTTTTACCCCCAACAAGCAAACCGTCCGACGAACATATTTTTAGTCTGCCCGCCCCAAACAACCCACGATTTCGCTAAGGTGGGAAGACATCTTTGTTTGTGTGGGCGGTCTAACTCCAAGGGTAAGAAGAGTAAACATTAATAATAAAAACAAGGGGTGTTGTTGTTGTTGTTGATGGTCGTATTAGTTGTGTTTAAATGTCGAACTAAAATAAAGAGGATTATGTCCTGTTGCTGTTGTCTACGACATCTGAATTTTTGCTGGCCTTTGACGACGACAAGCAGAACGCCCGTAATGACCAATGGCTATACGGCCAAAAACCTAAGCATGGACAGTGGAGAAAAAGAGAGACTGATGAAAAAGAGCCCTTCTAAAACCAGGTGAAAAACCTCTGATTTTGTCTATTTCTGAGGCGAATGAAGAAAACAGTAACCAGCGAGTAAATTCAAGCTCTCCCAACTGGTATTTCAAACTTGAGTCGTTCCTTCCTGAGTTCTGTCTCCAAATCACACTAACTGCCCGTTCTAGCTGTCAACCGTGAACGTCCCTCAAGAACCCGCCGACTTGGAAAAAAAGTAGTTGTTTTTATAGTTGTTCATGTACCCATAATCCCTTTGCGCCTTCCTGTGATCCCATAATTCATTGCGTCCATGTCCCATAATGCATTGCGTCCATGTCCCATAATGCATTGCATCGTTATTGGATAAAAATGCGATGCCAGTCCCCCCATTCTTTTTATGTTATCTGGCCGAGGATGGATTACGTCAGAGCGGTAAGTGCTTTTTTTTCTCTCCTCATTTCAACTGCAGTAGCTTTACATGCTAAGCAAATACGGGCTCTTTTTTGGCGGGGACAAGGCAAGTCGCGACCAGTTGTGCTCGTCCCAGGTTCTGTCTCATGTCCGCCACACTCCCCCTGATCTCCGGATCACACAGATGACAGTGAGGATACGGTCTTTTGTTCCGGTGCTCCTCCGAAGGGGATTGGTTGAATTTCTTCATCAGAGGAGCTCTCATTAGACACGTCCTGATCTATTGGCAAACTACCGCTATCGGAGTGATTGGTTGTTGAATCCAACTCTATGTATATTGGCTGTTCACTATCCTCCGTGTCTTCTTCTGTCAGTTGTGGGATTCGAGCCCACAAAAGGGCGCAGGTCTCTAACATGACGAGGCGTTCCATCGACCCGCACTGACTGCTGACTCACCACCTCGGTCACACGTCCGGTTCCAAATTTGGTCGTGCATTTACCACGTGGAGTCTTAACCCAGACAATGTCCCCTTCCTTGTATTCCCCTTCGGTTATTTGTGATTCAGGCGGGGGCGTCGCGTCGATGCCTCTCACCCGGACGTGGTATGTGTGCAGTACATCAGCCGGTGCCGTGGAAGGTGAAAGGTTGTCCTTAGGGGTGACGTTATGCCAGTAAACCGCTTCCAAGACTGAACAATTTTTCCCGGCCGCTATGGTTTTGACGCTTCTGTGGTTGCGTTCCACAATGCCATTTCCAGACGGCACGTAAGCGCACCGGAACCTCAAATGCACGCCCCAGCTGTTTACAAATTCCCTAAATTGTCTGCAAGTGAACGTGGTGTCATTGTCAGTCAGTATTTCGGTCGGCGGGCCTCGTTCGTAGAAGACTGTCTCTAGCTGACGAATGACACCAGCAGAGTCTTGCTGTCTCAGTGGCCGCCATACTGCAAAACGGAGGGACCACAGTCAATGAGCGTAAAAAAATGGCTACCATTGCAATGGGTTACGTCCATTGCTAACCTGCTCCAGTTTTTTCTCACACTCAAATTTCCTTTCTTCCAATGCACTGGTGCTGGATCGATCGATTGGCAGGCTTCACAGGTTCTAACGACAGATTTTACCAGTTCCTTAGACACCGTTGGATCTACAGTCCTAGCAAAGTACATTGTTCTTTTTAACACCTGGGTGCCCACTCTGCTGGTGGATGGGGTCACCTGACGTTTGCTCAACTGGCTCGTTGCAGTGACACAACTCACTTGCACCGGTTCTCCTCCTTTCTTGTGCATCTCCAACCAGCGTTGCGGCACTCTGGTGAGGCTGTCAGCGCGGTTCTGACAAGATTTCACCAACGTCACAGTCATAGTCAGTGCGTACCCTCCACCAAAGCTCGCAGTGTCTCTAAGCGCCGCCTCATCAGCATTTCACCCGCTGCCTTCGTGTTCACGCGCGTCCTTCCTGTCAGGGTGTCAGACACCCACCGATGCACACATGCTGAATCGGTGACCACATGCATAACTGGTGCCTGCCACTGCAGGGCAAGATTCACGCCCTTGATCACCGCATCAAGCTCAGCAAGATTAATGTGTTTGGCATCATTGGTTGGACGCAACCAGCAAGCATCTTCCACGACGCTCCCATTCACCTCTAGTGCTACTCCCGTGGCCACGGAGCTTGCATCCACCCAAACTGTCATTTCATTGCCGTTCACACACCAGTCTCCGCCGACAGGATCTGATTCCCGCACCTCTGGCCACTGTTTCCTCCAGCATACGTCCAAGAGGGGCATCCTTTATCTCGTCGTCCCATCCTTTTGGTTAGTGTGCTTGCATAACGCTTAATAAATGCAGTTGCCACCCTAAGCCAACCGCACACAGGGAAATGACCCACAAGTTTCCCGCACAAGGAAAATACGCTTCGGCGGGTCACCTTGAGCAATTTCTGAACTTGACCTCCCCCGCTTCCATCGAAGGGAGTTGCTTTCTTCCCAGACTTGCAGACCCAGGACCTTAGTTCCGTCTCAATCGCCCCGGATCTTTACAGACAGCCCGTAATCTGCAAAGTGCTGTCTTACACGCGCTGCAGAAACTAGGCCTTCATTTATGAAGATATCGTCGACGTATGCCGACGTGGCACTCTTAATGTCCTGATCCTGGGACGTTATCATGTCGATCACTGACTTCATGACAAGAGGTGCCACATTCAGGCCAAAACCCAAACGCGTAAGGCAAAAACGCTTGCCCTTAATGACCACTGTTTGAAACGGCCATAGCGATTTGTCAATGTGAATCTGTAGGTACGCATTTCTCAAATCCAACAGCGATACGTCAGCCCTTTGTCGTCGCCATTCTCGTAATTTCTGCGCACACACCTCTGCGTCAGCCGTGAATGCGTCTACAAAGCCGTTCAACTCCCGATAGTCAAGTACCGGTCGGACCTTCTGTTTGTGTTCTTGTACGACCGCCATTAAGGGAATTAATCCTTTGGGGGGCCAAGCTTTTCTCAGGATATGGCAGTAGCCATCCGTCTCGCTGCCACCGTGCTAGTTCTTCATCGTATGCATCCCGGACGTGGCCAGGTACTGTGTACTCCTGTACTTTATTGACCAACTTGTTAGGTGAATGACCACTCGCCCACTTCCACAATGCAGTCCACGTTTTTGTGCTCGGGTTAAACGTCACCTCTAAAGTCAGGCTTGTTGATAAAATGGCGGCACATGTGTTCAGGTTTCAAACGAGCTTCGCCTGATTCGTCAAGTAAACACCTCCGAGCACTTTGATTGCATCAATCCCGAAAGAAGATCGAATCCTAGCAACTGCCCTTCCACGACCAGAACCTCAACAGTCACGGGCTGAATATGCTCGACGCCTAACTTAATTTTACCGTTTTCAGGGTCTTCCCTGCCGGCAGTCAACACTCCCACCTCTTCCTGCTTCCAGCAGCGACACAGTCTTGCTCACCAGAGTCTGTGAGCATCCCGAATCCACTAGAGCTGTGCACTCTACTCCATCTACAAATACTTGTACGGTGGGTAGCTTGGTTTTTTTACTTGTTCGGGAGAAGGCTGGCGCTGACGCCTTTCTCCCTTGGGCGTTTCCCTGGCATTCTGAGGAAATGTGTCCGGCGTCGCATCGAAAAAACACCGCTTGTCGCGACCAGACCTCTGCGTTCTGTTTGACCTCTCCTGACGTCCTTGTATACAATTCTTCATATGGTTGGGTCCAGAGCACTTGTAGCAGGTAATCGTTCTGCTAACAGGTTTGGCAGGGGAACCTCAGCTTGAGCGCTGCTGGTTTCACGGATGTTAAATACCTGGCACCCTTCGTCATCCGTCATAATAGCCCTTGCTCGGGTCAGAATCTGTTCTAGATTCATGTCGTCCATCCTGGAAGAAGCTTTGAGAAGCTGCCTAACATGATGTGGCAGTCCTGACACAAATGCACATGCCATCCACCGATCAGGTAGCGGTTCTCCTACTAGCCGCCGCAAACGATGCATTTCAGCCAGGAATTCATCCACAGTTTCCCCTGGACGTAAGACGCCATAAAATTGGTTTTAACGATTAAATTTGTTTGTCACAGATGCAGTCATGAGGGCCCGCTTAATTTGTTCCGCGTCCTGCCCTCTGCTCTCCACTGAGTTGTCTATATACAGCGAGGGCACCGGGTCAAGTCGAAAAGGCAAGATGCGCTGATCTTGTCCATGGCACAAAGTTCGCAGACCAATTCCACATTTTCTATCCATTCAACAATGGGCATATCCGTTGGGGCGCCATGAATTCTGAATCAAACGGACGCCAAAGACTTTGCCTTCCATTTTGAAGAATCAATATGCCGAAATAGCTTGAGGCGAATGAAGAAAAACAGTAACCAGCGAAAATTCAAGCTCTCCCAACTGGTATTTCAAACTTGAGTCGCTCCTTCCTGAGTTCTGTCTCCAAATCACACTAACTGCCCGTTCTAGCCACAACCGTGAACGCCCCTCAAGAACCCGCCGACTTGGAAAAAAGTAGTTGTTTTATAGTTGTTCATGTACCCATAATCCTTGCGCCTTCCTGTGATCCCATAATTCATTAGATCCCATGTCCCATAATGCATTGCGTCCATGTCCCATAATGCATTGCATCGTTATTGATAAAAATGCGATGCCAGTCCCCCCTCATTCTTTTTATGTTATCTGGCCGAGGATGGATTACGCCAGAGCGGTAAGTGCTTTTTTCTCTCCTCATTTCAACTGCAGTAGCTTTACATGCTAAGCAAATACGGGCTCTTTTTTTGGCGGGATAAGGCAAGTCATTAACCAGTTGTGCTCGTCCCAGGTTCTGTCTCATGTCCGCCACATTATGTCATTCGAACTTTAACGCTTATCGGTAAAGCCTAGTGGTTAGAGCACAGATTACAAGGTCTTTACACACTTATTACGCATTTCATTCAACAAACATAAAAAATAATAACCTAAACTCGTGCGACCTAAGTAGTCAGTCTCTACTCTCTTAATGTTTACATTTTTGTGAACATTTTCAGCTGTTAAAATTATTTCTAAATTAAAACGTAAATTTGTAAATATTTTTAAAAAATAGTTACTTAACTTATTTTATTAACAACAAAAAAATTACTTGTACTCTTGAAAAATTTATCTCTTATCTTCTCAGAAACCCAACTCAACTGTCCGCTTTCTGAGTGGATTAGTTAAAAAAAAAAAAGAATCTGTAGGTTGTTCTTGGTTCTTCTACTCCAACTAACTGCAAATATGAATTTTGTATATTTTTTTTTTACTTTAATTAGATAATTAGAACCTATTGTTTAAATTAAGATAGTATGATTTGTTGTACTTATTCAGTAGTAATCTTATTAGTCATTGACATTTAATTACTTAGTACAGTGTTACACTGTACAGGAGTACTAATGTCTCCAATTCTAGTTCCTCTGCAAAAACAATTTTGCGTATAAAACTGCAAATTTAAATACTAACAAATACAAAAAAAGATTTGATAAATTAAATCACTTAAAATTAAAAATATTAAATCTGAGGTTTACTAAATGGGGAAAACTGAAAATTTACAAAATTTTGATATTTGGTCATTTGTTCAGATTTGTGGGACTGTAGATTGAGTCAATAACTTTTTATCACCCCTTCATATGTTTGAATCTGAAATTGTCTTTAATTTTGAGAAGATTTATTATTCCAAGATTCATGTTCACTTATTTTTTGGCCAATTTATTTTATAGCCTTCTTCAGGTGTACAATCTCCAAAGAAAAAGAAGGGCTTTTTTTTTTTTCTTTTTCTTTTCTTTTCCTTTTTTTTTCTTTTTCTTTTCTTTTTCTTTTTTCTCTTTCTTTTTTTTCTTTTTTTTTTTTTTTTGACATAACAATTTGACAAACAGAAATGATAACTAATAAACCAACTGACTTAGTTCATTGTCACACAATATACAAATCACAAGTACAATCCAATTGACTGTCCTCTCATAGAAATGATTTCTAATTTGTACACAGTGGTTGATCTCCAGCTCCCTCCCTGTTGAGCAAAGAAAATAAATAACCTCTCACTTTCCTTGTATAGAAAGTACATCTGATAAAGATTATAGAATGGATTGTCTAAAACATTGTAGGATCATCACCAACACAAAGGAGTTCAATTGTCAGAAGAAAACTTTGAAAATCATTTTTATGATTAAAGATTCTGTTTTGTCAATAACATTTTGTTTAATTCTTGTCCACTGGCAATCGCATCTTATATAATTTGTCTCTGCACAACATAGAGGCTGAATGCCAAAATTTACTTAAACAAATTTTCAGTTAAATTTTACCAAATATTAGTTACTAATCAAATTTCACTTATAACAACTCATGTTACTATGGTGATGTTTATTCTTTCCTCGCCAGTTAAATGACATTCACAGGTTTCTTTGATTACATAATGTAATAATAGAAAAGTTTTGCTTGTATTAAAATATGTCATGACCAAAACTGAATCCTTTATTTAATATATGGGAGTTATTATAATTTTTTTAATGGGGGCCAGAATGTTAGGCATGCCTCTGAAATTAATATTTTATGCATGTTTTAGCTGGATTCCTGGCATAAGGAGTTATCACTATTTACATTATTTACACTCAGACTGTTGTCCTCATCTTTGTTGTTGTTATTACAATGTTTCAGCCATTATGCCTTCTCGCCATCTTCAGGTAACCTTCAGGAAATTTCAAACTGAATCCTTTATTTAATATATGGAAGTGGATTGTTTTTGTTCCTCTGTCCACGTCTAGGAATATCTTATGTTCTATTTTAGTATAGCTCAGTTATTGCTTACTCTGCCTCCACTGAGTGTAAATCCCGTTTTAGCACAACAGATAAATATTAAATGAGAACTTTTTGAATTATTAATACTATTTTCAGTATATTTTTCATACACTAAATGTAAGATTCAAAATTCTGGCAACTCTATATAAGCTTTTAATATTTTCTCTGTTATTTATATATAGATAATAACAATTACAGTAAGTGAAAGTTTTAATGTATTAGTTTAACAAATCTTACCTGTAATATAGGTACATTGTTTTATATATATATATATATATATATATATATATATATATATATATATATGTAAACATGAGAATCAATACTGTCACTTTCACACTTCAATATGATCTTCAGGGTGAGTCTGACTTGGTCCGAAGATTGCATTGGAGCATAAAACTGACAATCACTTGGGTTTATTTTAAGAAACTCTCTCTTTTTGGTGTACATATATTTTACCTCTTTTTTCAATGTATCTTGATTTATATCTTACATTTTTTTTTTTTTTTTTTTTTTTTGAAGGTTCAACTTATAACATACAATTATTGTTTAATGGAATAAATAAAAATAATTTTTATTAGCCATAAAATGTATTTTCATTTGCATACTAGCTGTTTATATCACCTGTAATATCATGGGTAAGGTTTGAATAATGGATAACACTGCAAATTGTAGTGGTAGGTAAAAAGATATGAATCAATAATCGGTAATATTTTTACTTCTGCTGCATTTGAACCTGGTGTACATAAGCCATGGAGAAGGCAACAGGATACCACGTGACTGTCTTTCCAAAGTATGCATGGCAATTCACATATAATAAAGAAAAGGAATCTGTGGAGAAGGCAATGGGAAACCACTCCACTAACTTTTCCACAAAGTCATGGTAATTCACAGATTAGATAAAGAAAAGGAATCTATAGAAGGCAGTAGTTGCCTATGTCCTGAAGGAATATAGCATTTTAAAAAACAGAAAATACATTAGCCAGATTGGCCTACTGACTTTACTGCTACTCCATCATTCATTTACTTTGCTTTATGCATTTTCTAGATTAACAAAACAAATAATTTTTGGTGGTAGGGAAAAAGATTTTATGATAAAACACTAAATGTTGAAGTAAACAAAAATAATTCCAAGAATTTTTTTTCAAGTTACTAAAATAAAGTTAACAGATTCAGAAAGATGTAATATTCATATTTCAATGTATTATTTCAATCCTCTTCTGTATACCTATTGATTATTTTCAAAGTTGTTAATGCTATCAAGTTGTCCATTACAATGGAGATATGACATTCTTCAATCAGCCACATTTTTTACTCTGCTTTGTCCCCATTAATTGATTTTATTAATTCTTTCATATGATTGTTAAAATGATCAAAAGGTTTAAATAAATTCCAACATCTTATGATTTGGTTATATTGTTTTTTTTTTATAGTCATCTTTGACAATAAAGGACAAATATCAATGACATACTCACCAAAATTCATTTAACAGCTGGAACATAGATTTTAAGATTTATTGTCTGTAAAAGATTTTATTAGTATATAAAAACCTAACTGGAGAAGGTAAAGATGGGGTTTGGTAGCTGGATCTCTCTCTTGGTGGAGGTCAGAGACTTTGCAGCTGAAATTCTAAACTGTAAAAGTCATTCAAATCTGATTTGATACTCTTCATTTGAATAGGCAAGTGAAATATAAATTATCAGCTTAAAAAAAGGCATGAATCCAACACTCCTTACATTCTATCATATCATTGATTGCCTTGTCACTGGGATAACAAGATGATAGAGGTGAATTAGTGAATGAATACATGAGCAATCATGACATCACTTGTCTAGACAGTAGTAATAATGGCTGCTATAACTATTGTCAGTTTTGGCCTATGTCAGAGTCTTCACTTAATGTGAGAAAAATGAAATGCTAAATGTGTAATGCCAATTCCTGCTGCTAGTAATGTAAATTTCCCAAGAACAGCTAACTGTTGAAATGGTAAATTAGTCCAGTTCCTATGAGAAATTAGGATTTGGTTGGAAAGAAAAGGTTGCTAGGATGGGTTTGGTAATTGAGTTAGAGGCACAAACAAGTTTGTTATCAAACTTATGAGAAAGCAGAGATACTGTCTTGGAAAAGCAGTTATCAAGGCATGCAACATGAAGATAGATAATGAAATTAGTCTGGCATAAGACTGTAATAAAATGGTAACCAATGAAGATTCAACTCATTTAGATTAGCTTTTCAAAGCAAGCTCACTAACTACTATGCCATGAAAGTTTTCTTCTCACCCACCTCTCTCTAGGTGTACTCAGGCAACCATACTTCACTAATATATGTTTGATTAAAAACCACAAGGAAGAAATTTTTTAAACTTTTTACTTAACCTTTCCTATTTCCATACAAGTAAACATAGGTCAGTCCTTACTGTATGTAAGAATTTTCCAAAAATTTTTAGTCAAATACTTTCAGCTATTAATTCAACCATTATCAAAATATGACACCTTAATGGTTGGAAACCAAAACTGTGATTGTGTTGGTTCTCTCTCTCTCTCTCTCTCTGTATGTATATATATATATATATATATATATATATATATGAGAGAGAGGATGGCATTTGAAATTGTTAAAACAAAAAATCATAAGAAATTGTCATGAATGAATTTTACTAATTAACTTTTAAAATCTTCTTGAAAATTTTATAGATCTTTCTTTGCAGCATCTCCTCTGCTTTATTCGTTTTTTAAATGATCATTACAAAATGTTTGACTTATCCCAACTTCTTTTCTAAATTTTATTTTTATTTTTACTGCGTAGTTTCTCCCATTTTTAACTACATTTGCAACATGATTATTAAATGACAAAAATGTCAAGGTCTGAAATTCCAAGTGCATAAATTCACAATATTCCTATTTATAATCTAAACAATGAAACTTCAATGTTTTCATGTAAAGGGAAAAAAAAACAAATACAGCTTTTGTCATAGTTAAATAAAAGAAACAAATGTTCTCATTTATATATTACCACACCTGTTCAAACCAACTGATCTACATTGTTTTATGTACTTATTATTAAGATTAGTCTAATGTATACCTACAATAAAAGCAAACACTTCTGTCTTGGGTAGTTTTACTTAGAAAAATAAGAGACATTACAGGTACTGTAAGCTTGGATGTGCAGGTGGTATAATGGATAATGGCTCAGAATTGCTAATCAAAGAGCCAAGTTCCAATTCCTGTTGGGTTCGTTATAATCTCTTGCATGCAGATACCCTTGAGAAAGGTATGAATCCACCTTTCTTCCACCAACTTTCGGTTAATTAGTAAAACTTGTATCACTAAATCATTATTATCACAAAAAAAAAAAAAAAATACTTACAATCTAAAAATATTTTTTGTCTTTAAATAATCTGCAAAGGGTTGATAAGCTGTAGAAATGAATGAATCAGACAATCATTGCATTCAAAGACACTATTTGGAAATTATTGTGAAATAAATGTACATTAGAAAGCTTATAATTTTCATTGAAACATCACCATTTTGAACATAATGGTATTAGTAGCAAAAATCCAATCAAAATAGTTTACCCTCAGCATTCAATTAAAACTGATTTTCAATATGTTTGATTAAATCTAGTTTTGAAGTAAAATAGAAAAGAAATAATTGAAATTATAGTTTGATTTCTTTATTTTCTTCCAAGATCCTGAAAAAAAGGAATAATACTTTTGTCTTCATTATCAAGTAATTTTTTAAATATAAATACTTCAGATATTTCAAATTATAATTGAAGCATTTAAAGTCCTAAAATCCTGATAAAATGAAATATTCACACAGAAGTCATGGGATAAGAGTAGGCAAAGGTAATGGTAAATGGCACCACCATAGTCCAACATCATGGAAATACCTACACCTATATCAGTTGTGCTCTGGCATCTAGTATGTCAATGTGAACGCCAGTAAGGCTGCTCATGACAAAGCAATGTGAATTATAAGAGTTAGAACAGGACATGATATTGGGTACCAGATGAATGGAACATTCCATTTCTGAAACTATGGGGACATCCTTCAATCTATGGTGTTATGTATTACCTGATGAAAAGCAATCCACCCACTACGGACAGCACTGTCATGGCTTCAGGTCCTTAACAATTGTCATCAGAGGCATCTTGTAAGAATTATCTGCATTAACAAACAACATAAGCTCAAATAACATATACATTCAATGTAAAAGGTACCAGATACATATTTAACTGATCAGCTCAGCATTCATTAGGGTACCCCTGTTAACACTGGACACAGTGCTTCACCTGGGCTTGTAACATTGCTAATTGGACCACGTTCTTGGGCCCAAGTTTTACAGAATTGGTTTGCAAAACATTCTGGAGATTTCCAACAAAAGGTACAGCCATTTATGGGATGTGATAGAAAGGTTTATTCACATGCAATATTCTGCTCTACAAATATCAGGGAACTGTGGACAGCTCTGGATTCATCATGGCTCAACATTTCTCCAGAGGTTGTATGATCATTTTTGGAATCAGTGCCAATTGCTGCATTTCAACAGGCTAGAGGGCATTATACATGTAGCACATCTTTATATAAATGTTCGGAACAATTATATAATTTAATTAAATGGTGTCTTTGAGTTGTGAGAAATATTTATAATTATTTATCTAAAAAAAAACAAAAAAACCTTGATCTTTTTTTTTTTTTTTCATTGATTTTTTTTTTCTTCTTTGTGATTGGAGTAATTATTCTTGTTAATTGGTTTATGATACTACCAACATAAACTTTAATCTAACACAAGCTACATTGAGCCTGGTCAGTATCTAGATGGGTGACTGCTTGGGAATATCAAGTTCTGTAAGCTTAAATGTTTAGGTGGTGTACTGAATAATGGCTCAGAACTTGAAATCAGAGAGCCAAATTTCAATTCCCATTAGGATTGTTATATTTATTTATACACAAATACCCTTGGGAAAGTATGAATCTACATCTTCTCCCCACAACTATGGATTAATTAGTAAAACTTGTATCACTGAACCATTATTATCTTAAAAAAAAATTCTTACCATCTAAGAATATTTTCTGGCTTTAAATAACCTGCAAAGTGCTAAGTTGTAGAAAACAAATCAACCAATAACATTTAATTGGGCACAAGGCTACAAGTGCTAGGCACCCAGTAAAGATCAAACTCTCTAAAATAATAAAAATCTGCTTAGCTAGTTTGCTGTCGACAGTAATGCACCCAAGTATTTACAAAGTTCAGCAGTTTAGTTTGACACAAGTTCACAAATGATGAGCCCCCAAAGAGGATAAAATTTACAATAATGGCCTTTTTTTTTTTTTGTCCAATTTTATTAAGTTTAGTTTAATCTGGTGTGAAGTCACAAGCGAAGAAGAGAGCATTTTGTGAGGATCATAGTCACTGCAACATCTCTACAGCAGATTCCCTGGGCTTGCTGACTTATCTACACTCATCTGAATCAGGTAGAGGTCAGTGAGGAAGTCAACCCTAGAGGTGGATCAAATTCATAAAACATTTTCTGGGTCAAATATTATTTTAGTACACGTGTTTATCTGTTGCTTCAACATTATAGGCTGAGATTTCCTACGGATTGACTTTGTTGCAAAATATTATTTCAAAACATAACCAGTTTGGGTCAGAGCAGAGAGAGACAACCTCTGGTTAGTCTAGTGATTAGGGGTGGAGGGTTCACATGTACTAAGCCTAACATCAATACTTCCTGCCTAACAAGATAAGATTTGTCATTTAGGCATACTTGCAACTCCTGAGTGGAATATTTTTTTATATTAGTGAATCTTTTATAAACACACACCCACATATCCAGGTAAAATGAGAACAAAATGACCGACACAGAAGATTGAATTAATTTTTTCTTAAGTTTTTCAAGCATTCTAACATTTTTCTGTTTTGAAGGAATTAAGGAATATAAAAATTATCTGTAATGTTTATTGTCTCAAGTGATTTCGACCACTTCTATAGCCATTTTCAAGGGTTTTTTGTCCCTGGTGTTGTTATTTCTTCCTCATGTTTTGATTGTTAGATTGTAAATTATGTTTATATTGTTTTTTGAAAAAGGAGCATTTATTCCAAGCTTTCAGGCCATATTGATTGTATTTTCTCATTATTTCTTATTGATTACATTATTATTTGTTGTTGATTGTTATTATTAGATTTACTTGTGGTTATGTGTGCATTTGTAGTTTTTTAATTTGTTTATTATTTACTTATTTATAAGTTAGAATTAAATCAGTGGAAAAACACAAGAAGAATTATAGACTGGTTCCGCAACCTAAACAACAAACATAATTGCCAATTTATACAACAGGATATAAAAGAATTCTACCCTTCTATAATTGAACCCATACTGGATAAAGCAATCTCCTTAGCTTAAGCACAAATAAAAATAAACACAAAGTAAAAATTATTAAACATTTCCTGAAAATCACAATTATTCGACATTGAAGACTCATAGATAAAAAAAAACAAGGAGCCTTTAGCATTACAACAGGATGGTGCAGAAAGCAGTGTGCTTATAGGTATATATTTACTACATGAATACATTTACTACATGAACTAAGGAAAATAATCATGGACATAAACTGTGATTGCAGATACATGTTTGTCTTATGCCCATATAACATTGAAACACTAGTTCCTATAGAATCACTGAAATTAACATTGAGCCTGGCCAGTACCTAGATGGTTAATAGCTTGGGAATACCAGGTGCTGTAAGCTTGGATGTGTGGCTGGTGTAATGGATAATAGCTTGGAATTGTTAATCGGAGTGCAAAGTTCCAATTCCAGTTGGGTTCATTATATTCACTTATGTGCAAATACCCTTGGGAAAAAGTATCCAATTCTTCTATCCCATCTATGGGCTAATTAGTTAGATTTGTATCATCACTAAGTCATTATTATCTTTAAAAAATTCTTACAATCAAAAAATATTTTCTGGCTTTAAATAACATGAAAAGGGTTGATAAACTGTAGAAAACAAATCAATCAAAATCAAACAAGTTTGGTGGAGGAGGAGTCTTTTAATTTCATTTTTTTTACCCAACCTTGAGAGCTATTCCAGATAGTGTTACCGTTAAAATGCTTATGATAAATGAGGTTTGTAATATGAATGAAGTAGGAGATGGTAGGAGGAAGTGAAGATTATGAGGATAAGGAGAATAGATAATAATTGACTCTTGATTTGAAGAGTTTAAGATTGTAGTCTTCAGGGGAACATTCCTGTTTGAGTCTGTTCCAGAAATAGCAGTGCTTGGAAAACGCTGTCAATGCTTAAATGTTGGCATTATATTTTCTTTGTTGTATTATAACAGCACAAGCAAGGTTCTTCTTTTGGACAGAAGATATCTATCTGTTGTTAAATACACATTAAATAACCCAGTCACTTCCTTGAAGAAGCTGTTAGTCAAATTTGGGTTCTTTATTTTAATAAGAGCTTCAAGAATCGTTTGCTGTTAACATGTTATAGTACTATCTGCCTGAATTTCTGGGATGAGGATATCAGAAGAACAAGGGAAGATGAACACACTTCTTGTGATAAGGAAAATATAATGATTTCTTCTTCAAATGATGACCCAGAAAAAAAAAGGAGCTCCAAAGTTGTGTTGAAAATAAAGTTTAAACCCATCTACCTGATCAAAGTGCATCAAAGACTGTATGTTCCCTTTTTAAAGAATGCAAATAATGTAGAGTACCAGAGGAGTTCTCATTATTGGCATCCAGACTGTTGTCATCATCTTTATTGTTATTATCAAAACATTTTGACTGTTGTGCCTACCAGCCTTATCCTGGTGTCTATTATATTCAGCTAACCTTCAGGGAATTTCAAACTGAATCCTTTATTTAATCTATAGGGATAGATTGTTCTTATTATGCTGCTCATGTCTAGAGAGATATCTCATTTAGTTCTTATTTAGTACAGTTCAATTAATTGTTCAACCTGTTTCCACTGAGTCTAAGTCTGTACTACATGACTCAAAGATTGAACTCACAATTACTATGTAACCAAATTCACAAAGAATTGCTTTAATCCACTAGGCAATTGTTCCATGATGTGTAAGTAATATTATAATAAATACATATATATATATAATGTATAAAATCAACAAGTTTTTGAAGCCATGTCCTGTTTTGTTCAAGTACTCTCAGTCATTATCAAGAACTGGATGTTCTCAGTGAACTAGATAACAGATGGTGAAAAGTAGTTGAACAAAAACACAAAAAAAACATGACCTTAAGACCTTTATCAACAATTTTCATCTAAAATGTACATCTTCTTCAAAGATAAAAAAAAAAATGACAAAAAAAAAAATTAAGTAGACCTTGTTGGTTGTATTTACCAAAACACATATATAGGATTAATACAAATATAAAATTTGTTACTTAGCTGATTGATGTTATTTTTAGTATCACAACTCTAGAGATTCATAGACAGATCCTCCAGCAATCATTTTGTCTACTCATCAGGAGATATCAGCAATTCACTGTATGTGTGTGTAATTATTATTTTATGTGTGGATTTCATTTAACAAATTTATTTTCCTCTTAAAAGAAAGAAAAAAACAAAAATAAATGTTATTTTCATTTCTCTTGATAGTTTCCATTTTTTATCAATTCTCTAATCAATTGTTTTAGCACTAAGCAAAATTCTGTTTCACAACTGTCCATGCGATCTTCAAGCCAAACTTGACTCATTGCTGCCTTAAGCTTCAGATGTTTTAATTAATCATTTGCAAGCATTATTATTAGACATCAAAGTAGTTTTCTTAATTTCCCCTATTTCATTTTCCAACTTTTCTTTTGCTTTCTAATATCAGGGCTTTTGTATTTATTTGATCTATGGATAGTCAGATGGAAGTTGTATACTTTTGGTTTTGTGGTACTAAAGGAAATCCTTCAAAAGGTTTTAGCATTATTGAGCTCAAACTATCAAAAGGATTCATTCAGATGAAAATAAAAATAAACAATATCAGTATTGCAAATCTATCTTGTTGACCAATATTGTCTTTGTTTTTGTATACTTTTTTCTTTATCTATTTGTCTTCTGTACACAATATTTCCTTTGAATTTGCTTTTATATATATATATATATATATATATATATATAATGATGGGTTCTGCAATTGTATCTTTCAGGAGATCATTCTTTGATTTTCATTTGAAATGGAACACACTTCTTTCCGATAAAAATGTCTCTCTGCCTGTTTATCTTGTCTCTATTTCTATCTATCTGTATGCCCTGTTAATCTGTCTTGGTCTAACAAAGAGGTTTGTCCTTACATTAGTTCAATCACTATATTGCCACCATTTTTTTTTTTTTACTGTTGGTCACTTATTTCTACTTTGCCATAATTTCCAGCTGGCTTGCACTTATAAGCTTAAACATGGTTGTAGAATATAATCAAACAAAATTTTGTAGAAGCAATAAAAAAAATGAAATCAAGAGTTCAAGCAACTCTTTGTATAACAACTTGTAAGAATTACAAAAGGTTTCACTGCCCTTATATATATTTTTTTCTACATCCTTGGGGATTCTCAGCCTGCCACATCATAAACATCAAGACTGGTTTGATGACAATAATACAGAAGTATATATAGCAGCTTATAGATCAATCGCACTCTTCTCATAAAGCATGGATTGAGGACAAGAACTCGTTCGATAAGAAGATTGCTTACAAGAAGTGCAAAAGTCAGGTTCAACAAGCCCTCAGAGCCATGAAAGAGCGTTGGTGGTCTGAAAAGGCCACTGAACTCCCAGAAGCTTCAGATAGAAAGGATCTAAAGGCTTTCTATGCTTAGATTTAAATTTTTCCCACTTGTGACGAATGCAGCTATCAATTTTTTTGCATGCTAGCATGCTAGTTAACATTCGTGTCAGTCAGCTGTTGGCTCTCACGCTGGCCAATAGAATCTTCTTGCCTATTCGTGGCAGCCAGCTATAGGCTCTCACTCTGGCCAGTAGAAAATGGCCACAAACTACATAAAAATTGCCATAGAAGCATGAAAAAAATCGATTATTTCCACTATCAATGGGAGTTGGGAAATGCAAAGTCAGTCTTGGCCTTCCCGCTAACTTGGAGTATGTGCATGTAAATTTTGGTGCAAATCTGTCAAAAATTGCGGCCATGCATTCGTCACACACACACACACACGCACACACACATACACACATCCTGCCTTTATAGATAGAGATTTCTTTGCTGTTCATAAATGTTTAGTTGATTAAATCTTCAGCTATATCAAGTGAAATTTTCATCTGGTTGAATTGCTTTAATATACCGAATATGCAAATGGAGGAAGATGGTGTATGTCATACCTTGCCCAAAGGTGACCTGGGACTGTGATATGCAGGAACATTCAGTTCCTTGAGATTCCATATATATTTGCAAAATATATATATATGTGTGTGTGTGTGTGTGTGTGTCTTTTATGCTGTTTTTAAGTTGTATTATAAAAAAAAACAATGAAAGCTTCTTGTTATCTGTTTTTGCATTAACTTTTTCCTAACTTCTGATTACATATTTGACCTTTGATCAAGTCTGTACAAATATTGTCTGAATTGTAACTGCTTTTGGCTTTCACAAGCCATTTTAAAAGAAAAATTATATTTGTTTTGCTAAAAATACATTTAGAGTTTTCAGGTTTATTTATGTTATGTTACTCTGTCATATGATAATTTGTGATGCATTTTATTTTTCATATAGTATTTTTTTAAGTTGCCCTCACAAACAAGTTGACAATGAGAATGCACTTAATACCCTCTTCATGCAATAGTTTATAATGAGCTTAAAACAAACATTAGACAACAACAATTTCCTAAACTATGTAATAAATAAACAACTCAAAGTAACCTTAGAAAAAATAAACACTAACATAAACATTAAAAAACATGAAAAGCTATTATACTATTCTACTGAAACTAATGATATATTAATTACAAATTATAAGAAAAGATATACATATCACCTGTTAGCAAAAACAAACAAATTAAATTTATTATTTACTATGAAGAAGTAAAAACCTCTCATATTATCATTACTAATAACCCAATGTATTGTGTGTAGTGTTAATTATCATCCCGGAAAGTGCAATCAACAAGCTGTGTTCAAATACCAGCCTCTTCTGTTGTTTCACTTTCAAACTTATGCCCTTGAGAAAAGCATGAATTCATCTCTTCATATAGCAGACTGGGCCATCTAGCCTTGGGTGGCAGCCAGTCTAGGAGAATAACTACTCTGAAGTAAAAACTGTGGTGAAGGAAACAAGAAACCACTCCACTGTTTTTCCAAAGATATCATAGAAATTCATGTGAATTTGTGGAGATCCATGATCACCTACACCCTGAAAGGATGGGACACTTAATAAAAACAGAAGAAAAATAACCCAATAACAAAAAATTCTAAAACTGTAACAAACTAATGATGCTTATAAATTTTCTTGCCCACTTGAAGAATGTTTCGCTAATAATGATAATTCAAATAGCTTATACATTAGTCACACAATTACTACATTATCTCACAGACTAACATGCTATTTATCTGATAATAGCGCTATAAAATTGCACATCATCAACAAACATGAACTATGTGAAACTGTAACACTAGATTGATGGTAATTAATAATAAGGGCTTTGAATACAGTGTAACGCGGATATAAGAGAAACGGGTATAAGAGAAACCCGGATATAAGAGAGATTTTCTCTGGTCCCAAATTAAAGCCTGTGTTAATGTATATAAATTAGACCCGGATATAAGAGAAACCCGAATATAAGAGAGATTTTCTCTGGTCCCGTCCTCCCCGATATAAGAGAGTTCGTTTTTAGTGACAGTGTGATGTCATAAATCGGTCAAACAGAGGTCAGTTAGAGAGAGAGTGAAGTTCAATGACTTAATCTTAACTAGTCTAGAGACACGGTGTGTCCAATCTGTGTCTGTAGAAGACACCCTCTACCTTATGATTTTGCTTTGTGTGTCTAAGGGTAGTGCCGCCCGCTTTTTTGCCGACTTTGCTTGTTGTTGCATTTACTGGACAGCACTTTCACTTTACCCACTGTTCTGTTGAGTCAGAAGTTTGTCTGTTCTGTTTGTTAATTTTGCCACTGAAAACCGTTTGCTTGCAATCATTGCGATTAGTGATGTCGGCGTCTCAACAAAAAACTCTGAGCATTTCTGAACAGTTGGAGCTCATCGACGATGTCAAAGTGAAGAAACTCAAACTGGCCAATGCAGCCAAAAAGTACGGAATCGGTTATTCAACAGCAGCAAAAATTCTCAAGAAAGAAGACGATCTCAGATCTTGCATGCAAATGAACGGAAACACTAATCGCAAAACGAAAGCGCCTAACCGCGCACAAGGACGTTAACGAAAGCGCTACACAATGGTTTACGCAAGCATGTGCTCATGGAGCTACCGCCACCGATCACGCCATCAGGCAGAAAGCATCACAACTGGCTGTAAATCTTGAAGTTGATTTTGAACCGAGCAATGGCTGGCTCATGCGCTGAAGCAGGCCAATAACGTTTCGCTCAAAAAATTTCACGGCAAATCAACGCCAGCAGATCACGGTTCTGCCAACGAATGGGTGACAAACATTTTGCCGCAAACTTTTTCGTGGATATGATCCAAAAGATGTTTGAACTGTGATGAAATGGGAATTTTCTACAGCCATGCCGCCTGGATCTTTTTGCGATTTGCCGCCATTTAACAGTCAAATGGGACAAAGTTCCTAAAGACAGACTCACAATGCTTCGTTCACAAACATGGATAGCAATGAAAAGCAAGCTGTAGTTGTTGGTAAGTCGGCAAAACCACGCTGCTTTTAAAAATGTCAAAACTCTGCCGCTTTTCTTACTTTTGCTAATCGTAAAGCCTGGATGACTAGTCAGCTGTTTACTGACGTTATGAAAACGCTTGATCGAAAAATGATTGCTCAAAATCGAAAGATTATTCTGTTTTTGGACAATGCAACTTGTCATAACTTACTGCTGGGTACAAATCTGTCAAACATCAAATTGTCATTCATGCCACCAAACACCACCAGTCTCATGGCATCATTCGTTCATTCAAAGCGTATTATCGTCGGGAACTTGTTCGAATGCAAATTGCAGCGATTGATGCTATACCGCCAGTGCCGCTGTCCGAGGTGGCCAAGCAGGTAACTGTTTTGAAGGCCATGCACATGATGAAGCGAGCACTTTTCCTGGTCAAACCATCAACAATTCAAAATTACTTTGTCATTGAATCACAGGCTGAAGTAAAAGAAATACTCGATGAAAATGATCAAGTTTCTCCACCATCAGGCATGGAGCAAACAGATTTTGACGAATTTATCAGCTTCGACGACCGTACACAATGTTATGGAGAACTGACTGACACGGACATCACACGTGGTATAAAATCGGATGATCAAGATTTTGACAAAGATGATGATGCTGAAAGCATAAGTTCTGAAGTTTCTGAAAGTGACAAACCAGTCCCAAATTTTCTGGCTGCATTGAATGTGCTTGAAACTCTGACAGCCTACTTTGAAGCAAAAAGCAGTAATCCTGATGGCGCATTGAAAATGATTTACGGACTGTATGAAAGTGTTCATGATGTTAACAAAGAGATTTTGCACAATCAAAAATGACTGACTTTTTTTAAGAAAAAAGTAATTTTTGATTGAATTATTTTGAAAACTGATTGAAAATGTATTTTTGTCTGTGTTTTTTATGTCTATAACTGTTAAATAAACTAGTGTTCTGTACGTAAAACACGTTATATGAAGTGTTCCCATACTTACCTAAACAAAATAGACCAAACCCGGATATAAGAAAAACCCGGATATAAGAGACTTCTTCTCCAGTCTCGACAACTCTCTTATATCCGGGTTACACGGTATAAAAAAAAAAATGAGATATTGATAAATAAACTACCATGAAAAGGGTTAAATGGATATCAAGAACAATAGACTGATAACAGTTTGTTCCCAGAGAATTGAAAATTCTAAAATGAACCAAGTGGCCAGCAAGAACAATACTTAATTTGTATGATGGGTGAGGTGTCAACAATTGATAGATAACGCCACCATGAGTGTGTCCATGGAATCGACATGAGAAGAATTGGATAAAATTTTAAATGCCAGTTAGAGGTAAAAAAGGTTATTTAAGGAATGTGTCTAAAACGAACCAAAGGATATGAGAGCCAGGTATCCAGTATCTGATTTTGGACAGGAAGGAAATATAAAACTGACTTAGCAAAATCTTTCTGCAGAAATGTCAGGATTGAAAACAATAACTACCTGGCTTTTTTTTTTTAAATAAAAACACACGGGGATATCTTGACATTCAGCTGAATGGTTGTCACCATAATGTAAGTTGCAATGTTTTCCCAGGGAAAGTGCTTCTGCTGGGTCGAGGGTGAGAGGCCAATTGTTTATTCAACTTTTAGACCAAGAAAAAGAAATCAACACTGGTGTCGACTTATGAGGTGGTAGCATTTTGAACAATAATTTTTTTTCACTGAATAGTGGAGGTGATAGGTGCAGAAGAGCAATCAAGGAAGGATGAGGAGCTGCCTGCACCCACTGAAGGGGAGCAGGCACAGATGAGACACCAACGAGGGTGAAGGAGCTGCCCATACCCACTGAGGAGCATTAGTGAGAGATGCTAAGAGGAGGAAGAAGAAACTGTGGGCAGAATAATGCCTATAGCCATTACCTGAGAAAAGGTTGGGAGACTTCCAAATTGAGAAATAATTAATTTCTCAGGACCAAAAACAATGAAGATGACAGGTGGAAGAAATATCAATTCTCCAATTGCACCCCCCCACAACAATTTTTGGCAGACATCAATAGATACAAATGTGCAAAGTGAATTCAGAAAGACAGAAGAAAATCAGGAGAGAGATCACCTCGAGACTCTGTTCCAGTCGCCAAGCACAAGACAACGCACATGACTATCTGCCGACATGAACCTCCAACATCAGCCTTGAGCCAAACTTACCAAATCAGCTAAACAAACGTCACTAACTCCGCAAGCCAAACCTTACCAGCTTAACCAAGTGTTGTGTCTGATGTAGGAATGGGTTGGGTCAACAAACACCTATAGGCTAACACCTAGACCCTAACAACTATTAACAAACCATTGTACACAGTACTCGGTATAAAAATAGTAAATATTTTTTTGGTATATTAGTTCAAGTGTTGTTTTTCTCCTATTTTACTGGATGACTTCACTCTGCTTGGACCAGCCCAACATGAAGATACCTGCAATGAATTGATCTTGGCCTCCTTATGATCACCTAATCACAACGTGGGATAGGGCAGGTCAGGATTGAAGAGATCATTCCATTGATCAGCCATGGTACTAGACGTCTTGGGTAACCAGGGAGAGTATAGAGTTACAATTGGTTCCCGTGAACCATAAGTCTGACTCTGAAGCCGTTATAAAATAACAAATATAAACTCCTATATATATATATATATATATATATATATATATATATACAGCAAAAAATCTGACAAATACTGATAGATAATACAAAAATGTTATACTATATAAATTGTAAAAATGGGTACAAATACTCAAGGGATTATCTAAAAAAAAAAAATCCATTTAAGAACAATTATAATAAATATATTTAAGAAATAAACATAATACACCACAAATTATCGCATGAAGGTATGATATTGAATCTAACATGTAATATAGGGCATAATTCAATTTAAAATCTCTAAATGTATTTTTAGCAAAACAAATATAATCTTTTTTTGAAAATGGTTCATGAAAGTCAAATTTGGACAATTTTCGTGCAGCTTTGATCCGGATGTCAAAAATTTGATCAGAAGAGAGGAAATGTTAATACAAAAATACTTAATTGTGTATCTATAGGCAATATAATTAGTAATCTGTTTGTCTCTCTCTCTCTCTCTCTCTCTCTATATATATATATATATATATATATATATATATATATATATATATATACTTGTATATTAGTCAGCTTCATGTATAGTGTGATCCCTTAATTTTTTGACATGAATTTTAACCCCTCCAGAAAATATTTAACTACGTATAGTGCAACTGATCACTGAATATGCATAATTTTTAACCTCATCAAAAAAATTACCTCTGTATAGTGTGCCCCCCCTATGTTTTTGCATAAAAAAACAGATCATAAAAGACTCGCACTATACTCAAATATATACAGTCTGTACTTTGTCCAATACTTTTATTTGCATTTTCTTTTTTGGTTTATTTATGCAACAATAAAAAAGGACAAATATAAAAATGTAAGAGACCATTTCCTTGCACTTTTGGCTTACAGCTATGTCACGTTGAAACACCAGTTCTTGTACCATCACTAAAGTTAAGCAATGTCGGTACCTAGATGGGTGACTTCTTGGGAATACCAGATGGATGTGCAGGTGATGTAATGGATAATGGCTCAGAATTGTAAATCAGAGAGCTCGTTATAGTCATTTAACACAAATACCCTTGGGAAAGGTATGAATCTACCTCTTCTCCCCTCCCTAACTATAGGTTAATTAGAACTTGTATCTGTAAATTATTGTTCTCTCAATAAAAATTTTACAATCTGATAATATTTTCTGGCTCTAATCAACCAGCAAAAGATTGATAACCCATAAAAAATAAATCAGTCAATCAAACCTTGCATTTTTTTTCTATTTTGTGTGCATATGCCTTTCCATTTTAGATGTGGCCCACTTCAGTGGCAAGTACTCTACATCCTTTTGCAACCATTACCCATTTGCAATATTACTCAAATTCTGTCAAAGATATCGTGTTGCAGTACATCCTCCCTAACTCCCAGTTCCCTCAAGAGATTTGGGTTGTGGCTGCTTTTATTTATTTAAGCTTTCTTCTTTTAATGATTTACTTAGTTTTCTTCTACTCTTTCAAATTCCCTTTCTCTCTCATTCACCCTCTCTTTATCTCCTCCTCTGTTAGTTTCTTTATCATCTCTTTTTTTTTTCATTTCTATTTTTTCATACATTCTCCCTTTCTTTTATTTTCTTTATCATACACCCCCTTTTTCCCCCCTTCTTCTTTTCATTTATTTTTTTTCTTATTTTTTAACTTGGGTGGCCTTAACACAAACTTTCAACTTGTACCTAAAACCTTTACCCTAACCATCTTCCACTCGACCCTTCCATGTTTCACTATACCTCCTCAACTCAGAAGAGTTCCTGTAAGTGTTTTGCACACCAGTTTTGCACTTTGATAGCTGAAGAATTAAAAAAAAAAAAATTGTCATGAGATCCTAAAAATAGAACAGACATTTGGTAATTGCAAGAATTGGTTAGCTTAGTCTTTGGAAACATTCTGTGCTACAGTTAGGATCCAGAGTCTGTGGGCAGAGGAAAAGAATTAGGGAAAAATGAAATTTGATCTGTCTATAATATTCACACATATATATAGCATGCCAGAAAATATTTCTTATTTATATATTGGGTTGGTGCATAATTATCAGGCGTTTTTTTAACAATATTTATTATGAAAAAAGAAATGTGACAATTCAACAATAACATTTTTAAATGATTATTCTGGAGCGTATGATTATTGACACTCATTTTTATAACCTGAAAATAAAATAATATTTTTATTAAAAAAAGTAAACAACACAGCAATTTTTATTAACAAATAACTTACCTACAAAAACGCCTGATAATTATGCACCAACCCAATATATATATATATATATATATATGCATATGCATGTTTCATTAAAAATGACAGACAAGGTATTATGATTAAGCTTCTTATTTAATTTTTTGTGTTTGAATAAGTGCTTTCTTTTTTGAACCCAGAGTGTGTAGAAACTGTCCAAATGTTCTATAATTCCAATGTTCTCATAGAATATAATAATAACACTTTTATCACCTCATTATATAAAAAACCTACTAGCAGAAGCTCATGTCACCTTAACTTTAAAAGAAAAGGCCCACTCATATACAAAATATCAGTAATAAAAAATCTTTCTAAAAAGAACACACCAGAATTCATCCTCTCAACTACTCTTCCTTAAAGAACTCAATAATGTAAAACAAACACTAATTAACAATGATTTCCCTAACCACTTTATAGACCACCAAATTAGACTATTTCTCCCCAAAGTAAATAACAATGATAGTGAACATACAGTCAAAAATTGCATAAATATTTTCTACAAAAACCAAATGCACATTAACTACAAACAAGATGAATCTTTATTTTGAAATATTACAAAGAATACACTACCCCAATTGACCCAAATAAAAAAAAATCAAATTAATTTAAATTAAAATTTAAGACAGCTAACCTTATCCTCAAAAATAACAACACACCAGCAAAGTTAAAATTACAACAAACGAACATTATTTATGAGTTCAAATAACCCTTAAGGAACTGTGTTCCTAATCAAACCGAATTCATAAATAATTACATTGGTCAAACAACTACATGCTTATCCAGGCGCCTTACATTACACCTATCTGACCATAGCTCTATTAGAACCCATTTAAACACACACACACACACACACACACACAATCTTACCAGACTCCATCCAAAACATACTAGTAGAAAACACAAATATAATATCCTCATCTACCTGTAAAAAGATTAAAAAATAATAGAAGCCCTAATAATAAAAAATAAAAGCCAACATTTAACAATATTAACTATGAACAAAGCCACAATGTGCTAACTGTGTTTGGAAAATAAAACATCTCTATAACACTAAAACATACACACAACACACACTCAATTAAATTGAAAAAATAAAATCATCCTTGATAATGGCTAAAAGTATAGCCGAAAGTTCTTGGAATTATAGAACATTTGGACAATTTCTGCACACTGTGTTCAGAAAAGAAAAATTAAGTAAAACCTTAATCGTATTACCTTGTCTGTCATTTTTAATAAAACATGCATAAGTGAAGGATTGCTGCCTAAATACACAATATATATATATATATATATATATATATATATATATATATGTGTGTGCATGTGTACATGTCTATACATATATTTCCTAACAACCAAGAATGGCTAAAGTTAAAGATATTAACCTATCAGATACCTCAACTTCACATATAAGGTACACTCTGGGTTCCATTTGATGGATGTAGATGGTTGTCTTATATGCAATGAAATATATTAATAATTACTGTGAGACAATGGATAGGGTGCCTCATGTGATTGTATTTATCTGAAATTTGAGAAGTTATTAGATGTTTAGTAAAATTATTGTATTTATTATAGTTTTAAAAATTAAAGATTTAAAATAGTGTATATTCACATAATATCTACCAATATACTAAAACAAAAAGGGGAGGAAGAGCAAGGATTAAAAAAAAATATATTACTTACCATAAAGTGGTGAATTAGAAAGAAAGAATGAAAGGCAATAACTGAAGAGCTTCTTTTTTGTTATTATTATGGTGAGTAATATATTTATTTCTGAATCTTTCTCTCCCTCTCAATTTTTTTTAGCATATTTCTATATATTATGCAAATATATACTTTTTTAAAATGTCCATTTTTAAAGCCATGATAAAATTTTGTAACCTAACTCCAACAACACACACAGATTATATTTACCTTGAGAGATTTTGAGGGGGATGGAGTTAAAAGGTGTTTGTTAAAATTTGGTAATCTAATTTTTTTAGATTGTCTACTAAAGGGAAAATTTATGATCAAGACTAGACTATTTACTCATCCAAATTAGCATAAAAGGTTAGATAAATTATTCACAATGTTATAATTGGCTGTCTTTTATTCTCTTAGCAAATGAGGTCCATAATGAAATATAAACCATTCTCCTCTTGTTTTTTTTACTCATTTAATTCCAAGCAAAGCAATAAAGCCACTAAGATGCATGGGGTTACTGAGTGTGAGAGATTATGAGAAAAAATATATTAATGAGAGGGGACAAAAGAAGAGAAATTATGAAGACAAAAGATAACAATTGACATTGCATTTAAATTTTTGAAGATCAAAATCATCTTGGAAAGTAAGAAACTGAAAGAGAGTTCCATAAGCAAGAAGTATGAAAAAAGAAACTATTAAAATAGAACTTATGGTTATATCTCTTGCCATTTCAACTTTAAAATGATGAAACCTTGCTGTCAATCTAGTACTATGCTTAAATTCATAAATTCTAGGTACCATAAAGGAAAGTTCATCAGAACAATTACCATGAAAATATTTATAGAAAAGACACAGGGAAGCTATGCTATAGTGGTGGAAAAGTGACTGGGACTGAGATGCCAGGTCAGGGTCAATAATATTGAGGATTCTTCTTTGTATTTTATCAAGTATCTCTAAATGCATAACAGAAGCATCAGACCAACTGTGGCAGCAGTATTCAATGCATGGAGAAATATTTACAATTCATGACACAAACTCAATTATTGACTCATCATTTGTCAATTTCATTATCCTGTCTCAAATTAATTGATTCAGTTGAATGCTGAAAACATTTAGAACCTTTTCATGCTGGTTGTTCATTTATAGATGAACTGTCTTCTAAATTGTTCTGTTTTATTGTGTTGAACTCAAGAATACTAACTACCCTATGCTAACTCTTATAATTCACCCCACCCTTGGGATATATCATGTGTCAATTATTGTCTGTATTACTCAGTTGTCTGGATATTGAATCTGTCACGTGCTGAAAGTTCAATTTCAAAAAGATCTTATAGCTTTTGTAAACTACTTAAGTGCTCAAGACAAAGGTGAGAGATTATTGATTTACTAGAAAACGCCTATCGTAATTCTTCAAAAACCAACTTTGCTCTAAAAAAATTCATTGCAAAGGAATTTACTACAAAAGTATTGATTGATTTACTATATACTCCATATGTATGAGTGGGTATTGAGAAGTTCACAGCCCAAGCCACTTCTCAAAATCAATATTCTGATGTTTGGTCATTGAAATACTGATCGTGGAAAGTAGGTCAAGTGAGAACATTTCAATGCATCTGTATATATATATATATATATATATATATATATATATATATATATATATATATATATATATATATATATATATAATGTCCAGCTTCTGATTTCTAAGTACACTCATCTCCTTGGGTGTCTACACAATCCCTGTTGCAGATTCCTACTCAGGAATATTTATGTTTGTTCAACAACCACAAAACCCATCTGTGGTTTATACTTCCACGATGCTGAGTGGATCTTAGTTACAGTTTCTGAGAGAACACATAATCTTTCGTGATCAACTGTTTGAATAAGGCCAGTATGCTCAAACCCTCAGTCACAATGACTTGTGACTTTGTGCTATAAAACCATTGATGGCTTCCAAACAGCTGTTTATGCAGTTTCACTTATAAGCCTTGTGTCAATACATGGTATGATTTTCAGGCACTTTCCAAAGATGGTGCCGCATGCTGGGATCACCCAGGCCAATAGCATCAAGAAGTCACCTTCCTGACAAATCAACTGTGGTGAGATTCAGACCCATGTCTTATGATTGGAAGCAAATGTTCTAAATACACACACTGATTTGCCATATGATTGATGGATTTACTATAGTCACTGAATGACTCCTATGGAAATTTATGGCAGGTGACTTTATTATAAAAATGCATCTTTATAATTTATGAATAGACCACAAAAAACTTCATAAAAAAATAACTTTTTAAAGTTTTAATTTGTTGCTTATCTGTTTGTAAATAAGCCTGATAAACACCACAGTACCTAATTCTTCTGAAAATATATTTTTTACTTCTTTGGTTGATTGCAGTATTTTAGCTCTTCTGAGAGAATTAGAAATTGCAGAGTGCTATGATCATCCACATTCTGAAAACACACAGTACATAGAAAAACGAGAATATTGTAATTACCTGACTCTGCATAATGCCTAATATGTAGGTGAATAAATATTGGTTATAATAAGAAGGTTCTAACCATATTGTACATTTCACATCTAGCTTTACATATTACTCAGTTATGTGCCATGCATGATACATGCTTAGGCGGTCATGTATCTTTCAATAAATGACAGACGAGGCAGATTGTTTCCTGCAGTAGATTGCCATTTCTTTCTGCGGTAGACCAGTTGCCATCCAAGGCTATAGAACCCAGTCTGTCCTGCTATTTACCCATAGCTGGTGGGAGGAGATTCATACATAAATTTTGGGGGTTTTTTGATAAATAAGGTAAGTTACTTGAACTGAAATCTTCCTTTATTTCTGAATATCCTAACACTAAAGAAATGTCTTTTGGATTAAAACTTGTATAATGAAATGGACTCTTTTAGTGCTATTTGTAAGTAGCAGTGCTAGTGGATTTTGTTAGGACTTTTAAGTTCTGAAAAACTCTTCGAGTATTATTAATTTTATTGGATTATTTCTGAACTTTAGTTTCATGTACGTGTAGGACGACCACATCAAAAAGGCCACATTTGCCACATTTGCAATGAGTGAGCATTTGGTTAAATAACTTATGACTTCTTGAAATGTACATATGTAAACAATGACTTGTAACACAGATCTCCAGCTAAACAATGACAGTCTAATGACTTTATTTTCCCCTGGGCTTGTTTTACATAGTGAGGCCTTCAATTAGATGATGACTTCTTTTTAAACTTGTTAAACTATCAATGGCATTTATACTGTCATTGCACCAGCTTACACAACACAAATACCTTTCATTGTATGCATTGCCTTTGTAAAATTCCTACAACATGTAATGGTAAAGAAGATGCTCATTAAAAGATATTCTCTTCTATGAAGTTCAGCATTACAAGAAACTATGAAACTTGACAGAACAAAATCTGGGGGGGTTGGGGGGGTTACTCTGGTTCACTTTGCTTTCACAGTAATTCCAAAATTACATATTTTATGAAACGTTGCTCAGAGAAGAAAGCTAGTAACCTTTCACTAAGGCTTTACTGAACTTAATTCACAGCAGCAATCAACAAAGGAAGAAGAACACAGCTTTTAAAGAGGAATGGGGACGTGTGAAAAAGTCACGTGGACAGTAAAGATAGTTTCCTATTTGACGTGGACAGTAAAGATAGTTTCCTATTTTCTTTTCTTTTATTTTCTTTACGAAAATATAACATTCTCCCCCACTTGCAAAAGAGATCATAATTAAATAGCTTTTATAAATCCAGTCGTTGGATTGGTCTACGAATCCTGCTAGACCGGCGTAGAGGTAGTTCACCACTGGAAGAGCCAGACCTCTGAGAAGGCTGACTTTCAGGATTCTGGCTATTATTCACAGATTCATTTTCTGTGGAAGGTGAAGAAATATTAACGGGACCTGCATCAGGCAAAAGGGTTGAATCTCGCGGGTCCACGCCAGGTTGAGTATTTTCAGGTCCATTTTGAGGTCCATCCAGACGTGGAAAAACGTGCCAACCGCCTCAGCGCCACCAATCTTCCTGGCCATCATTGTGACGTATTTTGGCATGCGTGGGATTGGCCTCAAGGAGTTCCACCACCTCAACGATAGGGTCATATTTACTTCTGCCATCGAATCGTTTTAATAATACCTCCCAGGCTCACAGAGCCAAACAGGCAACGTAAAACCGGTGGAGGACCACCTTTCAAAATTGAACATTCGTTCGTGGGGGGTTGCATTCATAGTGGTACATAGCAGGGAGCGGATAGCATTTAACACATCATGTAGAACATCCTGCCAAGCACAAATTGGTAACTGTTTCGATTCCAGGGCCAATAATATGGTATTCCAAATTATGCCGTTGTAACGTTCGCATTGGCTATTGCCTCTAGGGTTATAAGCAGTAGTATTACTGAATCCAATTCCAAGTCGTGTTAGAAATTGTTTAAATTCTGCTGACATAAACGAAGTTCCTCGATCGGAGTGAATGAACGAGGGAAGCCCAAAATGGAGAAAATACTTGTCAGGCACTGAATAGCAGTTTGCGAAGAGCAATCGCGGCAAGGAAAGGCAAAGGGAAATCGACTATATTCGTCAATGACAGTAAGTATATATCGGTAACCTGTCGGGGATACCGGACAGGCCCTTTGTAGTCTATGGAGAGACGCTGAAATGGCGCAGTAGAACGGATCAGAACATTACTAGTAGAATCGAAGAATTGGGGTTTTATTTTTGGCACAGGTCGTACATTCAGAAGTCACACGTCGGACTTCATCGGCGAATCGGCATATTCTGAGACCTTACAAAATGCCAAAAGCGCTGTACCCCAGGATGTATTAAAAGAATCGTGTATCAATTTAAGTTCCTTCAAGGAAGAAGCAGCAGCACCACATACTCTGGATAAGGTATCCGCAACTGTGTTTTCATTTCCAGGACGGTGTTTTATGTTGTATGAAAAGGGAAGAAGTTCCATTTTCCACCTTATAATTTTATTGTTTTTAATTTTTCCGTGATTAGCAGGTTTAAACATAAAAGATACGGCTTGTTGATCAGTAATAATAGTAAAATGTTTACTGGCAAGGAGGTCTCTCCATTTACGAACGCATTTACGAAGTTGTATTTCAGAGGGGTTTAGCGACCGAGAAAAGAATGCTACAGGTTGCTCAGCTTGTAAAAGAGTGCCTCCAATAGCCTTTTCTGAGGCATCGGTTTCAATAGTAAATGGCAATTCATCATCAATAACTTTTACAGATGACTCGGCAATGTCTTTCTTAAGTTTTTCGAAAGAATTTATAACTATAGGAGGCATAGGGAATTGTTTATTTTCGACCAGTGGACGAATTTTGTGTGAATATTTAGGTATCCATTTCGCATAGTAAGCAAACATACCAAGACACCTTTTTAACGAATTTGAGTCGGGAGGAGGAGGCATTTGTAAAAGTGTCTTCAAACGCTCAGGATCGGGTTGATAGTTCCGTTACAAATTTGATATCCAAAACACGTTAATAGAACGGTGAAAACTCTGATTTTTCCCGTTTATTTCAAGGTTGTATGTCGAGGCAGCCTTTAAGAAACATTCCAAATTGACATCATGCTCCTCCTGGGTTTTACCACAAACAGTTATATCATCTATATACGAAAAGGTTCCAGATAATTTGTTATCAGAAATGAAAGAATTCATAAATCGCTGAAAGGCAGAAACCCGTTAGTAACACCCATGGGTATTCGTTTAAATTGGTACAGACGGTTTCCAGCTTGAAAGGCCGATAGGGACGATCTTCAGGGCAAATTTCAATCTGATAGTACGCTTTGGACAAGTCAATTATACTATAGATACGATACTGGGCTATTTGGTTTACGAGATCTTCAATTCGAGGCAAGGGGGTAGGCATCAAGTAATGTGAACCGATTAATAGTCTGGGAGAAATCGACTACCAATCGTTTCTTTTTATTAGGTTTCAAAGTTACGACAATTTGAGCACGCCACGGAGAGTAACTTGTTTCAATTATATCATCCTTAAGCAGTTGTAGAATTTCTTTTTTCAATGAACCGAGCATCCTCCATGCGGTAATTTCGGGATTTAGTAGCAATAGGTTTTGCAATCAGGGGTCAAGTTTGAACAACTCAACAGGAGCACAACTGATCTTGGTTAGAGCGCAGATTTTAGAATATCCTGAGATCCACCAAAAGAAATAGTGATACTCTGGTGTAGTTTTAAGAAGGGCACTCGAGTATAATATCCATACAGGAATCAGGAAGTACTGTAAAGTCAATTTGTTTATATTCGTAACCATTGAAGATAATGTCCTCAGTACAATATTCAGATAGTTTGAAGGAAATGGCAGATGAAGCCATGGAAATTACGGAATTCTGTTTAGAAGTAGACAGTTTCATTGTTTTAACAATACGGGCACTGATAAAGTTATCAGAACTACCGGTGTCTATGAGGGCAGTTAATCTTTTACCTTTTAATTCTAAAGTTTTAGTAACTGGAGGAGACCTATCATCGTCTTTAGCAAGGGCTACTATAATAGCTGAAGTAGAACGTGAAGGTGCTGGCATGGTAGAACGGCAAACTTTAGAAAAATGACCAAGTTTGCCACAGTTTCGACATATCTTATCACGGGCAGGACAATAGCGACGATTATCCTTAAAGTGACGTTTTCCTCCACAGTTGTAGCACTTGCCATGAGCAAAGGCAGCAGACAATTGTACAGAGTCACACTCCGTACGAGAATCAGTTAGGTCTGAAAGCATATTTTTAGTAATAGTAGTGGAAGTGGCCTCCTCGGCAGAATCAGTAAACACATTTTTAGTCCTAGTGGTAGTAGCAGCAGTTGATCCAATCTGAGAAGTGTATGACTCAGCACGAAAGTGAGCCTGTTCTAAGGCTCTAGCACATTGAGTAGCCTCCTTGAGAGTTAGCGTATCATTTTCAAGCAGTCTGGCACATATTACGAGGGACCGGAGACCACGTATAAATGCATCACGGACAGATTCATCCCTGTAAGTAGTAGCAGTAACATCTTGGAAGCAACAGTCAGCAGCAAGTCGATTCAAGGCCTGAAGGAATTGGTCTACAGACTCATTTACCTGCTGCAGACGTGTAGACAACAAATGTCTAGCGTGAATAATACTTGGAGACTTGTCATAAACATTTCTCAGCAATTCAACAGCATGTTCAAATCCAGAACAACCCTCGATAACATCAGCAACGGTAGCACCGATATTTAAATAAAGGACTTCGAGTTTGTCAGGGTTTAACGAAGCAATAGTTGATAAGTAATAATTAAAATTACGGTACCATAGTCTCCAGAGTTTGCTAGCCTGAGGGTCTGCAGAAGATATATCAAACTTGTCCAGACGAATAATCTTGTCCATGAGGAAGTAAGTTCAGTAAATTGTTACGTTGCTCAGAGAAGAAAGCTAGTAACCTTTCACTAAGGCTTTACTGAACTTAATTCACAGCAGCAATCAACAAAGGAAGAAGAACGCAGCTTTTAAAGAGGAATGGGGACGTGTGAAAAAGTCACGTGGACAGTAAAGATAGTTTCCTATTTGACGTGGACAGTAAAGATAGTTTCCTATTTTCTTTTCTTTTATTTTCTTTACGAAAATATAACAATTATGTGATATTGTTTTTTGATATCATAATATAAAATATATTAAGTAATAAAATGAAATTTCCTTCTTATTGGTTGAGCATCTGCCAATGAAGAAGGATGGAAAACACAGCACCACTGGAATCAAACACTGGCTTGTAACAAGCAGGCCACAGACAAGAGTTTCACATGGGAACACCACATGTATGGGATGAATGCAACTGAAACACTGGAAACACAAACAAGGACGAACATATTTGAAATAATGTTGGGTAACACAAAAAAAAAATCCTTGGTAATAGTTTTTTTCTTCATAAACAGACTATCTAGGGTTCACGCCAGGTATGTTCTGGCAGGGCAACCATGTGCTGTCTTTTAGCAGAGACAGCACACTAAACTTCATCTCTTTGATTAATATAGTGGGGGACCTTTATCAGTAGTGGCTGACTGCTCCATCTGTATTTTGTTTTCACTACATAAAACAAATGATGATTACAATGAAACTTATTAATCAGATTAATCCAAATTTTGATTGCTAACAGAAATGTTTCTTGCATGTACTTTAGTGACTCAATGGAGTCTATTTCAAACATAGGTATCCACTAAAAATAATGTTTGAAGTAATAAAAATGTTAGATTAAAAATAAATCCATTAACTCTTTAGAAATTGCTTTGTTTACATTTTGGATATGAAACTGAGCAGATATGGTCTTTCAAGAATAACAGAACAAATAAATGTGCATTCCTTAAAAGAGTTAATAGAACATTTTTTTGCTGTGGTGCTGTCTGTGGCCGAGCTGTTTAAAGCAAGCTGGATATAACAGTGGTTTCTCTTGTCAAAGAGGATGCAATTTCAAACCTTACCAGACAGCACATTTTCTTTATTAAGTTTTCTGTCAGTTTCTTGTGAGCTTATGTATGCAGTTATCAAGCGAGCAGTACTTGTCAATTCGGTGAAACGGACATTTATACCCCCTTAGTTAAATCAAGTTGTTACAATGGGGGTAGTTTGCAAATATGTGTAATGTTCTCACAAACTAAACTCACCAAGGTGTAATACCCATATGGCTAAAGATCAATTTATCAAGAAATCACTGCTACATGAGGAAAAAACAAAACAAAAAAAACAAAAAGGCCCAAAAAACTGATAGTTGTGATTAGTTGAGTCTATATCAGATTATTATTTAAAAATTTGTGAAATAAACATTTTTTTCAAGTATAATTTAGTCATGAAAATATTGGCGGTTATTATGAAAAGAATAACATTTTCTCATATTTTTTTTTTAAATAAAAGAAACCTATTTATTATAAAAGTGAATAATTAATGAATATGTACTGAAATTTTCATTTAAATTAGATAATTCCCTG
>CAHIKZ030005236.1:0-310000 GCA_903632075.3 Acanthosepion pharaonis | reverse complement strand
GTGATGTGATGATTAATATATGCATAAATTACATTAAGTTTCAATAAATAACAAGTTAACCTACAAGAGAGTGTAATGAATGTGTTGCCAGTGTAATAATGTAATGTTGTTTTTTATTAGTAGTATTGGAGATGCAATCTCGTAAAAGATATGAGAATTCATAAACAAAATATTAGTGTTTATAGCCATTATTTACAGTTTATGTAAGTTTATATTTTTGTGCTGTTGGTAAGGATTTGTCAGAGGTTTTGATGTTGTGTTGATTAGTGACATATCATTTAATTGAAATATTATTGGATAAATGGCACGTTGACTGGCATGATAATGTAGTGGTTGTGTAATCAAGGTATATGGTCAAGTGAGTTCATAGACAACATTGGCTTCTTGAAGTTTTAATTTTATTTCTTGTATCATTGATAGTGATCATGTTTTTCTTTTTTTTGTAGTAAGTTTAATTTGTCTTTGTCAATAGGTGATATATATCAATCTATTAGGTTGATTATAATTTCTTTGTCTATGGCTACTGTGTAGTTGATTTTGTAGAATAGGTTAATGGTGTTTTTTTTGCATTTATTATTTATATTGTTTATTTTTATTTTTTCTAAGGTTAGTTGGAAATTTTTTATCAATCACATGGTTAGGGAAATTATTAATGTGTATTTTATGTTTTGGAAATTATGAAATATTGTGTGTGGAGAAGACATTAAGTGTGCTGTATTTATTAACTAACTTATAATGGCCATTTTGGATCTTGTGTGGGCATTCATTGTTGTTGTTAAGTAGACATGTTTTTTAAATATAGAAAAAATAGAAATAAAATTTCTTTTAACAAAGAACTTTTTCATTCATCATTAACCAAACTTGTGTGTGTGTGTGAGTCTATATATATATATATATATATATATATATATATAGTGCTCCTTTGTTATTTCTTTCTTTCCATTTTATGGTGAGTAATTTTGTTTTCTTATTCATGTTCTTCCTCCATTTTGTTTTAGTAGTAGATAGGTTTACCTATCATCTGGTTCACACTCATCTCTGGTCTTTTGAACAGGTGTAGATGTTTATCCTTTGTTTTCTGCTTAGAGGGAACCAGAACCTCAATCATAAAGTCTTTTCCTTCTCTTTCACTTCTGGTAGTCCCTTGCATCTTGGTGGCTTTATACCTTATTTGGGGCAGTGCTTCTTACTCTGTAACCCTCTACCTCGAGTGGCTCTTGAGCCTTGTACATGGTAAACATCGTTGGAAAAAAATATATATTTTTGTATACTTTCAAAATGTCAACCAAGACTTAAACAATAGTTTGACTAAATTAATAAATAATAATTCATATTAGATTTTAATTTTTATTTATTTCCCACTTGTTTAGAATAGTCTTGATAGTCAAGATCTTTTTTTTTGTTTTAGATGACTCAAATATTGATAAAAAAAATTCTAGAAACTATTTTTCATTACTAATAACAAAAGATTTGATCCACTTTTGCCATTTTTGTATTTGTATTTATCATTTAGCAAATAACAAACTGTCTAGTGTGCTTTTGTTTGTTGCTTGATATATATATATATATATATAAGCAAAGCAATATATTCTTTGCGGAGAAGGCAGACAAGAAACACAATTGTTTAACCAATGTGGCAGGTGTTATGGCTGTTCACCCAAAGCAGAAAACAATATTTGCATTATGGAAAAAGACTCTCAGATGTTCATTTAATAGACTTTCCTTTGGACATGGAGTATGGTTTTGGTTTTCTTTTAGTTACAGGAGGAAGGAAGCCAAGGAGAAGGATGCTGACTCTTATTCAACAAGATAGGCATCCTGGACCTGATAGAATATTACCTTTGTCTATTAAACTTATATATATATATATATATATATATATATATATATATATATATATATATGAATTGGGATCAAATACAAATCTAATATGGATCAGAATCATAAATAATGCCTACTAGACACACACACCCACATGCATTATCATCTGAATCCTACATAGACAAACTAGAATTACATACATAAGTGATACACATGAACACTGCTCGTCAAAAGCACATGAATTCTGCTTAACCAATGAAAATCAAACAACACAAAGCTAAAAATACCAGAAATTTTTTTTCCATATCTTATTCTCTGATGAAGCTTTAATAAAAGTGAAACACGTGTTAGATTGATAAATGCTTCCTATTTGTTCTTTATCGTATCATATATAAGGACTCAAACTGCTTGACACGTGCAACTTAAACAATATACTTAACTATTTTAGTCTTCTGTTTAAAAGAGTTGTTTCTGATCTCTTTCAATGGTAGATGTTCAAGCCCAGACAAATGTATGAATTATTGATTATTTTTCTAGGTAAAACAATGTTGCAAGCACAGATATCACTACACTATCAATAGTACCATTGATAATGTTGAGACAAGCTCCATTATTGTGCAACCAGTTCAGGACATTTACAGCCATGACCCACTTTGTTATATCCACAGGGTTGAATCACTCTTATTTCCTATTCATTCCATTGGTAAAAAAGGATGTTTGTGAATCAGTCTTTGCTGTAAACTACAATCTTAACTTTTTCAAATCTAGGGTCAATCATTATATAGCCTACATATCCACATAATCTTCACTTCTTTCTCTTACATTTATTCAGTAAACCTCTACCTTCAGTGACTCTTGGGACTTGAATTGGGTGAACATTATTAAAAATAAAAATGACAGGCCCTACTCACTTAGATCAGGAGATTGGAGGTTTTGAGGAGTGTGAGATCACCTCTTCACTGCTATTGTTCCCAGGTCCACCCTAACCCATGGTGATAACACCTGTTAGGGTCCCAACTATAGGCAAATAGTGAACCCTGAAACAAAAATCAAGAGTACATTTTTATAGTAAAATGACAATACAACACTAAAAAAGTATAAAAATACATTTTTATAATAAAATTACCAACAATACATGATCAACAAACTATATATCTAAAAAACATACGTTTACTCTGAAAATAAAATTATGTAAAATATTGGTAACTGAAAGCATAAAATTACTTACAAAATATTTAGATTTCGACATTAAATAACCCATATGGATGTAGATATACCACTAAACAAAATCTGCCATCAACAGCCTACACACTTAGAAGATTGATATAACATAATCTTTGTTTCCCTTCATTACTTCAGCACTTGACCTTGTTCTATACTAAGCTATGATTAGTAAATAATTATAAACTTAAACAGTTACAAGCACTAACATATGTAGGATATATAATAAGCTTAATTTAGTATAATATGTGCTGAGAGGGTAGAAGGGTATTGTGCCATCCTACTGGGTAGGGTTTACCTCAGAAACCATCATTTTGAATAGTTTGCTTTTAATAATGTTTCCTTTTCCATTTGAGAATAATCCAGAGTATGATACCAAGGAGTTTTCAGTTTAGATGTTTGCATGGGCTTTTTATTAAAATTCTATTGTAAAGGACAAGCTGATTCTCTGTCACACACTGTCTGCATGTGACTTTACATGCGCAGATATAATGTATATGTGTAGGTCTGTGCTGTCCATACATGTACTTGTGCTGCTTAATGTATAAAGAAGAACATATACACACAATTTGACTAAGTTTGAAATAAGTCATTGGAATAATACATTACCTTCTTATTCAGTCTGGACAACCCCTACCCTGACCAATAAAATTATAAAGTTGGCAACAAGAAAAAAAGGTCTTCTTGCAGTTGATGATTAGCCCTTACTTCCAAAACTCCTTACTATTGTGTCACCAAATTCTGCGTCTATCATTAACATAATGTCATTTTTGTATCTCAAATTGTTTAGGTTGTGTCTGTCAATAATAAATCCTGGCAGGTCTTCTAGCTCTCTTTGGATCAGCTCACTCTGTATATTGAAGAAATCCAGTGAGAAGACACATTCATGTCTTTTGCTTCTTTCTATTTTGTTTACTCGTTTTCTATCAGTATGCAGGCAATATTTTTATTTTTATTTTTTTTGTAATATGTGTGTGCCATCCGTCAGTCTCAAGATTTGTACACAATGAGTTATATTTTAGCTGTTGATGGCAGTGCAGCATCTATTATGATTGTACAGACCCCACATGGAGTGACAGTTTCAACTGCTGTAAATGCATGTAAAGAGGCTCTTCCCTGATGTTGCTGTGTTGTTTAATTTTTTTTAAAATCTGAAAAATCAGATAATTTCAGGTTTTATTAAACTTTTCAGAAATTATTCGATAATAAATAAAATTATTTTTTAAAGATTTTTCTTTTATTTGTACAAATATTTTTAGCTTTTGGTATGTTAAATTCTTGACTGCTTGAATTATTTATATTAAAGCATGTAAGTCATTGTCAAAGACATTATTTTTTTTTTTACTGTAGCTTTTAGAGCAGTTAACACTTTCTGTTCATTCCTTTGTTTCTGAAACACTCTTGAATATTAAATTGACCAAATACAAGTGTTTTTATCACCATGGTTTTTGAACCCAATTTATTACTTCCTCTACACCCCAAGTTGTTTCTCATATTCCTAGGTCACAGTTCTATTCTTTTGATCACAGATTTTCTCAATTCATCAATCCACATTTTAAATTGTCAACTAATAATTTTTCACCATTATACTTATGTCTGAAGTTCATTCTCTGGCTGAAATCCTTCCTCTTGGATTTAAAATTTCATCCTTGGTAACCAAGTTCTTCCCACACAAGTGACAGATTCTTTAAACCAATGATGTACTAAAAAAGATAAATCTTAAATCCGATTTTACTTCTTTCTTTAAAATTTCAAAATAAGTCAATTTTTCTGCCAATCCCTGTTGTTAAAGCAGTGTCACTGGGGATTTGAGAACAAACTTATTTACAGAATGTAAATTCATTCAGATCTTTCGATAAAATTTAATGTTATTTGTTAAATAATTGAAAATGTAATCTTCAATGACCATGTTTATCAACTTGAAACCCAAACTTAGATCGCAAGAAAAAGTTTGGAGGTTAAAATAAATTTATTGTTTCAGATTTTTGGTTAACACCAAAAAAATAAGTAATTTTTGCTCAAATATAAGATATGTGATCAGATATAATTTGCTGGATTTCCACCCTCTATAAGGAAAAAAAGAAATAAAAAAATTTTTTTAAATTATTTTCAACAGAATCATTGCTGACCCTAAGTGACCAACTTACCCCTAAATTTTTCTTCTTCATTCTGTTTTATTCAAACACTAATTACAGATCATAAATTTCTTTTCAACTCATTCTCTTTTTCAACCGAAGGAGGATTGATAAACATATCTTTTTAACCAACAAGTTTCACATTATCTTGGCATCTGAAACATTAACAAAATGAGAATTTGCCAATAATAAAAGATCGAAAAAGAGTAAAGCATTATTGAGGCTTATTCATTTCATAATTACTTTCTTTAGAATTCTCCAAAAATGAAGAATATCAGAATTAGTTTGGGATTAATGGATAAGTAGGAAAGAAACTATTAGTTCAGTGGTTTCTCCTGACTCAATATAAGTTTAATGTGATACATATAAACCTGTGAAAATTTTGATTATCCGAATTATATATTTGAACAGCTTCCAAATTATGTAAATAAGAAAATCTGACATATTTACTGGAAAATTCTTTTATATCAAGAAGTTATTGTATAATTTCAGGACCATTTCCAGAGTATTGTGAGTGAAAAGGGGCTTTAAGTTGGTGTGGGGGCACAAGTAAGAATTTGCAAACTAAACTTTTATTCATATCATTTTTGCAAATGATTTTTGAGGAAGGCAATTTTCCCAAGTCTCCATTAGTGACAGGCCTGTATATTTTTAAAATGTCTTGTAAAAGAAAGTGTCAACATTTTTTTAATAGGAAAGTTTCTTTTTAATAAGTAGAGGATAAAAATGCTGAAAACTTACTGCACTGATATTATTCTTTAATTAGTGAATGCCTAAAAGCATGTTAAACTTTAAAAATGTAGTTTATGTCAAGATTTTTTATCCTTACTATATATCTCTTTATATATATCTCTTTCTATTCAAACCAGTATGCTCCTCTTGGTTGTTATACTCACAAGGTTTCAACTGTTGTACATTCTGAACTTCTTCAGGTTTTATTGATTGATTTATTTGGTTTTTTTATGGCTAATCAAACTTTTGCCAGTTATTTAAAGCCAGAAAATATTTTTGATTGTCAGAATTTTTTTGAAATAATAATGATTTACTGATATAAATCATACTAATTAAGCTATAGCTGAGAGAAGAAAAAGTGAATACATACTTTTCTTAAGGACACAAGTGAATATAATGAACATGACTGGAATTGAAACTCAGCCCTCCAGAGCTTTTCAGGTGTCTGTCATAGTTGGTTAGCCTTCTAATAATTAAATCTTTGATTAAAGAATATCTGGCCTACTCTATTAAATATATCAGACCTTTTGATATCAAAGATAAAACCTGGTTTTAATTGGTTATATTTTTAGAAATAAATACAAAACATAAAATTTCACAACTCTTACTTACTGTTTAATGATCAAAATCAATTTTCAAGATATATTTTGGGGGAAAAAAACAATATCTTTGCAGCTGGATATATAGGAAATTTTGTCATGCAGCTTTTTATATTAAAAATCCAAAATATCGAAATTCCAAACAATAATAAAATAAAAATTAAGAAAACATGGATATACCTGTTAAATAAATCATTTGTATTTAGAAATATATTTACAAGAATTCAAAGGAGTCAAAAAAGAGTAAAAATAGTCTTTAGTTGAGTTAAAGTCTTTGGGTAGTTGGTCCACAGAAAAATCTGGGGTTTAGAAAAGTGGTTGGTTTGCAGCAAAATTTTGTGGTTGAGAAAAGACTTTGATCATCAGTGAAGATTTGCTGACCATCCCTGCTGCTGCTGTTGTAGATGATCTGTTTGTTAGTCACCAACACATGTTTCATTCAGCATGCTATGAGGAGGTGAAGGGAGGGAAAAAAAAGCCATGTAGCCACATCATGCATGAATGCACAGATGACAGGCAGTGCATGCACGTTGCCCGGGCACCTAAACAACTCACTCACTCCCTGTCCATCCACACAGGGGTCAGCTGAGAGTGAGTCTACAGCATTTGGGTAAACATTAACTAACCAGATATTTCAACTTTGTATATCAGATTTGAAATATTCCTGAGTCATTTTGTTGGAAATTAAGGGGTGGAGGTTTATATGACATCAAATACATGAAGTTCTATAAAGAATGGCAAATAAACACAACTACAGAAATGTGAAATGTTAAAACCAGTCTACTGTGCATAACTTTGAAATAAGTCATTGACAATCAAAAATTAATTTCAATAATTTAACTCCTTTGTATTGATGTTGCTATGATAATTTTTTTTTTTTTGCCAATCCACTCTATACCTTTAGGTGTTTAATCCATAAAGTAAGAAAAAATGATCTTTTTTTTTTACTTTTATATTACAAATCTAAAGAAGTCTGGAGAATAACTTGGTTGAAACATTGTGATAATAAAATCAACTATACAAAAATTTACCAAAGAAAAAACAAAGCTGGGATTTCCAAGCAATTTTATTTTAGAAAACAAGTTATATTAAAAAAAAAAAAACATTATTACACCATGATTTTTTTTTTTTTTTTGTGAAAATAATTCCTTGAATTATTAATGAATTTTTTTTAAAGGCTTTGTCTATGACTAAAACTGAAACAAAAGTTTCTTTTCTTGTGTTCTACTTGAAAAAATATAGGATGGACGTCACTCCTTTTTCTGCTCAGATATTTTTTGCCTTTTAGTGATATGTATCATATTGACTTTAGAAGTGGCAATCATAAAAGTCTATTCTGTTTGTATAATGTTTCAACACTGATTTGAAAAATACACATATTGGAATTTATTTTATACATATTAGACATAAAAATAAATTTCAAAACTATGTGTATAGATAATAAATAAGAAAATATACATTTTTTTGGTGGGGGGGGGTACAGTAGTTTCCAATGTTAAAGAATAAAAGTTTAAAGATGGTGTTTTAGATGACTTAAAAGAGCCAATAACATCATAAAGTTTTACTATTCTAGAAATTACTCTCTTAGCTATTTTTGCAGTAACAGAAATTATCATCTTTTTAGCTGTAAGCCCAAGTGATTGATCAACTTGGCAACAGCTTACCATCATGGTAACAATGCTACAGATGTCATATCAAAAGTTTTGTAACCCATTAGGGGTCTAGAGACATCATATGTAGTGTAGCTATAGCAGTAGTTGCTTGACTAGGGCAAGATAGTCTGATGGAACACATCCCTCTTTAAGTTGGTTTTGAATTCAGAGTTAACCTTCTGAACTGGTTGCCACCTGAAGGCAATAGAGCACAGTCAACCCTGTTATTTAACCCATAGCTGTGGATGCATTTATACTTTTCTCAATAGTATTTGTATGAAAGTGAATGTGACAAACTTGGCCAGAATTCTTACTCAACTTATCTATTTCTTTTTTTCTTTACACTAACCACATACATCCAATGCTACAGAAAAATAAGGAATAATTTGTTTACATTGTACATATGTACACATATTTTGTTAAGAACTATTATTGCATTTCATTCTTTTAAGAAATCACTTATAAATGATAATGCTTTCCCTCTTATTTTGGATGCTAAACCTTTTCTGGTAGAGGTGGGTGTAAAGAGTTAGTTTCCCTTCCATATCTTTATCCTTGGTTTTCTTTTGAATGCAAATTTACTTAGTGTAGAACAAATTTTTAAGACATTCAAACAGAAAGTTTTCAGAATATCCACTGCAGTTTTTAATCATGGTTGTATCTGTAGAATTTAAAAAAAAATTATTTTTATACTTTCATTCTCTAATATCGGATGATATTGTATTTTGAAGTTAGGTGAATGAACTCTGGAATATTTCTTTTTTAAATACAGTCTTCATATATAGCAAATTTGAATTATCCACTTACAATACAGATGCATCATTGATTTTTTGGCACCCTTATTTCCAGAAGCATGCCAGATTTTTCATTTTTGCTAATGTTTTTGTTTAATAATTATTCTTAGTTACAAATTATGCACAGCTCATATCTTCAAAGTATAAGGCAAATTAAACAAATATATTAAATTTGACTTGAATTGTTAAATGAAAGAGAAGTATGAATGTTGTTTTCATAATAAAAGAGATGGCGGACCATCAGATGCTGAAAAATTGACGTTGTACTTCTAATTATTTTTAAATTTACTTTGAAATCTCCCTGTCCCTGGAATGTGCAGGTGGTGTAATTGATGACGGCTTGGAATGAGAAATCAGAGTGACAGGTTCGAATTCCCGTCAAATTCGTTACATTCACTTATGCAAAAATGCCCTTGGGAAAGATATGAATCCATCTCTTCTCCCCCAGCTATGGGTTCAATAATAAGACTTTTATCTGAAAAAAATCATTGTTATCTCAAAAAAAAAAATTGTTACTGCAATATGCACTCACAAAAAACAAATTATTCTTAAAAACCAAAATATGTTTTGGCTTTAAGTAACCCACAAGGTATTGATGCACCATAAAAAAAATAAATCAATCAACAATCAATTAACTCTCTCCCTGTCTATCATTGAATATGCACAGTGGGCACACAGAATAGAGCCAAGAAAAACATTTCAGCTTTTTGAGCCCCCTGATGGATTTTCAATTCAATTATGGAACTCTATGAATGTTATTTATACTTAAGAGGAAGATTAAAACAAAAATTTCACATTTCTAATTTTAAAGAAAGGAGGAATTTAAGTCTAGAAACCTTGTTCAGAAGTTAAGGACCAAAATTCTTAAATTTTGCCTTTAACCCATTTTGACTTCATGTGGAAGGATTTTCCATGGCAAATATAGATCCTCCACCCCCCTCAATAATTAAAACATAGAATAGAAGTCTGGATCATGATTTTCTGATAAATTACAAGGTATGTCAAAAACTGACATTTGGTGCTGGCAGATGATGCCAAAAGCAGGTAATCATCAATTTTAATATATGAAGGGACTTGAGTTTGTTTGAAATATGTTGTGGGGGCAGTCTACCCGGATGTTATATGGAAAAATAAAATCCGAGTGTCATGTCCACAAATTACAATACAAAATTATAAACAATGCGAAGAAATGATCTTCACAGAAAAGGTAGAAGACCAAGCTAAATATGACAATAACATTTATACAGTAGATGCAAGTATTTACATATTAGAATTCAATTGCCTTTGTTGTGGCCATGAAGAGACCAATAGTTTGAGTGTTCAAAGTGAATTGTTGCAAGTGAGTCTGCAAAGATTGAAGTAATATGTACACCAATATGCTTGTGTGAAGCACGCACTAATGAAACATGTGACTGCTGACTGATTTTGTGCAGTAGCAGTAATTTTAAGACACAGTGAACAAAAAGAGTTGAAACTATACTTACTTTGCCACAGCTTTGTATATGGGAAAATCATTGCTGACATGTTGTCATGGTAACATATGTCAAGGCTGAGTTGGTTCACTGACTGTTCCTTTTTGCAGATCTGTCCCCTGACTGTCCTGTTTCAAATCTCGTCCAGACTGTTGCTGACAAGCCGTTTTTATCATTTTGGGGTCGGCTCCAAATCGCTATCTGAGTTTTGCATAGGAATGTACTTAGTAACCTGTACCTTGACCTATTTCCATGTCATTTGGAGTTCAACTTATGCAGACAATGTCGAGAGTACATTACGTAACTTGTCATGTCCAATCAAATTCCAGAAACTACTTTGGAGCTGTGTTTTTCCATATCTACTGAATTTAGTGAGATTTATTTGAAGATGTCTCTTGTTTGTGCTTCACATATAGGCTGTAAAATATAGGAGTTTATCCTATAATGTTCCCAAGAACAATTTTTTTAAGTTGTTTTTATATTTGGGAACTTGCAATAAGCAAGAGAAAAAATTATGTCTTGGGCATTTTTTGTTAGCATTATTCAAAGTTAAGGTATCAGAGACAAAAATGCAGGCAAAATATGGCAAAACATTAGGTTAATTTAACTGAATTTTGTGTTGTTGGTCATTTTTCAAAAAAAGAAAATGTCAAATTGAACCAGTCTGTCACGTTAACATTCAGTTCAACTAGATTCCAATGACTATCCTGATAAAAAGAGGTATATAAAAAAAAAAAAGTAACTGATTAATAAAAACATATTCAAGTTTTGACTAAATTCAAAACAATCATAACTTGGCAAATACTTGAAGTTAGGATAAAGTTAGACTAGTTCTGAATCCTAAGACTGTCTACTTTTAGGCTAGAGCATGCATCACTTGGGAAATGTTCCAAACATGCCAAATGGCTTTTTGTGAGCCATCGTGGTATGTCTATAAATTTTAGTTTATAGAAGATTGTCAGTTGAGTAATCAATGCCAAAAAAATCTAAGTACACAAGATCAATTTTGTTTTAATATCATGAGTAAATATTTGATAAGTCATGATCAATTTTGTTTTATCTTGAAATGCTTGTTTCAAGTTATTTAATTCAGTGGTTTCAGTATCAGGCCCCTCGCTATTCAGCTAGTAGCAGTAACAACAGATTGAGTGTCTGGTGGAAAAAACTTTATTCCAACTCACACTATTTACCAACAAAGTAATATATAACAAAAGGGGCATAACTCTGTCCCAGAAAGTGCTTATTCATCAATACTGTTCAATGTTATTTTTAATAATTATATTCTATTTTAACATTATTTCTATTTCATAAGTAAATAAATATTTGGTAAGTAAACAAGATAAATTTTGTTTGTATTTTGAATTTTATTCTCATCTTTTTCAGATGTTTCATGATTAAACTTATTTATTAATCAAATTGTGATTACCTACAAGTATTTTTATGTTGGAATTTTTGTGATAAGAAATTAAGATTAGTATTATATATACCTTGCTATTTGGACCCATATCCTTATCTTGATTGTTATACTCCCAAGACACCTAGTGGATTAAAGCGTTAGTTAAATACAACTGGTTCCCAGGTTGGTATGAGTTCAATCCATGTTTCAATGAAAGAAATAGAAAAATGATACACAGATAAACAAGAAAATCTACCATATGGATTGAATAACATGTTTGATCCAAAACAAATTCCAAGAAGGTTACCAAGTATGAAGACAGTCACCTGAAGAAAACTGGAAGATATTAAGGCTGAAACTTTGTTAGTATAACAACCAAGATGAACATGCTGATCTAAATAGCAAAGCATATAATTAGTTTTTTTACTTAGCTTCATAAACTAGATTATATATTAAATTGATATCCTTATAAATAAAGAAAACAAAAAAAAAACACAATTTAAAAATTGAATCATAACTTACCATTATTCAACTTCAAAAATTTTGGATGAAACTTGTGGAATGAATGGCCATGGTCAAATGCAAAATAAATAAGAGAACTGTCCTCCAAACAGAATTGACAAAGTTTGCAATAAGCAATAACAAGAAAAAGAAAAGAACAGGGCAAAAAATAATATAAAGCAAGCCAACAATAAATGCAAGGCAAAGCAACAGTAATATGGCAAAAGGTTCACAAACTAAGAATTGGGGCTGACAAGTACAAGCAAATGTAGCATTCTAACTTCAAGACAGACAGGGACTGTGTCAGATGAAACCGAGAACTGGCCTATTTTATTGGAAGAAATCCCAGCATGCATTTGTGTGCTTCTGTCTATAAACTGGGGTGGGGGCAGTGTTTTGCAGTCATTCTCCAGTAGATTTTCTTTTATCTTTTAGTTTTAATGTTTTGTTTTGTTTTATTTTTGTTTTTGGGTTCAACCCTTCCCCCTTCATTTCATGATACATGAAATTTTTTTATATATTTTTGTCAAAAAAAAAAAGAGATATTTACAAACTTTAATATTCTTACATCATGAGGTTTTTTGTAGGTTCCCTGTGCATATGTGGTATGGTGGTACATGTAGGATTGAATGGTGATAGATGAGTTTTTGTGGTGAATGAGTAAGTTGTAATGAATGAATCAGTTATGAATCTGATTAGTTAAGTCTAGGATCAGTTAGTGTTGACCAGCCTTTATCCCACTTCCCCTTCAGCCTTGTGCCACAACTGCTGTATTACATACAGGAATGAGTATACATTTTCCAGTAGATTGGAAGCAACAAAACTAAGTAAATGTTGAAACATTAAATTTATAAAGGTTTTCCTACTTGTTCCTTATTTAATCATTCTTCCAGACTTGATCCAGAGACAGATATGCAATGCAATTGGCCCTGATCTGGCACCTCATTTACATTTGCTTTCTCACAGACGTGCCGTCACTTCCCTCTGTCTTTTCTACAAATACTTTCATGGTAACTTCTCTGATGAGCTACTTTTGCTAGTCCCTAAACTGCATGAATTTAAATGTGCTACTAGGTTGTCATCTTAGTCACACCCTTTTATTGTTGAAATGGTTAAATGTAGCTGTCTCTTCTACTCTAATAGCTTCATGTCCTTCACTTCCCATCTGATAGCTATAATCTCCAACTATTCAAGTGCAATGTCAATCGACATCTCCAGATGCCATGATCTATTCCCCATCCTTCTCTTCATCATTTCCTCTTTCATGCCTCTTTCCTCATGCTCCCACTCTCTGTAACCCCTTGCATGCTAATGGCACTCCTGCCTTGCTTGGGGTGAAAAGCTTAAGATAAAATATTTTCAACTCATATTAAAATGATTCAAAAAGAATAAAAAGATTTTCTTTGTAAAATTAAAAAAAAGGAAAAAACTTCACAAATATGAATATAAATTCATTTGTATTATTGAATGAAAATAGAGGAGCAAATAAGATACTTCTTTTCCTTCCTCTGCTATTTACTCTTGAAACTTTTTTTTATTCTTCCAGACCTTTCTCCCTAAGATAGCAATCAGCATATTGAACATACTTTGAAACTAGTTCTCCTACTTGTATTTTAGCCACTTGAAACTCGGCACTTAACCATATCAAATGATAGAGATGTTGTATAGTGTTGTTCTACAACACGTGATCAGTAGTCAACTTCTTCCTCTTAGTTTACTATACACTTTATAATCTCTTCTACTTAACATATGCAAATAGGCACAATCCTATTTTCCAATCCCATTACATCTCCCTGAACCAAAGAGTTTAATGCCTTTGGTTGTTCTTGAACTTCTTCTACAACCTCTGTCCTCCTCTCCCCCTTGAGGTTTATGTACTATTCTTTTTAATGAAGATTTTGGTCTCATTTCATCATCTTCCATGTCTGAGTCACTCTCACTATCATCCATAGACTTGTTTTCTATTGCATTATCCTGATCTGAAGAACTCATCCTTTCTTCTCTGTCAAGATCTTCTTCCATCACAATGTCTTCCTCTTCAATTCTGAATCAGAATGGGCCATTAGGCTTTTTTTTATTTTTGTTGATATAATGGTTGTTTTATGTCTCCTTTGCATGATAAAATTTTCTCTCTCAGGACTTGCTACTTTGTCTTTCTTATACCACACCTTTTCATTTGTCGAGTAAGGTATTGTTAATGGAGATCTTGCTTGTCTTCCCATTAATGCAGAAGGGCTTTGCAATCTGTCTACATGTGGAATTGTCCTATAACTAAGCAGTAGCCTTGGTAAGTAATTATCTATAGTATCTTGATTTGGGGAAAATGGTTTTAATCCCATTTTTACTGTTTCTTTCTGCAATCCTATTAGATCGTAGATGATATGGCAGTGACTTGTAAAGCAATCAGCCAATCCGCCTCAACCAATTACATAGATCTTCATCACAAAATTCTGGTGTGTTATCTGATATTAATGTTTTAAGGACACCATTTCTAGAAAACATTACTCTTAGTATTTGTTTTTTTTTTTGTTTTTTTTTTTTTGTTTTTTTTGTAGTCAGTTTTTTTATCTTTAATGACTTCAGGCCATCCAGAGAAGGAGCCTCCTAAAATTAAAAATAGTTCCATGTCATTAATGTGTGCATGGTCCATATTTGTTGTAATGGAATATCCTTATACCCCTTTATCACCTATGTGAACTGACTATATCAGTAGCTATATATGGTGAGCACAGGATATACCTGGGGTCTTGGTTTGGGAATTGTTAGCCTGCCACCCAATTCCCTGTCTTTCAGTAGTGTATTCTCTTTTACAATAAACCTCTCTTCTTTCATCTACACCTTTGTCTGTTTGTAACTTCTCTAAGGATACCACAGTATTGTTACGTTCGTCCTAAAACCAGATCATCTTCTGATTCTTGCTATATTGATTCCCACCACTGGCTGGATGGGAATGCTCCAAAACCCCAAACTGAACTAAAATTCCATCAATTGTACATAAGCTCTACATATAGCTTCCATCTTTACTCCTACAATCAAAGAAAAAATAAGCAATACAACCTAGAATTTCCACTAAATAGCACCCATTCCTCCCTAAATAAATAAAATAAAACTGAAGCCGATTTGAGCCTAAGAAAGGACATAAAAACCCATCAAAGTGACATTTTCAACAGTTGAACAGCATCTAGGCCCAGATTCACATCGCTCATCAGAAAGTGACCTCCTATCTCCAAAGACAACTTGCCAAAGTCCGTCGTGTAGCCACTAAATATAATGTTTATAATGATAAGAAGGTGAGTCAGATTGAAGAATTCATTAATTGCTTAAAAGTTATTTTGCTTCAGGTATGAAAATTATTTTAGCCTATATAAATGTTGAAAGATCTGAATAAAAGATGTACATTTCTTAAATAGAGTAACTGAGCCTTGATTTGCTGTCATAGCTTATTGTCATTTAATGGTAAAGCATGCCTGGCTTGAAGGTAGTTTCTCTAATTAAAAAGGGAATACAAGTTTGATCCCTCTTGAGGGCACATTTTCTTTAATAAAACTTTTGCTTCCTTAACTGGTACCTATTTTCCCTGTTTAAAAGAAAAAAGACACAAACCCCTCCCCAGATATGACTACTCAAACACATGTACACACTAAATATAACAATGACAATAAGAAGTAATGTTAAACTGGAAAATCCACTAATTATTTATATATTATTTTTTTATCCAACATTATTTCTTTATTACTATAAACTGATGGAAAACAGGATACAGGTTCAATTCTTGTCAAAGGCAGAATTATCCTTTAGTAGGACTTCTCAATCTAGGCTAGTTGTTATTAATTTCACTGTTTAGGAAAAAAAAAACAAATCTGGATAGTAACTCATATATATATATATATATATATATATATATATATATATATATACACACTAAAATAAAAATATTTATAGTAATAAAGATATATATATATATATATATATATATATATGTGTGTGTCTGTGTGAACATTGAAATCAACACTCAGAGGTGACAGGCTGTTTCATGCTGGACGCAATTGTCAAGGCGGCCTGACAATTGCATCTAGCATGAAACAGCCTGTCACCTCTGAGTGTTGACTTCAATGTTCACTTTTCTATTTATATTTACATACGCTCTATCTCTGATATTGAGCACTTTATCCCATAAATATAGCACACCTTAAAACTGTATTTCTTATATACATACACACACACACACACACACACACACACACACACACACACAGGAATGATGAAAGGTTTTCAGAGACCAAATCACTCCTTCCGCCAAAAAACCTTTTATTTGATGATTTAGTGCTCCCCCCAATAAAATTTTCTGCACCACCTCATACATGAGCATGCATGCAAACACATAACTGTCAATCTTGAAGATTTATAAACAATGATAAAAGAGAAACCTTGTTTGTATTTTATCAAGATAAAAAGAATTTAAAAGTGCCTGAAATGCTATTTTCTACATCAAACCATTTGAATGATGCCAAAAGTGGGTTGACAGCCTGCTTCCATCTTGATATGGATTTTTATTTTCCTTTTTTCCAAGATGTTTGCCAGCAGTGCTTTGCCAATTTCTGGCAGAAAGTTCTCTTAATTTACAGACATCCTAAAAGAAAAAAGACTGAACAGTTAAAGAAAAAAGTATCACATTCACTCCTTGAACCAATTTAGATTTACCTCCTGTGACTGTCTGATTAAAACCTCAGAAACATAGTTGCCATTATTATTCAAACATCATCTTTCCTGTCAGCTTTGGCATTTGTGCATATGTTCTTCATATATTCCATCTCATTTTTATGCATGACTATCACTATATATATATATATATATATATATATATGTGTGTGTTATTAATGCAATAATTAATATATTATGTTTAGGCTCTGTCGACTTTGGCATTGAGCCTTCCATTTCTTTTATATTTTAAGCTTTAGCTTTTATTCTTACTATTTGTGTGTGTGCATATATTCGACTCTCCTGTCATATTGAACATATGAGGGTCAAGCAGCTCAGTTCCTAGGAACTGAAAGCCAGACACTAGCATACTAGCAAGAATATGTACTGATTCCTTAATTTTTCAAAATTCCAATGTATATCACCTGAAGCATACAATGGTCAAAATGTTGTGAATATGACAAAAAAAGGTGAGGGCAATAATCCAAACAATGTAAATAGTGTAAATAGTTACAAGACCTTATCTCAGTAAGTTATTATCTATATAAATTATTATGTATATATTCATGAAGAGATATATATGAATATTTTTAAAACTGTTAATTCCCTACTAAATATATTTGTGCACAGTGTAAATGTATCTATATATAATTGCTTATATAGTCTTGAAAACTCAAGATATATAATATATTCATCCAAATTTTTAAGTTAAAAATGCAATGTTGTTGTACTTACAGCAACCCTAACCCCAACATATGTCAAAATAAGACTTTATACTAATTTTGAGTCTTTCAAAACCATATGCTCCAAACATCTATAAGAAGGTTTTACTTAGCTTAGTCTGGCACAAGACTGTAAATTAGGATCTCACTATGGTCAATTTGTCATAAAGGTTAGTCCTTGATGTTATTGGTAGAGAGAGACAATCTCAGCATGTGACACCTTTGGAAAATGCATGAAAACCATACCATTTTGACCCAAACCCTGTGAGTGGATTTGAGTAGATGGAACTGGTTGTTGAAACATTGTAAATATGGCAATACAGATGAGGACAACAGATAGATACAATAACTCATGTCAGAAATATAGACAGATGTTGAAGAAAATTTTGTTCAATAAAGTTAATATGGAAAATGGGAAATTAACTTTTTTTATTTTTACTTAATAAATTATGGTTTTTGGCCAACCTAATAATATATTTTGGTTACAAATACTGAAAGACTTTTAGGTGTTTGTAACTTTGAACAGAAGCATGAACTTTGAGATAAGAGAAATGTGTCTTAGTCTGTCACAAGGCTGCAAATTCGGATCTTACCATGTTCAATTTGTCATGAAGATGAGTCCTTGATGTTATTGGCATGGAGAGGAAATCCCAGCATGTGGCACCTTTGGAAAATGCCTGAAAACCATACCATTTCAACCCAAATCCTGTGAACTGGTTGTCGATGGTATACTAGCACAAATTCACAAGTATTCGTGACTGAGGGTTTGAGTGTACTGGCCTTGTTAAAACTTGATCATACCAGATGATGTGTTCTCTCCCAGAAACTGTAAACAACATAGTTGCAGTATAAACCACAGGTAGGCTCTGTAGGTGTTGAACAAACATAAATGTGTCTGAGCAGACGTCTGCAATAGGGATAACTAACTACCCTAACAGACAAGCATACTCAAAAATGAGCAGCCATCCATTATTAACATTATTAAACTTAGTTTAGTTCTGATATATTTCTGTATTGGGGAAGCTAGTAAGGATCAAACACACTACACTTTATTATTATTTAGTTTACAGACAGGCTTGCTGAAACATTGCCAGGGTAGGCGCCAAAATGCGTGTACATAAAACCTCCAAAAGAAAGTGCATGTTGGGTGTATAGGTAGGGTTCCATACACACACCAATTCTACCTGACCTTGATAATCTATTTGAAGTGTTTTCTTAGCCAGGAGGTCATGCCTTCCATCAGGGCTAAAAAGCCTGTTACATATGCATGCCTCATCTTTTGTCGGTACCACCACACTTCCTGCCATACCATCATCAACTCAGGTTCGCACGCGCCAGTATTGTACATAATGAACATTAGGGGCGCCAACCTCAGTTTCTTTTTAACCCATAACCTTTGACGTTTTTTTCTTTTTTTTTTGCCTATCTTTACTTTACCTTTCTTTTTCAAAGCTCAAATTCACATCCACCCCTAAACAAACACCACGGGTAAAGATTTCGTTCATGTTTACCCACCCCCTATTACATTTATTCTCCAGTGACTTGTACTTATTGTACATTTACAGAATATAATGGATTTCTTCTGGAAAAGCGTGCTGAGACAGTTATCACTATATATATATATATATATATTGCTTTATGTGATGGTTCTTTATTTCCTCTTGCTGCTGCTATTATTATTATTATTGTTGTTGCATGTGATGATTATTTCCATATTTTAAAAATATCATCCGTGTTTTCTTCACCTTAAGAAAAACGAAATATAAATGAAAGGGAGTTACAGTGATTTGTATTTCTTAGCCTAAAATATTAGAAAAAACAAGGAACTGGATAAAAACACCAAAATAAGGAAAGGATAAAAAATATTTATGTGGCCTGAAAATTAAATTTAATATTTGAGACAGGCAGGCATCATAAATTTAAATTATTTATTTGACTCTGCACCTGAAATAAAGCCAGTTAAGAAAAAAGATTTGAATTAAATAAGTAAATGAAATAACAAATACCCACGAAATTTCAAATATTTCTACCCAAACCAACCTCCATATACTATTTTTTTCTATATGGTCACTTTTACATTTTTTGATTCACAGCATTTTAGGTACCAACATGTTAATAACAGATCACTTATCACAATCAAAAGATCTCATGTAGGCATCTCTTAAAAAAAAAAAAAAAAAAAATTAAAGATTAGAAGAATTATGTACTTCCTTTTTTTCCTAACTGATCTCTTTAGCTCTAAGTTGAAATGATGATCCCTCTTTCTGTTGTGACTTCCTGATCCAATTTTCCTTTCTACTGCTCCCTCTTTTTTAAAACTTATTCACTTGATGGTTCCTGAATGGACTTTGAAGATAGAACCAGAGTATGAATGTTGGTACCATTACTGAAGGCCTGAATGATCTTTTTCCTCTCACCCTTGCTCAGTTGGGAAGATAGTAGAGCTGACAGAAGATGATTTTAACCTGTTCTCTTTCTTGCTGAATAACTTCTTTACCTATTATGAACATTCCCTTTTTAGATTTTATGCATCCTGTAGAGGAGAACATATTCTGTCTTATTATTTCTTTCATCTTTATATGCATGCCTGCAATGTGTAAGTTTCATAGTATTTCTATCTCTGTACACTTCTTGTTGCTTGCTTGTATTTCTCTCTAATTATTTATTTACAATAAATACGGCTGGTATCACTAAAAATTAGTTCATTAAAATATACTAATTTTATTACTGTAAGTTAAATGTGAATTGTTTTATGTTAAACAAATTAAACTATTACTTATTTGATTATTTATATTTTTTTCATTACAAAATGAAACATGACTGCTTCCATGATATTTTTTCCCTTACAAACCTTTTACTTTCCCAGTTTATTGCTGGTGTAATTTGGAAGTTCTCAAAAAACGAAAGGATCCAAAGCTCCACTTAATTGTGTTTATAGTACATACCTTTTAGAAATATTTTTTTAAAATATCTAGGATTTTAAAAGAGAAAAGCAAAAACTCAGTGAACGACTGTATTGAAAAGGAAAGGCCCTTGGAAAAAATATTGAAGATGTCATTATTTAAAGGTTGTTGCTTTCTATTCAAGGAAATGAAATTTTGCAAAGAACATCTATATTTACTGCTTTCTTTCTTTTTTTATGAGTTCTCAGTTATCATGCATTAAACATGAAATACTCTTTCCCCTCCCCCTCAAAAAAATATTCAAAATTGCTGCTTCAGTCATGACATCGTGTAATGAGTTTCTGAAATTGCTTTTTCCGATAGTACTAAATATTTCCAAAGGCAATTTTCCCTACAAAAGTGTATGTGTTGCTGAAAATGTATATGGCATATTGGTAAAATGTTACAAGTTTTGTTCAAATGAAGATGCATTTTACAATTTTTGAGATGCTTTTCACAAGATCCAAATTCATACTCAAGCATAAAAAATGTCCTTTTAATACTATTGTTCACCAAATACAAGGCCAAAGAGCCACTCAAAGTGTAGATTATGAGGAAAATGTAAGATAGATAATGATTGGTTCAAGACTTAAAGAGGTTAAGATTGTAGTGGTTGGCAAAGCATTCTTTTTGGAGTCTATACCACAAAGTAGCGGCTCTTGGGAAGAAGCTGTCTGAATGGAACTTCCTCATTACTAATGGTATATGAAGGGAATGTGGATGGTTTGCCACTGTGTACATGGCATGGTGGATTCCAGATGTAAAGGTCTGAACTGGTAGAACTAATGAATGTAGCTTTTCTGAATACTTACCATGGAAATAGTGATAGAATAGAGAGAGGCAAGAAATATTTCATCTGTGGGAAAGGGGTTGGAAGGTTGGAATTAATTTATCATCCACAAGGCTTAATAAATGCTTTTGAACTCTGAACTCTGAAAAGTGAGGATTCTTAAGACAGAATTGTTATTTTGTTAAGTTCTTTGTTCTGTTACATAAAAATACAGGTTTCTTGAAGATTAACTGAACTTTAACCAATTAATATGTCTAATAAAAACTTCTAGTAAGGTATTTTCTAATTTTTATGTTTAAGAAGTAGACTATCATTATTTTTTTTTAAAACTAAATCAAATGCAGTTTGGCGGAACTGAGAACTTTTCAGCACCACCTTTGTATGAAAATGAGAAGGTTAAAAAAAAATTGATTCTATCATTACGAAACTTGGTTGTCAACCCATGACTCTGCTGTAATGTGCACTTGTCAAAGGATAAGAAATGTATCACATGACAATCTGGCATTAAGCATAAAAATTAAGTCGTCTGGCTGGTTGTGAGCCAATTCACATGCACATTTACTCTAGCTTTCCATTTTCTTTCAATTTTTATGGTCAAAGCCAACTTATGAATATGTAATGATAACCACGTCAGATTCTCAAGTAAGACATTAATTCAGTTCTCTTTTTGACTTCTGTTAATATGTATCTATTTGACTGTTTAGACTATCTACTACCACATGTAAGTTCTATAAATATATATATAAATTGTTTTTTCCTCAAACAATTATACATGTTCTTGTCTGTTTTCATCCATGAACAAAGTATTACTTTATTGCAAATATTCTTAACTGCCTAATAGAAGGGACAATGTTTATTTCCTTTTTTCCTTGAGGAAATTTCCCCACAAAGCTAATTAAAACTGCTCCATTTATTAACCCTCCCCCTCTAGCTGAAATAGAAAATGGTAATTATTATAGTTGGTTCAAGATTTTACATGCATGCTTTTGTGATTTTATTGGTTTAAAAATAGTTTTCTATTGTTTTTTTTTGTTCTTTCCAGAATAACCATATTCCATTCTTTAGTAAGCTTAATTTTAAAACAAAACAAAAAAAAATCACATTTCTTTACTTAAATTCTAAATTTTTTACCTTTTTAAATGATTTAAAACCCCAATTGAGAAAAATACCAGCCTCCCCAATTATTAAGATCCACTCCACATAAGAGTATGGTAATGCTATATTTGTATAGTAGAATTTCTTTTCCACTTGTCATTCCAACAGTAGTGTATTTCAAAGAGGTTTCTCCAGAATATTTTGTTTTGTAATTTAGAAATAAAACATGAAGTAACTTATACAGGTTAATAATTGAAAGAGAGAAAGAAGAGGAGGAGGAAATGATATTAAGACCTTTTAAACAATTTTTGCCTCATTCTCTGTGAAAGAAGAGTTCTCAGTAGCTAATTACGGTTAAGGTAGCCTCTATAATTTTAAGCACAGTTATTCAGACTATGATCTCATTCTTTCTGTTGCTGTTTTTGTTACAATAAATTTCAACTGATCCAATTTACAATCAGCCTCAACCTCAGATGTTACAATCATTATGGAAGATCCCTTCTGTAATTTTGAGATGAGTCATTATCATTCCATGAGTTGTTTGGACGACTGACCTCATTTATTTTGCTTTTACCTTTATGTTTCAACTGATCCATTCTTCTTTCATTCTTTTTTATTTTGTTTTTCAATGATACAATCCATATGGAAAAAAAGAGCAGGACTGGGGAGGGGGGGATCTATTTATTTATTTGAGGTTGTGTAAACAGAAAAATTTTCTTCTCTTGGTAACCAGTTTCTGTTTTATGTGTCTCTTCAGGATATGGGTGATCATGGCTTTCCACAACTTTCTATTCTTTGTAACTCTTAGAAATCTTTTTTTATTATCATTCCTCCTCTGTTCTGCCATCCATTTGCACAAGCTTGTTAAGTAGGTTGCTCACTGTTTCCCTCTGTTCATCTTGCCTTATCTGAAAAAAAAAAGAGAAATACCTGCCTTTCCATGGAGATTGCACACTTAAGGAAGGCAAAAAAATGGATGGGCCAAATTTAGTGGGAATAACTAAAAATGCAAAACGAATGTGATCAATAGTCTGAACAACTTTTGGAGTTAAATACTAATTCTGACAAATACCTTCAACCCTTGATAAAATTTTGGTATTGAACTTTATATATCATTATTTAATAGCACAGATATTCAGTTCACTATTCCAATAGAATTGTTAATTGTAAGAAAATTTGTGTCAATTCATTCAATGTGTTTTGGGGGAAGAAAGAGAGAAAAAGTAACATCAATAAATGCAAAAAACATCAAAACAAAAACTCTAAACAATTTTTATTCGTTTCTCTTTTACTTTTTTCTTTTTTTTTTTGACAATTTCTATTTTTCTTCCTGGTTTTTATCAATATGATTTATAAGTAAGAGATTTATGAGCAAAATGTCAAATTTTGGTATGTTTTCCACAATAACAAATATAGTTGCATCATTTTTATCGGTTAATTCAGATGTAGCACAGATGTTACCTGGCTGTTTGATCAGAAAACGTGGGTTAGACCACCTGGCAGCTGCACATGGCATCATTTATTTGATCTGAATTCCCTCTTCAAGCAGAACTAATTATACATGTCACATGACATTATGAAATTAAAAACATATGTTATATCAATGTTACTGTCTGTAATTTCTGGATAAGTGTTAACATAAATGTTATGACATTTAAAGATGGCACAACTTGGCATGTTTGTTTGGAATTGAGAAATCCATTAACAAACTTTTGATTACAGATGTTCACTGTCTTTAGATTTACTTTATAATCTTACCCCTGGCACATCTCACCTGTGTAAATCTTATTCGCATAAGAAGCACATCTCACCTGTGTAAAGCTTATTTGCATAAGAAGACAAGCCTCAATTTATAAAATGACATCTGAATAAAAAATAAGTGACTATTCTCAGAGTTATATCTATAAAAAGCGGTGCCCATGGCAAGGCACTAAAATTGTGCCTCTATTTCCTAAAATACCCTACCAAAGTGCAAAGTAGACCTACTAGTTCAAAAATAAGTCACAATCATTAACATATATATGATAAATTGTGCTACTTCAACAAGATGAATATCTTTTAGTTGTTATAATTTATTTGAAGGGGGATTTAAATTTTGAAAATACAATGGTACCACACAGGTATATTCTTTTACAAAAATGATGACATTTTTAATTGAGAAAAAATAAAATAATAAAATATGATATAATGGCACAAGAAGATAATCTTTTAGCACATTATAACCATCTCTTCTAAAACTGTGGGTTAATTAGTACGGTTTGTATCTGGAAAAATCATTATCTCCAAAAAATTGTTAATGCAATATTCACTAACAAAATAAAAGAATTATTCTTACAATTTGAAATATGCTTTGGCTTTAAATAACCCACAAAGTGTTGATAAGCCATAAAAAAATCAATCAATCCATTTTAACACATGATATTACAAAATCATTTTTTACTGTTTCAATATCAATTAAATACTTCATGAAAAGTTACATATTTTTAATAATCTTTAAAAATTTTCTTTGAGAAAATTATGAAAATATAATGGCACAACAAGAAGGTCATCTCTTAATAAGTTATTGTACACCAGTTCTGTGAGTAGATGAGTGGAAGCAAAGAACTAAGTAAGGGGCTGGTTTAGACCTAAAACTGAACCTGCTTTGTTTTCATTGATGTAAATTTGTCAATTGCAAATGTTCAACATTGAGGTCAACAAAAAACTGTTGCTAGAAACATTTAACACAGGACAGTCTGTCAATTGTTGCCAGATGATTTAATGCTTAATGCCAAATTAGTGAATATTACACTACAAATTAGTTGTTCAGTGGTGTCATAGCAAATCCCCCGATACAAATGGCACCCATGTTATGTGCTTTACTTGTCATACCCTAGATACACCAATGACTATTTTCTTTTGCACACATCTGAAAATTTGAGGACATCTTATGATTTGATAAAAGCATAAATTAATCAAAATAATTTATTAGTCCTATTAGTAATAATTATGATAATTAAAATTCTTTTCTCTAAACTTTTACTAACTGAAATGTTTCAAATTGCTAGATACAATGAATGTCAAAGTTGAAAAATTATATAAAAAATTATATCTGCAATTTTCCTTCTTGCCTATATTATCTTGTGGTCATTGTAATTGATTAAATGTTGTATAGTTTTGTGTTTTCTGGCTGCACCAAAACTGTTTACTTGGACTGAAACTTTAGTTCACATGAATGCACCAAACTGCATTTGATTTAGTTTTAAAAAAAAATAATGATCGTCTACTTCTTAAAACACACTTAGTTTTCTCTATGACTGATAATGATTTGTGAGTAGAAAACTTTGAACAGGACAATATAAATTTTGGCCAATTTATCCATAGACAATAACCACATTTGTGAAAGAATTGTTCATACATTAAAAAACAAGATCATTCAATATAACGGACACAAGATGTCTATTTTTGTCAGCATTTTTAAATCCTATGATAAAGAGTTTCAATTTATGACTTTCATACCTTTCATACAGCTAGGTAAGGTTTGCTCAAACTTTTATCTGTTGATTTTGACATGGATTGTATTTTGCATTCTTCAAAAATTCTTACATAAATTTATTACCAGATTTTATCAAATGTAATCTGTATTTGTTCAGTATATTCTAATGAGTAATTTCAATTTTGGAAACATCATGCTGAAACAATTATTTTCTGTACACATTATTTACAGCAAATGTAATATAGGTGTGCATATTTAGTTATACTCCAGAAACAAATGACTGATAACTTGACTTCATCTTTATATTATAGTCTCCAAGTATTTAAATAGCAGCCATAATAGTCTGGATTCTTGTTTTTGTTGAACTGAAATGAAGAGAGTTCAGACATTCTTTCTTTTGTGTATCTCTGATTAATCAATCAAATTGGAAGTGTTAAAATAAAAGTACATATTATATGAATACTATGTATCTTTTCCTTATATTATGGATGCAACATGTAAGCAATGAGTAAGTTTTAAGGAAAATAGAAATAAAAAGGATATATACTGTTGAAATTTCCTGGATACATAATCAGGAAAGAGGGTTTGGAGAATTTGACAATCACAGGACATGTTGAAGGAAAGAAACAGTGAGTAACTTATGAAATGAGCTTGTGAAAATTGGTAGCGGAATAGGGACTGGGAGGGATAGTAAGGAGACAAACACTGCTTAGATTTGCAAAGGATAGGAAGTTGTGGAGATCCATGATAATCCACAGCTTAAAGGGACACGGCATTTAAAAGAAGAACACAGACATACACAAATGAAGACAGTAAATTTTTGTGTATATATTTATGAACAGATCGGTAAAGTCAAGGAAAAATGTTAAAAATCATTTTAGTTAAATTAATTTTTACGACACAAGACAGGAAACACTATACACAAAAATCTGCTAATTAGATATTACATTTTTTCTTACTTATCTACCAATCAGTGAATATACAAGTTTAAATATATACAATTTTGCCTGTTCATTGTGATTTCACGTGTGCGTTAGCTTAGCGCAATCCGGCACTCCTGAGAATCGAAACCGCTAACCTAGGTAACGAAAACTAATTTGCTCATTTCTGCTCTACGCTCAGCGCCCACTTTCATGTGTGAAACTTAGAATCCTGTACAGTGTACAGTGTACACGGAACACATGTACGTAAAATAAATTCGGAAGACTGTTTTAGCCCTTCCCTAAATTTCAGTTTCAAGTAGCCGGGGGAAAAAGTCCGGTGGAGAAAGCTGGACATTATTGGTTTCACCTCAAAAGTTAAAGTCGACATTTTTTCTTTTTTCAACATTTTTCAATGAAAGTCCCCAGAAAAGAAACAAAAGACGATAGCAATAACAAATATTTCACAGTAAAAACTACACCTTTCTTTATTTTAATATATATTTTTAATTTTATCCAACAATTCAATGAAGAATTTGACAATTGAAATAGAAATTTTTACAACGCAAATATAAAGAACATAAAATGAATGAATACAAATTCAGGTTTTTATTTTAACTTCATCAAACAAAAAAACCAGTGAAAACAAGTTTCAGGTAAATTACGTTTTTATTTTTTTATAAATTTCCGATTTTATTTCCAAATGAATATTTTGATTTTTGAACATTATTCAAAACAATAACATGCAAAAATGTCTTAAATGTTATTTAGTTAATTTTTAAATTTGAAATATTGCTTTCACTTTCAGGTTTCTTATTCAATCGAAAAAGAATTTTAATTTTAAAACAACAATCTAAAATTTTAAAATCTGTTTTTATTCAATCTGTAATTAAAAAGCACTACTTAAGTAAGTAGATTAGTACAGTCATAAAAAATAGGGATTTAAAAAAAAAATATTTTTAATACTTTTATAATTTTTCTTAGGTTTAATTTAACATTCTTCTTCTTTTTAGTATCTTCCTTAAGCTGTGACACTTGCCAGAATCGAGAAATTGATTAGTTGTCGATTTAGAAGAAGGGGTCCTGTTCATAATAACGAAAATCGATCCCTGACTTAAAAAAAAAAAAAAGTTATCAGAAATTATCAGTTTTGTTTACAAATGTCAGGTTTTGAAATTGTGCCCAGTTAAATCTTTTACTTAAACAGAAACTTAAGGATTGTATTCGCTAAAAGAAATCTTGACTAGGGTTTGTTTTTTTTTTTGGGGGGGGGGTGATCTATCAACTTTGCCCTTCTTTGTGGCACTCTAAATTCTTATTGTTCAATATTTTTCGATTCTAACAAGTGTCGCGGCCCCAAGAAAGGTTTAAAGAAAACTACTAAATTCTAAAGAATGCTCATCTAAAAATAAATTTTAGTGAACCTTTAAATAAAAAAAAATTAAGTCAGGTATAGAAAATAAATTTAAAAAAATAAAAATAATTGTATTTTTTTTTTTTTTTTTTTTTTAGGACTTAATTTAAAAATTCAATACATATCGCCGTTCGGTAAAATTTCTTTTTTATCCCCTGAATTTTAGAAAATTAGAACACTATCAATAATTTTTAATCGATTTATTTTGTTTTTTTACTTAAATGTAAATACTGTGCAAGTAAAAGTTAATGTGAATCACTTTTTGATTGCTGGAAAACACGCTACTCCTTTTTTTTTTTTTTTTTTTTATTATTCCATATATCTCTATCCTTTTTCTGTGTTTGTGTCTCTCCCCATTTCTCCAAGGTGGGTCCTTTTTTTTTTTTTTTTTTTTTTTTTTTTAGATTTGAACTCTACACTTAATTTTGGTTTTTCCAACTGGGAGTAGTTGTCTTGGTTTTTATTAAGAATTTAAACAGAAATTAAAGATTAATTAATTTCTAAAAAAAGCAACTTGGCGGAATGTCGGAAAATTTTTATTTTAAAATAAATAAATGTAATAACATTTATTTTAAATATTTTTAATGTAAATTTTGAGTTAGCTGCTGTATGTAAAATTTTTAATGACTTAGTTAAAAAAGAAAAAAAAAAGTTTACTATTCACAAAACCCATGAAGGATCTCGTCGACAAGATTTTGGGTTTTTTTTTTTTAGTCTAAGAAACAAGTAGAAATTACCAGAAATAAATTTTCATCATTCCTCTTCTTACCTTACAACCAACCAAACCACAAAATAAAGAAATAAAATTTAAATACAAAAACGTTATTTAAGTATTATTTTGTCTTATTCTTAAACTATCATAAGACAAAATAATACTTAAACTTTTAGTATCCCAAAAATAAACTGATACTATTACAAAGACAACTGTCCTGCAATAAAATAACATCTAATCAAGAAACCAGGTGTGTTAAATGCCACCCATGTTAACTAGAACTTTAGATGCCTATATAAAATTTGTAAAACCTATATTTCTGTCAGATACTGATATCTGATATTATACCAGAATGTTGCAATACTGAACCACAATCCAAGAAACAGGCCAAATAATCCAGGAATGCTCTTGAGAAACATTAAACAACATTAAAGAAAAGTTAATTATATCAGTAAAAGAAATTAACATTTCATTTAAGCCATGAACAAATTTGTACTGTCATTAAACGAAACAGCTTTTATTCCTTGGAGTGGGAAGATCATTTAAGAATCCTGCTCCTTCAAGTTTTATCAACTGAACATCTTTCCCTCCCCCGCTCCCAAGTATTCTGAAGGAGGGGTTGTTTAATTGTAAATTATCAGAGTAAGTTGAGGAAACTAGGAAAAGACATGGAAATTATTAACCCATTAACTGCAGATAACACAAATTTCTGTCAATGCCATTTTTAAAGCTCATCTGTGGATGATGGAAATTTCTGCTATGGTTAATAAAGATATTGACCACTAATATGAATACATTGATTTTCAAATATATTATGGCCAACCAAATCAGTCACATCACAAATCTTGTAGGTATTCCTGTAAAAAGATTTATATAATTATACTTTTAAAATACTTTTATTATAAGCAGTGAATAGTTAGCAATAGGTCCTTCACAAGCAAAGGAAGGATGAAATCTTGGAATATATTGTCAGCCATGTAGTCTTGATATCTACTGATTTTTATGTACTGTGTCTCTTCAGGATGTGGACAATCAAGGCTCTTCACAACTTCCTATCCTCTGTAACTCTAAGCAATGTTTGTCCCCTTTCTCTCTCTCTCTCTCTCCTAGTGCATGTTCTGCCATTCATTAGATTTCTGGAAAGTGTGAAGAAAATCTGAATTAAAAAAATGTCAAGAGCTTCATCCAGTGAAATTTTATGGCAGTCTGAGTTTCACTATTTGACATTTTTATTATATATCAAGAAAAAAGGAATTATTCTGCAGTTTTTACATGTTTACTATGATCTGTAATAATAAATTATTATTACTATGATGTGCCACTAAATATACTTAATGTACCTTATATGTAATACTTACACTTATATGATTTGTTCTGAATGTCTGTCAGTAAATTCTTATGGATAATAGTATTTTTTTAAAAAATGGGCAAAACCACATCATTATTACTTTGCAGGAACTGCATTGATAACAAAATTTGAAAAAAATTTTTTTTTGCTGATTTGGGGATATTTTCCGCCTTCCTCCAATGTTGATTTTTCACTCTGTGCATCAATTGAGAAACCATGTTTTTCTAAAATCTGCTTTGTAAACTTTCAGATGAGCCCAAATCCAGAAAAAAAATTACATGTCAGTTTTTCAAAAATCAGTTTTAAATTTCTCCCCTATAGCAACAGTGATTTGTCTAAGGCAAGATAGTCTGACGGAGCCCATCCCTCATCAGGCTGGTTTGAATTCAGTTTTCCTTGACTGATTGTCACCTCAAGGTCCAGTTAGTCCTGTTTTTAATTTACAGCTGGGAGAGAAGACATAGATTCATGTCTTTCCCTAGAGGATTTTTTTTTTTTTTTTTGTGAAAGTGAACATCATGAAGTCCGTTGGAATTTGAACTTTTCTAATTTCTTTTCAAGTCACTAATCATTATACTACTCACACATCCAACATAAAATATGACTTGTTCAAAAATAAGTTATATGATAGTTGGAAAGAAAATGAGTGATATTTCTAAATTATAATCAAGCATTTGATATTTTGTATGTTGATGTCCTTTTAACTTTTTTAAATTCAACAATGAAGATTGAATACCTTTTCCTTATGTGCACAAACTTTTCACTTTTACATATTCTACTTTTCTCTCCCTCCTGATCTCTCTCTCTCTCTCTCTATATATATATATATATATATATATATATATATATATATATATATATATATATATATATAAAAAATTAATATCAGTAAAAGTTTGTCACTTAGCTGACTGATGTTAGGTTCAAAATCCCAACTCCACAGTTTCATAGACTGACCAGTCCATCCACTCTTCAGGAGATATTAGCAATTAACTGCTTATATTTCTCAATTTTTTTTTTTTTTTATGCACCTATCATTGGTGCAAGTATTTTCCATATTGTGTGTTTACATGCGTGCAGCTATACACTTGTCTGTGCATCAATGTTTTGATTGCAAGATACAAGTTAAAAGGTAATGTAGCATTCCATATTCTGATTAAGAGCAGTGAAAGTTTGAAGAGAAAAAAATGACTTGTTCAGTAAAATTAGACTGCAGTCCTCAACTAATTAGAATAATTTGGTTTAATGATAGAATTAAAATTGATACTCCTCACTTGTCTCTACAAAGTTGTGTCTATTTTAACAAAACTTATTTCTGGGATAGAGTAGCTACTTGTTAAGAGACGCTGACAGCAAATAGTAATACTTTATCTTTGCATGGTTTCCCTAATGGATTAAGCATTAGATTAACAGCAGTCTTTGATCTTCCTGCCTGCAGAAGAACAGTGGTGCCAAAAGGACGGTTTTTCCTTTGACACCACTATTGTTTTAACTACCTTCACTCTTTGGCAATGTTTATTTTTTAAAAAGTGATGATTAGAATAGGAATAAAATCTAGACATATGATGAAAGTGAATTTATACATTTTTTTATTCTTGAGAATTTACAACAAAAATATTAAACACTATTTATTAGTGTTTATTTACAAGAATAATTTAAAATTATTCACATTCTAAAAACTAATACAATCATATTAAAATTAATGGAATGCAATATTTATCATTTACCTGTTTATAAAGAAATAAATATAAAAAACATTTTTTATTCATAAATTTATAAACATTTACTAAATTATTAAAATATATGAACCATCCATAAGTAAATCCTTATTATTTACCATTTTATAAATTTTGAATCAATTGGCAATTAGCTGATGTTTTGTCAACCATACCAATAAACAATCTAATAAATAAATAGTATTTATTATTTTTGTTGTAAATTCTCAAGACAGAATATGTATCAATTTGCTTTCATATGTTTAGGTTTTATTAAAATTCTAATCATCACTTTTTAAAACAAACAGGGCTGAGGAGTGAAGTTAAAATACTAGTGGTGTCAAGGAAAAAAAACATCTATTTGATTCACCATTTTTTGTGGATACATAGATTAAAGATTACCAAATTAATCATCACCTTCTTTTTAAGGTGTAAAAATCAAAATGGCTACTTAGATACTAATTTTTTTATTATTCAGATGATGCAACAAGAACTTTTAATTTATACGATGGAAGTATCACTTTCATAGATGTCAGTTACATGGTACCATATGAACTGTTATACTTGATTGGCTCAAAAAATGAAATATATATTTACAGCAACCATTTATCTTAGCTTAATTAACATTGTCTACCCAAAGGGGAGTAAACTTTTTAGTGCTACAAAGATATGCTTAAAAGTTCTCATCTTGACACTCTTGCCAAAATCTCATCAAACATCAGAATTTATACAAAGGCTTCTTGGTTAGCCTGAGAATTTTTCAGTACTGTCTTCAAATAAAAGATTTTATACAACAATATACATTTTTATATGTCTGTATTTTATATATATCTTTTAACACATGTCTCCCTTTAATCTCTGGTATATGTACTCTAGCATACTGTCCTTGGCAGAATTTGAATACTGATTGTACTTTATTATAGATACTTGCAAATGTATCCTTAAAAAATCTTACTTGATATACATGACTGTAACCTTAACTGATTGCACTAAAATCATAGTTTCAAATGAGTTTGCTCATTTCCATTGGATACAACGGGATAATATTATATTGTACTTGAAGTAATTGTGAATTATTAAAATTATGAATTGTAATTACTCATGAAATTATACTAGCAGTAATTGTTGAAATAATTAGTTGTAAAGTTACAGTTATAATAGCTTAACTGTAGCTTATTTGGAAATGGTAATTGAGCAAAGAGCAGTGAACTTGTTGCAGGATATGGAAGTTATTCATTTTAAACCTACTGGTGCATTTGTCCTGCAAACAATATTTGGTGAACTCCTGCAAGTCCGGGTAAAAATAAGTAAGCATAAAATTCAAACAAACAACAATTAATAAATATATTAAGCAGACATGTTACAGAAGGATAATATAAGAAACAAAGTTGAAAGAGTTCAAAGTAACCTTTCACTTAGTGTCTCTGAAGTACTTATATGCTTCAGATCTATCAGAGCAAGAAGAAACATGTTTTGTCGCTTTGGAAGCCAAAGGGGAAAGAGAGAGAGGCTTACAAATTTTGTACCACCTGTGATTATTGTCAGGGGTGGCAATCCAACAAACCTTAAATTCTTCATTCTAAAATGTTGTCTAAGTTTGAATTGGAGTTTAAGAATTTCCATTTATTGAGTACAGTGTGTTCAATGTAAATGGTTTTATGCATGTCATTGTCTATAGATTGCTGATTCAAGAGATATCCCTGTGTTCAATTCAGTAGTAATGTGTAGCAAGGCTAGTTTGCCAATCATTGCTTTATGGCAAGGCTTCCATAGTTATTTTACTAAGCCTTCTTAGTCTTACATAGGTCACAAGTGTATAAAGACATTGAGTGAGGATCGGTCTTGTAACAGTATTAATGAACTGTGAGACTAATTTCCTTCCTTGTGAGTCACCATAACAACTAGTATTGTATGTTGTCATAATAATTGAAAATTATTACTGTCTTTGTATGTATGAGTAAATGCTACAATGCACATTTCTATACATAGATAAGCATCTCTGTATGTGGAGAGATTTTTAGAAAAAAAACAATACCTGATTAGGATATATATATATATATATATATATATATATATATATATATATATATATATATATAAGTGAACATTGAAGTCAACACTCAGAGGCAACAGGCTGTTTCATGCTAGAGGCAATCATCAGGCCCCCTGACGACTGCATCTAGCATGAAACAGCCTGTTGCCTTTGAGTGTTGGCTTCAATGTCCACTTTTATATTTATATTTACATACACTCTCTCTCTGATATTGAGCACTTTATCCCATAAATATAGCACACCTTAAAACTATATTTCTTTATATATGCAATGAGAACAAATTCTAACATTCACAGCATTAATCCGAAAGAGGGCTCGATACCAATAGTACAATGATGATTATTTATTATAACTTTATCATATAGACAAAAACAGTTTTTGTCTATATGATAAAATTATAATATATATATATATATATTCTTTGTGTATGCTAATGTAGATACATGTGTATAGGAATCTATAGAAATATCCATGGTTGTGTCTGCTTAACCTTATGGCAGTGTCTATCTTTTTAAATATTTAATTTTTACACACATATGTATATGTTACATAGATGAGATATTTTAGGTATTGGTTGCTTTCTATGTAAAGAATACCATTTCAAACAATGAAGACATTCTATTGTCATTAAATATTTACAAGAAAATAACACAAGAATTACAACATGAAATATATATTTAGCAATAAACAAATTAAACACATACAAGGCATAAAACTAAGGGCTAGATTATTATCTATAAAATATGAAACCAGCAAACATGGTACAAATCTCAGATGGGGTTTATTGATGTTAATGTTCATGTGGAAATATGAATCTACCTCTTGTTGAAATTTGTCCTTTCCTCTAGTCATCAGTATAGCAGTATAGCAGACAAAATGGTTAATGGGAGCATGTCATCTAATATATATATATATATATATATATATATGCCTCAAAATTAAAAAATGAAGTATATTACAGTGAGAGTGATGCTGTGCAAGTCTTACACAAATCCCAATCCCTTAAAAAAAAGGATTGACATACTTGAAAATAAGTGATTGCTCTACATAACAAAATATCACTGCAAATGTGTGTGGGTGTGAGACATGTGACTTGAGTTTTGTCAGCCATCTTACTCTGGCTTTTCTATGAGTCAGTCAATTTTAAGTATACATATGTCTAAATTTGGAGTCACCAGATCTCCACATCTGCTACAGAACAACCCTACATATAAGGATGTACTTTTTTTTCTTTTTTTGTGTGTGTCTGCATTTACTAAGGGTGTGTGAGGGCAGATCTGTAATATTCACTTCCATCTGGCTGTGACAAGGACCAGCATAGATTCCTTTTGTTTTGTTTTTTATAAAGCCATAGATCATCATCTTGATATAAATATGATCAGCTTCTATTCAAACCTATTATAAAATCTTTAGAACACAGATAAATTTTTCAGACTTTAAGTACATTGAAGTTAGTGGATAGCAATAAAGCAAAAATATATTGTCACTTGAATATATATATATATATATATATATATATATATATATATATATATAATCACCCTTATATCAACACAATAGTAATAAAGATTGTAAGCACACATATTTGAGAGATGAAAGTAAAAAATGCATCATGTGTGTGTAAAACTTTCCAATGCTCTTTTTCTCTCTCTCATTTTTTAAAAGCTAAACTAGATGGAATACACAGTTGAAAACCACTTTTTTCTTTTTTTTTTTGTTTTGTTAGTGACTTTTGAAGACAGCAAATATAAGCGTCATGTCTGTATGCGAGAAGGCACTGAACAGTTTCATTGTTACTCCAACAACCCCTATCATCAACTAGAAGATGTGATTGTGGTGTTTTGTTAGTTAACTCTGGTAGCACTTACACTGTTCTCTGCTTTGCCATATGAAATAAATGAATCAGTTTGTCCTAACAGTTCTCCTCTCCAAACTATGGGTTAAATATTAGAACATGTATCTTGAAAAATCATTATCTCCCAAAAATTGTGTGGAATTATTCTTACAATCCAAAATATGTTTCAGCTTTAAATAACCCACAAAGGGTTGATAAGCCATAAAAAACAAATTGAGCAATCAACATTGTCCTGAGAGTAATACTGGAATGTGCATATTATATTATTGTCTGGTGATTGTCATAACATAGTTGTTATCTTTTAGTATATTCTATTAGAAAAGGCATTTGCATGGAGTATTGCTGCTATATATGGTTTGGTGCACCTTCTGTTTACCTCAGAGTTCTTGACAAGATCCAGAGGTGGATATGTAATATAATTGGCCCTGATCTGGCATCTCGTCTACAGTTGCTCTCTCACAGATGCACCATCGCCTCTCTCTGTCTTTTTTACAAATACTTTCATAGCAATTGCTCCGATGAGCTGCTTTCACTGGTTCCCAGACTTCATGAATTCAAGCGCCCGATGAGGCTGGCATCCCGCGCTCACCCTTTCACTGTAGAAACTTTTAAATCTAGCCATCTCTTCTACTCCAATAGCTTCATACCTCGCACATCTCGCCTGTGGAACACCCTTCCCTATTACTGTTTCCCTGAGAGCTATAATCTCCAACTATTCAAATGTAATGTCAATCGACATCTCCAATTACCTTGATCTATCCACTATCCCTCTCCTCATCCTTTCTTCTATCACTCCTATCTGCTCTCGCTCCAAATCTTCTGCAACCCCCTGCATCCTAGTGGCTTCGCACCTTGCTCAGGGCGTAATGCTTAAAAAAAAATAAATAAAATAAAACAATAGGTTAGAGAGGCCAAGGAAAAGAGAACTACTTTTGTTATCCAATTACAATAGTTCATAGATTGAGGAAATATTCTTGAAAGAGACTGTAAAAATTCATTTCTTATAAGAACAGTAGGAGTATCTGAGTTTGTGAGTAATATATATCTCTTTAACTGGTGAACAGAAAGAATGATTTTTGGAGAGTCTGTCTACCAAACTCTAGAGTCAGGATGCTCAAGGTAACATCAGACAGCTCAGTGCCAAATTTTATATTTGTATTAATCATATATAATATGTATGTGTGAAAATACATGAAACTTTTAGTTGTGGCTGGTCACTGCTTACCAGCACTTTATTTAGAAATATTAAGGCTCTGGCATTTAATGGCATTGAGCTCTCTTTCTCTAGTGTGCCTGTATAGAATATTCCTTTAGGAGTTCCTTACTTTTTAGTTTATTTAATATATATATATATGTGTGTGTGTGTGTGTGTGTATGGTAAGTTGTATGTATAAAATATTTTCAGTCCATATAATATGATAATAGCTTATGTCATTATCTGTCTGAGATGAGGTATTATGTACATTATTTACATTATTCAGACTATCGTCCTCATCTTTGTCGCCATATTTAACAGAAATTAACAGGACATAACTAATAACTGACATCCATTAAATATGGCACATGGAACTAGAACAGTCTACCCCAGTGAGCAAAATAAAGGGTTCAGTTCGACATTCCAACCACCTGATGAAGGCCGGAGCGTAATAAATATGGTGACAAAAATGAGAACAATAGTCCAAACAATGAGCTTATGTCATCTTTCATAAAAGCTTATCTACAAGGGTCACTGGATGTAAAGCCTCTTGTTTTATGCTTACCTGCAACATAAGAGACAGATGTTGCTGGTAAGCAATCGAGATATGCTGTTAGCTCTTGTAAAAAACTACTTCATTTGCAGTTGATGCCATTTACACACTTTATATGAAGTTATAAAAAAAAAAAAGAATGGCTTCAGCATTGCAACAAAAAGTTGAAAAAGAAATGTTAAAAGCTAAAGAGATACTCTGAAGTTCAGAAGTAGAAAATGTGAAACTACATTTTAAGGGATTTTAGTGCAGTATCAAAACATTACTCAGTCTATATACATATGTAAACCCTGAATAGTCATTAAACTTATAACATGATAATGAATACACCATATTTGATAAACATTATTATATCAACACATGAAAAATGTTTCTAGTTCCAATGAAACATTAAGAAATTAAACAACAAACACAGTAGCTAAATTTCTTCATATTTTTTATGCTAACAAATTTAATATTAACAAAAAAATATCAATCTTACTTTACAAATGAATATTCAGTCAAAGCAATCGGCTTTAGTGACTGTAGCAACATTTTACTTGTTATAATCTGGTCATGTTTAGATCAATCTATTTAATGATTAAAGTTAATTCAGTGAATTGACAAAAAAAAAGAAATCCTGAGAAAAATATCTTTTTTCACTCATATTCTGTATTTAAAAATAAACATAATTTTTCTTCTATTCAATTTTTATCGCAAAAAGAAGTTACAGAAAATTTTATGAAAAGTATTAAGTAAAAATTACTTGCATTGAATTTATTGCCCATATTTAGTCAATTGAAGCAATCATTCTTTACCTACTGGTCCCAAATTTATAGTAGTTACTGGATATTTTCTAGTAGTAATTCTTTGTAAAATTAATCCTGAGCTTTTCTACCCGGGCTATCCACATACTAAGGAGTCATGCAAGGAATGATATCTGTTATCAAAAATCTGATTTGATCACTAAACCACTAATGCCTTCTCTTTTGATATCCCTAACCTACTTGGAGCCTAAGCATATATAAACATGTCAAAACATCATTTAGTCATGAAGACAACACATGACAGAATTTTAATTTGTATGCGGTATTAATTTTTTATTTTATTTTTCAAGACTAATATGTTAAGCTTTTAAAATCCTCCTTTAATTTTATTTTTATTTTTTCCCATGTGCAAAAAAAAAAATAATTGCCATCAAAGAAAAGTCCCCCTTGAAAGACGAAAGAAAATAAAAATAAATATATTCAAATAATTTTGCTTGTCTTCCAGAAAATGGAGGAAGACAGCCTGAATCCTTTCCTGTATGATTAATAAATTGACCAATAATTTTAGACAAATTAGTTGAGAATTTATTGTAGCAACACTAGCTCAAGCAAAATAATCCTCTAGTGAATTGTATTAAAGGCTGGCTAGCTTTCATCCAAAGAAAAAGATGTTCTGTATATGGAAAAGAATCATTTACTATAATCTCCTTCTGGAGAAACAACAATTGGTTTAAATAAGTACTGTCCATAAGAAGACCAAATGAATGTAGCAATTGATAAAAAAAATTCAGACATTAAAGGAAAGAGCATAGCATTTCATCATGATAATTGCTAGGCTGCATGTTGTTTTGATGACCCAAACAAAAATTCTCAGCCATATTCACCAGATATTATACATTTACATTGCCATATTCTGGTCTTTAGAGAATTCTCAAATGAAAATGCAATGTCAATTTCTTTGAAGATTGGAGGTGGAAGGTCTCCAGAGCAGTTCAGAGAAATATATTTAAAAATTCCTAAGATGGAATTAAAGACTTGTTAAAAGAATGGTAGGTGGTTGAACAAATATAGTGAATATGATGCTTCATAAATTTGTAAAGTTATAAAAAATATCTTAATAACCTGAATTAGCTTTTTGGCCAACTTAATATAATATTAAATAGAATGTATTTAATATTTCAGTAAAGTCATTTCAACTTCAACCATCAATACATGGTACCTACATACACTGCAAGTTAAATATTGATTAAATAACCACTCAGCTTATATATCTGATTTGATCACTAAACCACTGCAGAGAAAATAGGAAAAGAAAATGAAAAGTTTTTATGAGATAATATTCTTAAAAATGCCACAAGGAAAAATGTAAGTTAAACAGATGTAATGAATTTTATGTTAAAATAACACTACAAATCCTGATTTAATGAAAAAAAAAGCAACTGTATGAAAGAGTTTTTGTGCTCTGATCATATACAACACTTAAGTTTTTATTAATCCTTTTTACTTGTTGAACTTGTTTGCCTGCAAAACCATACTTGACAAAGAAAGGCAAAGATTTATAATTCAGAGGAAATTTTTTGAATTATCCTTCCACTACTAGTGCTTAATATGCTTTTGAGCTGGAATATTTATAAAATATCATTCATAAGCTGGGGCTATTTGTGAGGAGATGAAAATTATAATAAAATGATTTTAAAATTATCCACTAGACCAGTGAATTTTCAACCAGTGTGCTGCACACTGATGACCATAAGAGGATTATAGGTAGCTTTTCTGCAATAAACAATATTAAAAACAAAAATTAATCACAGTTAGAATCTTTGGAAGAAAATTTAAGAGTATGACTGTTCAAAATTTGACCTTGCAAAGAAGATATTCTAAAAGTATGTCAAGCTTCCATATCTTAAATGTTAAATTATAATAAAGATAAAAAAGTTTCTTTTAAGAATTTTAATTATTTTTTATTGCAAATTATAAATCGTTTTGCTTGTGTTAATAAATAAATCATAAAGTGTGTGTGTGTGTGTGTGTATGTATGTATATATATATATATATATATATATATTTTACTTTCTTTTTGATCATTATAATTTAAGAGTGGCATAAGATAAAATGTTAAAAAAAATATTGCACTAGACATAGATAAGGTTTGAGCTAAAAGCTAGAATTTGATTTGGTATTTTGTTTTTGTAGAAAAATGCTTGCTTCTACGCATCCTCATTGCTGAGAGGTGAGTTTTTCATTGATTGATTTTTTTATGGCTTATCAACCTTTTGCAGGTTATTTAAAGCCAGAAAATATATTCAAATTGTAAGAATTTTTTTATAGATAATGATTGACTGATACAAGTCCTATTAATTAACACATAGCTAAGGGGAGAAGAGGTGGATTCATACCATATCCCAAGGGTATTTGCGCATAAGTGAATATAACAAACCTGACTGGAATTGGAACTTGGCTTTCCAATTTTCTAATTCTGAGTTGTTATACATTTCACCACCTGCACATCCAAGCTTACAGCACCTGGAATTCACAAGTGGTCATCCATCTAGGTACTGACCAGGCTTGATGTAGTTTAGATTTGGTGATCATACAAGAACTGGTATTTCAACATGATATAGCCATAAGCCCTAGAGGTTGGGAACCATGGAAAATTGCACCAATGTGCTCCACTGTCTCCTCTCCTTCACCATGACCATGCACTCTGCCAGTGTTCTCTCTGTCCAATCTCTAATCGCATCAGTCCAGTGATGCCTTGGTCTTCTCCTTTGTCTCCTGTTCTTGATGTGCAGAGGTTCTGTACCTTGATGACATGGCCAAAGTATTGCAATTTTTGTTTCATAATGGTTGCAGCCAACTGCCTCTCTGTTTCCATCTCCTCCAGGACCAATTTGTTTGTTTTGTGGTCTCTTCATTTAATATGCAGGGCCAGTCTCATAATGTCTCAAAAGATATCAGTTTCTTAACATCAATGGCTTTCAGTGTCCAGATTTTGAAATCATACATTGCCACTAGCCAATATAGGGTGTTCAGGAGCTTCCTCTTGATGCTTTTGTGTTGAGCGCAGTTTTTCCATAGAAAAATAAAAGAATAAATTTCTCTAAAATAAAAAACTCCTACAACTTGAACAATTTAAAAAATTATTCATCTGAAAAGAAACACCGACAATTTATAATAAAATTTCTAGCACTAAAATCTATAATTAATTTTTGAAACTTAAGTCAGTAACTTCAATTTATCTTTAATCATGTGAAACATTCTTTTAAGTTTTTAATGAATTCTTATTAAATTTATCATAATTCTTTTTTGTTTAAGTTGTTCATCATATGTTTTAAAATTATTTTGCAATGAAATTGGATAGTAATTCCATTGATTTTTTTTTCTTTCTCATACTCTAAAGCAATTGATTTTTCATTAATAATAAAACAAAAACTTTTTAATAATTGTATTAGTTATCAAATGGTCAGTAAAAAGAAATCTCGAAAAAACATGCAATTATTAAAAAGAATTGTCTTGGCTCTATATTCACAAGTTCAAATATAATGGTAGAAAACTGATCAATCTTCTAGAAAAGCTAATATCACTTTTGTTTGGTGGTTGGTTTTATTGCACTAAAACAGATGCAAAAAATTAATTGAATTTTGTTCTGATTTGAATTTCTAAGCTGGAGATAAACAAGTAATTGATAATACCAGTAGACTAGTCCAGTGTACTCTTGCCAAAATATTCAAAACCACTGAATTTTCATGAGCCTGGAATATTTGAATGAAAGATGCTGTAGATTGTCAAAGGAAAGAGATGATTTGGGAAAAGACATCAGTAAAAAAGTGAAAATAAAATGGCAAATCACAGGCTTTTTAAAAACCTCCATTGAAATGCAGATGAAAGTTATTCTAGTAGAATAAAAATAATAATGGCATATCAGCATAAATGCATCTTGTATGTGCAGATTTCATCTGCATCTATATTTTCTTCTTGCTTAAAAGAAATATCTATATATATATATATATATATATATATATATATACACCTTCCCAATGTAAAATGATATTACCAACCAAGATCTATTACATTGTAGGTATATGAAGTTATCTGGGTTAAACCACAGTTATAGCAAGGGTCAAAATCACTGTCATTCTTCTAGTATCAACATTACACATAAGTACATGCCTTCTCTCTATTTGTGCTATATATGTACATGCATGTAATACTTCTGCTGACTGTTGTCTTTGTATGAAACTGATTCAACGTGACTATTACTTGTTCCCCCTCCTCTTGTCTTTATCCTTTGATATTGGATATTGTTATAACAAAAGAAAAAAAGGCAAAAAAGTGAGCAAATGTGATGTGGAGGAGAAAACAAAATATACATATTTGTTGTTGTTTAAATAGATTTTAAACCAATCTATACTTGTGACTGTTCTCAACTATTTGTTTTGCATCACTTATATCTCCATAAGAAGTTGTTCAGTAAGTAAATATTTTTATATCTAGATTGTAAGCTTACAACTTAATGCTTTTCTTGAAAACAATTTCTATTTTCATTTTCCTTTCAGCAACATTTTTGTATGAGTTTTTTCCTCAAGAGCATAAGTACAAATTTATGCTCCTGGCTCTGGAGAGATTTGAAATCATGCTGCTTATTCAAAACCTTGAGCCAATGGTCCATACATAATTGTGTTTGTGTAAGATAGATCTCTGTAGGTTTCTAACATGGAGGTAGATTTATGTCAAGGTTTGCACACAGGTATACACAGCAATATTCATTTTACATAGATGTCAAATGACAGTTGATATAAGTATGCAGGATAAAGAGAAAAAAAAAACCTTTTTCTTTCTTTTAATGTTTGACTGAGCACACCTCACATTCTATGGCAAAGATAACTTTAAAAATAGCTATTTATTTATTGTGATAACACAATCTGCATATTTTATTTCTTCTGTGCAAAGATGTATTTTTGAAAGTGCTGTGGTTACTTCTTTGGCCAATTCTTTCCAAGTAAAAACAAAAACTTTGACATGAGTTTTATATTTCTATATGAAACCTGGGGAGCATTTCTTTGCTTCTCAATGTACTTCTACAAGAGTTTTTTTCTTCTTATTTTCTTTTTTTTTCTTATTATTTTCTTTTTCTTCTTCTCCCTTTTCTTCTTTTTTCTCCCTTTTCTTCCTTTTACATTTTTTTTCATTTTTTTTCTTTTTTTCAGTTTTTCTTTTTCTTTTTTTCCCTAAAGTGCTGTACCTTATAACCAACACAAATTTAACATTCTTAACATATTCTAAACAGAAATTATGCCAAAATTTTCTTTAAAGAAGCTATAAGGATTTTAATGGAAACTAACAATGTTACCTGGCTATATTTATGTAATAGGATATGTAAATTTTGTATGCCCAGTTCTTTGCACCAATGTCATAAACATTTTGTTTAGGTTGTGTGCCTGGGACGATGTAATAGTAAAGGTACTTATACTATTCTTCCTCATTCTGTTTTGCTTGCTTGTGGTTATGTTGCACAAGTAAAAATCTAAACTAAATTATATAACATTTGTTCTCATTAAAATTATTCTGACTTTTAGTTGACATCAAAAAATTGTTATTTTTTCTACATTTCTTCACTGCTGTCTTCAGCTACATTTTAATTGCTATCTCTTGTGTGAGAATTGAACTTCTAAAGCTGTTTAAGACAGGTTTCAGTTGGTGTCTATCTGTGAAAGTAATTTAAAAGTTTATAAGCATGGGACCAACACACACAACTTACTGAATGACTTGCACTAGATCTTTACTACTGACAGTATCTGCCATCCTAATTTTCAATGCACAAGACTTGAGTGAACAAACATTTAAACAAATTTATATTTCCACTCCCTGTAATCAGAATTATTTAGTTTGTTAGTGCTGAAAATGATTAGAATGCAATTGGTGAGTGAAGGAGTAGCAGTAAAGTCAGGGGGGAGCATAAATAAGAAAAACTGAACCCTTGTTCACAGAGTTCAATTCTTCCTACTCTTCCCACTAGAATTAGGATATGCAGGTGGTGTAATGGATAGTGACTCAGAGTGAGAAATCAGAGAGCTAAGTTCAAATTCCAGTTGGGTTTTTTTATATTCACTTATGAAGGGTATGAATCTCTCCTTCCCCCAGCTATGGGTTAAATAGCCAGAATTGTATCTGGAAAAATCATTATTATTCTCAAAAACTTTTGTATTCAATATTCACTCAAAAAAAGAACATTCCTTATAATCCAAAATGTTTCAGCTATAAATAACTTACAAAGTGTTGATATGCCATAAAAAACATATCAATTAATCAATCCTAATGGAATCTGATATAGTGTCTTTGTATATACAGAGCAAATAAAGGTTTTCATGTTTTTGTTTAATAAAACTTACTCTTGATGGTATAATTTGAATAAACAGCCAATTAGTATGCTATAGTAATTTAAAAATTAGTATAGGAAATTTTAGCATCTTTTTTGTGGTGAAAAACATATTGATTTTGAAATTCTTTCAAAAATCAAATAATTGTTAGATTTTAATGAAACTCTCAGGACTTATTTACAAGTGAATTAAATTATTTTGGAAATGTTTTTTTTAGAAAATCTTGGTACTTTTTTTCTTTTTTTTACATCTGTTACCTCCACTTATTTAATTTTTATGAAATTTCGAGAAATTAAATTTTGTAAAGCTTAATATTTATATTAATTAAAAGTAGAACTTGAGAACTTAAATCATTGATTTCTTTTTGTAAAACAGGATCACCAGTTACCAACTGAATCAAAATAAAAAAATGCAATAAAACTAAGACATTATTTAATTAGAAAAGTTTTAATTACTTTTATGAATAAGATATATTATGGGTGCTATTGTTAAGAAAAGCTTAATACAATTTATTGACCAACAATATTTTTAAAAAAATTTTATGTGTATAAATGTTTGAATTTTTGTAAATACAGATATCCATATATGACATTATTAGAAAATAAGCATGATTACTATAGGAAAAAAAAATATTACAGAATATTTTCCTAAATTTTTAAGATTACTGTCAACACCTTAAACAGCTACCTCTGTTTTAAAGAATGCAATATTTTAAACTTAAAATAAGTAATATTTTTCTTCAAATCAGATTAATTAAACATTAAATCAATAATATTCCTCTAAAAAATTTCAGAAAAATATATTTTATTTTTTGAAAGATTTTTTTTTAAATTTTTTTGTGATGAAAAAAAGCCTAAAATGGCACTAAAATTAGCAGTTTTCGTAATTTCAAAATGAAAACTGCTTCCAATCGATTTAAATTAGTTTTGAAATACAGCAAAATTATTTTGCTTATTGGAAATATTAAATTGAATTTATTAGCTTGAAAATAAAACTAAAATAAAAGCTTCAAGAAAGATTTTTCATTTTTAAAAATTAATTTTAAACTTTAGGTATTGCAAATCTGTGGAGGTACCTATAAAATGATATTTTTAATCTACCAGTAAAGGCATTATATAACCCCAGGTTTTTTTTTCTTCCTTAAAACAGGCTGTCATCATTAAGTAGTGTCATCTATTACTAGTTCAGAACTATAACATTTGAAAACTGAAAATTAAAATTAATTATCCATATTATAAATTGATTTGTATCCTATAATACTCAGGAAAATTCTTTTTATAATCTGTGAATTAGGCAAAGAAAGCTAAATTGGAAAAAAATATTTTGGATAGACATTTTGATTGCTAGCAAAATAGCTTGCTGTTTCTTAAAAGCCAATGTTGGCATCAGGTTTCAGCTGCTATTCAAAGGCATTTTTCATTGGAAGGTAGTGAGTATTGCTTGTAGTATTGGTTGACTAAAATACCAAGACAATGGGTCTTTCATTTCAGGATTGTTGAATAGAGTTTATTTTTGCTAATCTAGCAAAAATATATCTAAATAAAATTATTACAACTAATTTGTATGAATATACATCCATATAAAAAATAAATGGTATTTTCTTTTTGTAAGAAATGAATCAAAGTTGGTCACTTATATCCTTAAGACTAGTTTGTTACTGCTTGTATATTCATTTAGGAAGGTTACCTAATGTGATCTGGATTAGAAGTTAAATTATGGCATTTTGTATTATTTTGTCTGATGTGCATTTAACGTAATAGTTTATTAAGAATAGGATGGTGCAAAAATAAATAGAGAAACCTGTTCATCAAAATTTGTTTTTATAGTGTGAAACATTTTTGTACTTTTACACATGATAAATATGAAACAGTTAATATATTTTGATAATGTAAAAATAAGAAAAATAAATCTTTTTATTTATAAGCTTTAAGAATGACTTAGGAATTTACCATTTTGTTAAAAAAACAAAAAACAGTTATCATTTATATTCACTAGAGACATAGAAAATCTGTTAAAACTATTCTTCCTCTTTTGTATTCAATTATATAATACTTTGCAGCCTATATCAAAAGTAATAAAAAATACTGTCTGGCTAAATACTGGTTCTGGCATGTATATTTTTTTATGGTGTTTGATATTTGGAGCTTGTGTCATTGAATAACACATGCCAACAGTTATTCCTTCATTTGTGTATCTATATTTCAGGACTGTAGTAAGACTTTAAATGTATGTTGTGTAGATATAAACAGAAATATTCAGTATATTTTCAAGGTATCCCAAGATTAAGTTTTTTCAGAGGAAGTCAATGTTATTATTTGGCTCATTCATATTGGGACATTATGTATTTGGGCCGAGACAGATGTTACAAGTTTTAAGATATTCTAGTCCTTAAATGCATTATAACCTGTTTAGCTATTTTAAAATGTAAGTAAAAAAAAAATACTATATATCATAGTATATTATATTTTATCATGTATGCAAATTAGATGCTTTACTTATGTCTTTCTGATGAATATTAATAATTAAGCTTTTTTTCACCTTTCAATCTTTGTGATTACTTATTCAATAAATTTATGGATGGAAACTTTATTTTTTATAAAATAGCTATTTACAGTCTCACATATATACAAAGTTTAATGTTTTCAGGAATGCTAAGATTGCATAAGATAATTATGTTAAAAGTAGTAAGCATAACTTCTTTTGGTAGGTGGTAGCAGTTTTTTGCCAAAATATTTCATTTTGTCATCTTCTGGGCCATAAAATTATATGATAGTGTATCATTATACACTTTATCAGATAACTCAGATCTTATACAATTTATAAAACATATAAAGTTTTGGGTTTTTGTGCTATTTTTATAGCAATTCATCTTTCTTCATTATCTGAAAAAAAATAACCAGAGACACTTTCTTTTTCATATTTCAGATAAATTATTAAAGACTTTTGATTATCTTAGTTGTTTTCAATAAACCAGAATGCAGTTTTTAAAAATCTGGTTAGATTTTCACAATAAGAAATAAAATAATCTTTGATAGTTTTATTGTCTTCAATACATTTTGTAATTTAACCTTTATTTTCTGTTATCCAATGTCATGTTTCTCATTTCTCAACTACAGAATAATTTTAGTACATAGTAGATTGTATGCATTTATTTTTTTTGTCTGTGTGTCTTTTCTACAACCTTTATTAACCTAGAATCTTTAGAACCTAAACATAAAATAATAAAGAAAAATGTCTATAATTGTTATATTTTTAATTTAACCTTATTTATTTTCTATGTAATGGCTTTTATTTCTTTATGTAAAGAATGTTAAGTAAAATTAATTTGATCCAAATAATTTCTCACATGGGTAAGCTTTTCTTAATCATCAAATGTTATAATCTTTTCATGTTATCAGCAATAGACTATTGTTTACTTTGAAGATGCAATCTGTTAAACTTCTAGAAATAACAGCAAAACAAATGAAACACAAGGAACAATACGGCAAACACCACTGGTCATGGGAATAGGGCTTCATCCTCCCCCTCCTCACTCTCTCTTCTCTCTCTTTCTCCCCCTCTCTCTCTATCATGCATATATCTAATAAATATATTGTAGAGTAATTGGCTATGGTTAAGTGTAATTGGCAAAAACGGCCAACAAACAGAATTGACAAAGTTTCTAATAAGAAAAAAGAGAAAAGAACAGAACAAAATAATAATAAGCAGACAATATATATGCATGACAAAACTAGACAAATCAACAGTAAGCATTCAGACTTCAAGATAAGAAAGAACAACAATATGGTAGATGAGACCAAGAAGTGGTCCATTTTATTGGTTAGGAAGAAATCCCAGTATGCATTTGTAGGATTTGTCTATTATTTTGGAAATAGGGACGTTTTTAGTTATCATTCCCATGCAGATTGAAACCAACATACACACACACATACCAAAAGTCTTAGGAGAGTAGTATGTAAAGGTGGCACCACTGTACCTTGACATCATGGAAATACTCAGACTTTTAACAGACATTTTGTGAGTTAATGTAAACACTGGCTAGGTTATTCATGACAACACTACATGAATAATCAAAGTTCAAATGAGGCACAATGGTCAGCTCCCAATGGATGGGAGATTCCATTTTTGAAATTGAGAACATTTGATCTACAGTGTCACATAAAATATTAACTAAAGTTGTGCCAATGTATGTTATATTTTGCATTGTGATGGTGTTTTAAGCTTGTTGCATTCTGTCAGGTCAGATAAAATTTTCTTCTATACAAAATTGGTAATTACTGCTGAAACAATTCTGTAATTCCTGTTGAATAAAAAATTACTTGATTTTTCAGAATACAGATTAGAAAACAATGAACTTGACAGAAATTATTATTTTTATCAAATGCTTTGTTGGATAACATGATTTGTGCTGTTTTATGGACAGCTGTATTTAGTACATTTTCTCTTTTCATCAAATTTGTCAACATAGTCTTTCATAGATTATAGGATCACAATTTAAAAAGATAACTGTGACACTTTGAAATTTTTTTGCTTTTTGTATTTCTTTTATTCTTACAGTATTTTTATACTTTTTGCCAACAAATTTAAAAAATTTTAATCACTTTTTATCAATTTTATTTACACATGTTTTTATTTTTCTTCTGCTTTTCTGTTTTTTCCTTTTGGTCGCCTTTCTCTTGTCCTTTTTGCTTTTTTACATTTCATTTTATTCTGAACGAAACTTTACACTACAAAGATGTGTGCTAAAACAATTCTTTTAGATGCATTTTTGCTATTCTCTTCACTAATGAAAATGAATTATAAAACTTGTCCTCAGCTGATCAAAAAGAAAAAGTAAGGTGGACACTTACAATAAAATGCAGTTTCCCTTTTCTAAATCTACGATGCTAGTTCCTTTCTCTTACACACTTTCAGATTTCTCTCATTTCTTTTACTCTTTCTATTGTTTTTCTTTATTCCTCTTATTTCTGCTATTGTTCTTTACTTCCATTTCTTTTTGTTCATCTCTTTCTCTCATGAGATTTATATACACACAAACACGCATCTCTCTCAAAATATATAATCAATTAAGTTGTTATCCTTGCTATTCACTTAACTATATCTTTATATTTTAAATCTCTTGTTTTTTCTTTTCATCAAATACTCTTGATCATTTTTTCTTTCTCATATTTTGACTTCTTTTCTTCTCTTAGGTGCCAAAAGTCATGGGATAAATGCTTAGTATCAGTTAGGACCCCCATCTCAACTGGCAAAGTATAACGAGTCCTGAGTATGATGATAAACTACGTCCAACAGCAAGGCCTCTGATCAAGAGGTTTTGAGGGGTGTGGAACCACCTCTTAATTGCTGATGTTCCCAGATCCACCCTGACCCTGGGTGGTAGCACCTGTTAGAGTCCCAGCTATGGGCAAATAGTTAACACCCACTATGAAAGTGTGAATATAGGTTTTAATACCAGGAATACATTTTTGGAAAAAATTATTACTAGCAATACCTTTTGGGGGGGAAAAAAAATACCAGCAATATATTTTTGAAGGAAAAAATTATTAATAGCAATACATTATTACTAGCAATACATTTCTAAAAAAAATTTATTACCAGCAGTAAATTCTTGTCAGCATTAAATAACCCATTGAGGTTGATATGCCATAAAACAAACCAAACCAAGCAAAGTGTAACAACTTAATGTGGCATTGATTCCACAAGTGATTGAAAAACTTTTGCAGAGGAGTATTGAACCATGTCACATGGATACTTGTAGGTGAAGGGTCTTGTGTGTTAATAGACTGCTTCACTATGTCCAATAAATGCTTGATTGGGCTCATATTGAGTGAATGTAATAACCACACAATTCCATCAGAAATTTCCAGAATGCAGAACAACTTTCGGCTTGATGACAATTCTGGAATAATTTGTCATTGTTGGAGTACATGGAGTTCATATATGGATGCAAACGGTTACAAAGCTGTGTAACATAGTGGTCAGCAGTCAATGACATATTTAGTTGGACCAGCTGACCCATCCATGCCATGTGAACACACTCCTCACAATTATGAAACCACTACCAGCTTGTCTGTTGCCTGACTAACAATTTTAATCCATAGCTTCATAGAGTCTGTGCCACACACAAAATCTTGCTATTAGCCTGAAAGAACTGATTTGCTGGACATGCAGACAAATAAAATCCTGTATTGAATATGGATGCAATTTGACTCAGTGCCGCTTGTCTGTTACTGGTCCTGATTATTAAGGATTTGTGGTCATCCACTACAATGTCTATAGTGAGTGGAAATACCTTCCATCAGTTACTCCTGGGTACATACTTAACACTACTGATTGAGAGATGTTAAATATCCTGTTAATTTCAAAAATAGAACCTCTTATTTGTTTGACAACCATTATCATGCCCCATTTTAACTCCAATAATTTGTTATTTGCCATAGGTAGCCTAGCCTGTGTTCACATTGACTCACCAGTTGATAGAACACAGTTAGCCAGTTATGTGCCATGTGTGATACACATTTAGGCAATCATGTATCTTTCAATACATGACTAATGAGGCAGATTTTTTCCCTGCAGTAGTTTGCCATTTTTTTCTGCAGTAGACTAGTTGTCATTCAAAGCTATAGGAACTGGTCTGTCCTATTTACCCATAACTGGGGGAGAAGATGAGGATTTATATCTTTCCCAATGGTATTAGCATGTAAGTGAATATAATGGATTTGACTGGAATTCAAATAGAGCACAACATATATAGGTTTGGGTATTTCTATTATGTCAAATTATGTGTGTTTAGTATAACCTCATGTTATCCTTACATACTCTAACATCAGTGTATTTCTTTTCATATCTTCAACTGTCAATCTTATATTTTCTATTATTTCTCCTCTTTGTCTCACATCAGATTTACCATATCTATCTAATATTACTTTTTCTTTCTTTTCATCTTGCTCTCAATTTCTTTCACTACTTGCAACCATTATTCTCTAGTCAGCAGATTCTAGGGTCTTATGCCCTTCTTTTGCCTCTTTTTGTTTATTTCATGAAGTAGTTGACAAATGTGTCCTGTTGATCATTCATTATGTTTACAATACATTACATTTTAGACCTCGGCTCAGATTGAGGAATCGGAGAGCCAAGTTCAAATGCTAGTCAAATCCATTACATTCACTTACATGCTAATACCCTTGGGAAAGGTATGAATCCTCTTCTTCTCGCTAACCCCCACACCAAGCTATGGGTAAATAGCAGGACAGACTGGGTTCTATAGCCTTGGATGGCAACTGGTCTACTGCAGAAAGAAATGGTAACCTACTGTGGGAAAAAATCTGCCTTATCAGTATGTATCAAAAGATACATGATCGTCTAAGCATGTATTACACATGGCACACGACTGACTGACTAGGAGGTGAGACTCACAGATTTTCTAACAATATAATCAAGTCCAGGTAAAAGCTAGGATTTCACTTGGTAAATTAGTACAATATAATTTTCCTTTGCACATCTATTCTTGGGCACTAAATATATATATTCAACATAAGTTTGTATGTGCATATATATATATATATAATGTGTGTGTGTATCTATCAAAGGTGTTAAATATGAAAGCTGTTGTCTCAATATTCATTGCCTTTTTTAAAAAATTTATTAATGTTAATATTTTTTGCCTGCTTGTAATTCTAGACATTTTAGAGTTCATTATGAGCAATTGCCTCTAGGGCACAAATTCCTGATCAGTTAAGATAAGTCAGTCAACCAACTCATATTGAATAAATGTTTTGCATTAATGCAAGTAGATATTTTAGAAATAAAATAAAAAATTAATGTTCCTTTTTTGTGTTTTTTTTTAACATGACAATTTCACTTGCATGGAAAGCAGTGCCTTCTGGAAGCATGCTTTTGGTAAGATCAAATAAAATGGCAAAGCATAAACCAAAAACTAGTCATTAAAATTTACTGCAGATAGATTAACCTGAGTAAGGTTGTGGAATAAACTGGTTTAATCCTTGTGGAGTGTTGCAATATCAGGAAAAATGAAGTTACTTGTAAAAAAAAATAAGTAAATCCTTATATATTTTTGAAATTTCAACCCTAACACGGTATAAACCTGATATTGGAATCCGTATGCCATAAAACTATTAATTCAATATTCTTTCCATTCATTTTTCTTGTTTTGTCTTTCATTTGACTCATTTTCTCACCTTCCCTTATTGCTTACATTTTTTTTATTATATTTTTTCTTTCTCTGTCTTTAAAACACAAAACAAATTCCTTGATTTCTTGAGATAACAAACATGCTCTTTTTTTTTTCACTTTTTAATCAGAAATTCTTTTCTTTTAAATTCTTTCAATCGAGAGGCAAAATACATGCATTTATAGGTTTGTGCATAAGTAAATGTGTGTGTGTGTGTGTGTGTATATATATATATATATATATATATATATATATATATATATATAAATTAATTGATTTAAAATGTGTTTTTTTTTTTCTACACAGTTCTAACCATGTTTCAAAAATGGAAGCTATATATATATATATATATATATATATATATATATATATATATGAATATGTATAATGTGTGTGTTTAGGTATATGAAATTATACACATATGAATATATTTATCAAGCTGGAAATGTGTTTATATACTTTTAATATCTATATAATTGTTTTCTGGTAGAAGTGTATATTTCTAACCCCCTCCTCAATTTTACACATAAGATTATTTCATGTTATCGAGAATGGAATAATCCTTCATTGTTGAGCTTCTTTTCTGGAAAAAAAAAAGATTACTCTAGAAGATTCCAGAACTTAGCATTAAAATCTTTACCAGTCCACCAAAAACTACCAGTGGAATATGAGAAATTCCCACCTTGTGGAAAGCTCTAAACTTTATGAAGAGATTTCTCTTTGCTTTTATTTCAATTGTATCAGAATTATGAGAAAGTTGGCTTTTTTTTTCTTGCTAAGGATGATTATTCATTCCAATTCACTTGGTCCAAGATAATTATTTTTAAATTTGTTTTTTATTGGAATCTAAATTTTTAATGTATGTGTCATCACTGAATTGATTTTATATTATACTTATTTTTTTATACTAATGTTTGCCCAATACAAGACCCAAGAGCCACTCAAGGTAGGGGGTAACTGTATAATGTATAAGTACAAGAGAAGGCAAGAAGTGCAGTTCATGAGACTTGAAGAGGTTAAGATTGTAGTGACTGGGAAAACATCCAAAAGCATTTATACAGTTTCTACAAAATTCCATCTTGCAGCAATCTTACATGGAATTACTGATGATTTGAAAGTGAAACATTTAATGCAGAAAGTAATTTTAAGGGAAGAAAAATATAGGATGCTCTCATACTAAGTGTGTGCAAAAGTTCTCAGCACTCCTTTTTTTTTTTTACTAGAAAAAATGCCCACATCTGCTCACATCTAACATATTTAAATTTTATTTCTGTTAGAAATTATTGGAGAAAAATAGTATCCAATTTTTGTACTACATATTGTCGTATGGATGATGCACCAAACAAAAGTGGTTAAAACTGTGATAAATATCGAAATGTACCAAAATATTCTATGTGCATGTAACTTATAGACTAGCAAATATTGAATCTATAGGTACATAAATTCATTTTTGATTTGAAGTTTATAAATGTTTATATACATTATATATTCTTCTTGTGCTTACTATATATCCATCTTGGTTTGGTAGGTTTGTCCTCTTTGTGATATTGGGTAAGTGTTTAGAGTCAATCCTGAATCTTAAGGGATTTGGGGGTCACAAAAACACCTTATTATGCAAGAAACCACTGTTTGAGGCTTGAAAATTATGGTAAGCCTACCTTACACACATTAATGTTATCTCAGTCATGGCTGCTATATCCATTATCATTTATGATACTCCAATGCTGCACTGTGTTTACTATCAGTATTTCTACATACCAATTACAAACAAAAATATGAAAGGCTATATTTATCATTCAGCTAATTTTGGGAACCACTTGTATTTTACAAGTATTTGATCTCTCAGAGAAGAACTCATTCTGATTTCAGTTGAAGTTAGATTTTGCTTTCCTTATTGCATTATTATTAATGAGCATCACTTCTTTTGAAAAAACAATGGCAACTTCTTGGCTGCTAGTTAACTATTTTAACTGCTAAGTGACATCTTGAAAGACACTAATTATAGCAAATTAGAATTGTTGACTTTAGTATGATCAATGTAACAATAGCTAACCTCAAGTGTAGTTAAAGTATTATTCCTCTTAAATTTCTCAAAGGTTTAAAATTTGATTAGGATGTCCTGTGTTTATCTGTCAGTCTAGTTTAACAAATATGTTTCTTTAGCACAAGGTTGAACTTCTAGAACACTTGCTGAGGATTATGCTCTCATTTTCAATGATTTTGAAACCAGTAATTTAACCTCTTTATTATCATAAGTGTTCGTTTTATTTTTGTATTAACGGAGTATTTGATGAAGACTAAAACTGCTACCTATGATTTGGTCAACTGTCACATGTCAGTCAGTCAGTTATGTGCCATGCACGATACATGCTTAGGTGATCATGTATCTTTCAATACATGACTGACAAGGCAGATTTTTTTTCCCACAGTAGGTTGCCATTTCTTTCTGTGGTATACCAGTTGCCATCCAAGGCTATAGAACCCGGTCTGTCCTGCTATTTGCCCATAGTTGGTAGGGAGAGAAGAGGATTCATACCTTTTCCAAGGATATTAGCATGTAAGTGAATGTAATGTATTCAACTGTATTTAGTAGAAAAGGGTAGAAAGTGTGTTTGGCTGAATTCAAACCCTATAGCAAACTGACAGTGCTTAAAAAAAAAAGTTGTAGAGGAAAAAAAAAATTATTTTTAAAATTATTTTTAAAATTATTGCTTTAATAAAAATTTCATAATTGTTCTCACTTTAACAATGGCAAGTAGAATTGCTGATCTGGGTTCATTCTTACCTGTGTAAAGCACCCACTCCTCTCCATCTCTGATTGGCAAGTAGTATTTTTTCTCTCTGCAAGATGAGATGGGAGCCTGAGGCTAGAAGTTGACTGGTTGGCAACTCTACCTTACCATATGTCTTTGATGATGATCAGTTCTACAAATGATGGTGATGCCACTAACAACAATGTTGATGCTGACTTAGAGAAACCAAGATGTGTGGGGAATTATCTTGTCTACATCTTCCTCTTCCCTTTCTGCTGCTGCTCTTAGCAAACCCTCCCTGTATGCCCTCTACCTGCTCACCTCAACCCATAGTGCCAAATCCTACCCACCCACAATAATCTAGCAGGAGTAGCAAAAGTGTCTGTACAACTGGGACTAGTATCAAGCAGGGGATATCCGGCCCTACAAGTTTGCATGGCTCCGGCCAAAAAGGTGGCCCTGACCAAAAGAGATGGTCAGGGACCATCAGAGAAGATGAGGGAATAACAAGTCTACACCTCTCAGAACTTTTCGAAAACTTTTTTTGGAAACAAAGAAAAAAAGAAACCCCTTTATCTTCTCTACAGGTAGATATGCAGTTTACCATTATACAGTGTTTCTCTTTCTACTCATTAATTTTTTTGCCTTTTCTTTCTCTTTACCTTCCTCATTTTCAACATGTATGGTTTATGATTACCCCCACCTCATGCCTTTTTTATATTATGTCTAAGTATACACTAATCTCTCTACAAGTATTAGTTATACATTTCATATGCACACACACACACACACACATACACAATGTGCATGCATAAAATATATTACCTGTTTATATAGAAATTAGTGTTTTATTGAAAGAGATTTTTAAAAAGATCTGATGTTTGGTCATATTTTGAGAAGTGGGTTGGGTGCTCTTTAGCACTTACATGTAAAATCATTCATCCATTTTAGCATTTTACACATCTATCCTTTTATAAATCAGTATTTGTTGTTATCTCTAAACTTTTCATTCAGCACTTATTCTAAAACTCTCTCTCATGAACACACATGTATATGATAAAATAAAAGAACAAATAGGAAACATTTATCAATCTAACATGTTTCACTTTTATTAAAGCTTTGTCAGAGATTGAGAGAAAACAGACAAAAAGACAGAAAAGACTGCTATTTTCAATTATGTTTGGATATATATATATATATATATATACACACACACACAGAGGAATCCCTCAATTAGTGCAGCTAATGTGTACATTAAAGGATACACACTAATTGAAAATGCATTAATCAAATACAATAACTTATAGGAAATGATGTAATTTGTACCTCAAATTTTAGTCTCATTCACAATTAATTTCTCATTTGCGTACATTTTAATTAAAATATAGGTAGAAATGCTTTTTAATTAAAATATAGACAGAAATGCTATGAAGTAATGTTTATTAATCTGATTTTTTATGAAAAACTTATTTAGTTTGGTTTGCCACATGGTATTCTTGTGTTCTTCATATAACTGACAGCACTGTGAAATTGGCTGTTCAGATTTTCCAAACATATCATAATCATTAGTATTTTAACCTGAAATTTTTTTTTATAATTTTTCCATAGTAAATGTATACATCTTTTATATTTTGATATTTTTTAATAAATGTAAATTTCTTTATCTAATTAAATCATCCATTTTTTTTTTTTTTTTCTAACAGAAACCAGATATTTCCTTTAAGACCTTCAAAATAAACAAGAAAAAATATCAAAATATTCAAAAATTTATAACAGACAAATATTTAAATATGTATTTTTATTATCAGCTTATATTATAAAATTTATCTATTTTTTGTATTTTTTAACACTACGGTAACTATTTAGATAACATAATACTTGACAAACAAAATAGTTACCCATTTTCCATTTTTAAATTTTGGAAAATTTTTAATTAATCGGTAACTATAAAAAATCAATTTTCAATTACTATGGTTAAACTGAAGAAAGTTTTAATGCACTAATCAGGTATTATGTATGCACTAATCGAATTTTGGTATATAAAAGTTTTAGCACACTAAGTGAAAATGCTTTAATCAAATGCGCATTATATATATATATATATATATATATATATATATATATATATATATATTATGTGTGTGTGTATGACAGAGAAAGGTAGTATAGTTATGCACTCAAATATTTTAATCAAGGTTTCTATTTTCTTCATGTCTGTTTTTATAAACTTGTCATTTTTTCTTCTCTTTTTACAATTCTTATGGTTTGTATTATTTGTTTGTTTTTTTTTGAGGGGGGGTTCTTCCTTTCCTTCCTCTGTTATGTCTATTCTGAAAGACTTGGTAATCAGTGTTCTCACATGTTTCTATTACCCTCAGTCCATTTGACTCCAAACCTATTTTTGTGGTTTGTTTCTAATATTCTTCTTTACAATTTGCATGATTAAAATGATTGAACATGCACACAATATAATCTATATAGAGTTCCCTTTCTCTTGCATCAACTTTTCTCTGAATATTACTCAACTAAATAAAAGAACTAATCCAGGTGCACAAGTGGGTGGTATCTCTGCCTAGATAAAATCTTGCACCAAATTTTAAATTATGAGAAAAACTTAGTGCAACATTTTATCTAAACAGAAATATATATTAAACAAAAATTTAGTTGCTTTTTTTCTTCCTCTAAGTTGTTATAAGAAAGATAAGAATACAAGAAAGTACCTGTAACACCCAATATGACACTTGGAAAATAAATGTTTTTCATGCTATATAAAACATGTATCAATACATGTTTGGTTTTGTGATGACATTACTTTATCCATGAACATTAAAAAAAAAATTAAACTTAATTTCCAAAAGAAATGTTAATAAAAATTATTCAAAATTTAATATTTTTGAAAAGTTTATTTACTATATTAATTATTTAGAAAGGTATACTTGCAGTTTAATGCCCTGTTAAAAAGTCCTTCCTTTAAAAATATTAACAGAATTATGTTGTCATTATCTTAGAAGAATCAGTCAGCAATTACACATTTTTTTTCTGTTTTTACACACAAAAAGTTTCTCTGTTATGAATTCTTGTACATTTTGTATGTAATTAATGTTTTCTGTATTTTTCTTTCTCTATTGTAATATGATTTTGAGAATATGATTCTATTAATGTTTCAATTTCGAGAACACTTGGCTTGAAAGCACTCTAAGAGTACAAGTTAAAATCTCAAAAAACAAAAAAAGGAATGACATTTGTAAAATCTTTTTTTTTTTTTATCATTTCACCCCAAGCAAGGCAGGAATGCCACTAGTATACAAGGGGTTACAGAGAGTGAAGGAGAGAAAAAAGACTGGGTATGGGGGGGGGGGACCGAGGAAAGGATAAAAGCTAAACAGGGTTCAAGAACACAGAAGATTGTAATTGATGTTGCATTTAAATTTTTGAAGAGTGTAGTTATCAGGGAAGCAAGGGAGTCCCACAGGCGAGAAGTGCAAGAAAAGAAACTGTTGGAGTAGAAATGGCAGTTACATTTAACAAATTCAACACTAAAAAGGATGAGACCATAATGCTAATCTAGTAACACACTTAAACACATGTAGTCCAGGCACCAGGGAAAAAGCTTGTTAGAGCAGTAGCCATGAAAATATTTATAGAAAAGACAAAGGGAATCGATGTCACGTCTGTGTGAAAGTGACTGAAGTTGAGATGCCAAGTTAGGATCAATTACACTGCAGATCCTTCTTTGGATTTTGTAAAGATGTAATTTTCTTCAGGCACAACACTGACCCAATATTCCTTGCAGTAGATGCAGTGTTGATTTGATGTAGGTGTCCCATTTCAAGTCAGTTGAGAATCAAGAAGGCACAGTGTGTTGCTGTTCATGAGTCTAACATCAGCCATGCTGATGCTGTGCAGAAAAGTCTCTCTATGGTGGTTAAATGAGAGTAGTTTAATTTTGGAGACATTAAAATTTACAAGCCATTTCCTACTCCAGTTAACCACTGATTGAAAGTCCTTTTCAAGAGCAGTGGCCAGGTTAACTTTGTCAACTCTGACGGATTTGCTATTGAGACAGGAGTAAATGATAGTGTCATCAGCATAAATCTCTACTTGGGAACTGATGACATCAGGAAGATCATTGATGTAGAACAGAAAGAGTCTTGGACCCTGGTAGAGCTTTGCAGGACATCTGCATTTGCTTGAAAGAATCTGGAAGTGAGCTCATTCAAAACACCCCTCATTTCATGATTTGATAGAAATGATTGGATTAAATCAAACAACCATCCTGTAATACTGTAGCCCTGGAGCTTACATAGAAGACCAGTTTGCCAAACCCTGTCAAACACCTTCAAGATATCTAGAGCCACAGCTCAAGCTTTGCCATTATTATCAAGAGATTGATATACATATTCAGTGATGGCTGTTAGCACATCAGCAGTAGATCTGGCAAAACAGAAGCCATATTATTTGTCAGGGAGTAGGTCATGAGAGTTAAGATGCTGTACCACGTCAGCATTGATTACAGTCTCAAATACTTTACTGGAAGGCAGCAGGAGACTAATAGAGTGATAGAGGAGTCAGAAGGTTCTAAGGGTTCTTAAAAACAGAAATTAGAAAGGAGGACTCCCAACAAGCAGGAAACAGTAAGGCAATAGTTGTAGAGTTTGGAAAGAACTGGAGCCATCTCAGGAGCACATTTCTTCAGAATGACAACTGAGATCCTGTCACCTCTGCTTGCCTTATGGGAGTCTAATTTAGAAATAATATCTGAGACCTGTGACAGGATTATGTACATATCACTGAGTAAAGCCTTTGTCCTACAAGGGAAATCCAGTGTGAGTACTCCAACTGAATTGACTGTTAAGTTGGAAGAGAATTTCCAAGCAATTCTGTAGATGTATCGATGCCAGCTTTCACCCAGGAGGAGACCTCAGACGGGCATTTATGAACAGGATGATTAAAAACTGCATTCCTAAGGACATCATGACGGATGTCACAGAACAAGTCCCAATCCACACATTGATAACAGAAAGATATTCTGTTGGTAGGAGTTTCTTGGCTGTTAGGGGAGTGGAAAGAGATGCTTACAGACACTACTGCATGAACAGAGATGCCAAGAGGGCAAATCTGCAATGTATGATATGAGTCTAGGATAGAGGTAAAAAAAAAAAAAGATCTAAAAGAGAAGCATGTCCATCAGGGTTACAGGGGAATTGCTTGGGGAAGTCCACCATTTGTGTGAGAGATTGAAAAATTAAGGGTCTGGATACCAACGGGGTCAGTGACAGTGTCTAAGCCACCTGTCATGGTAGGCATTAAAGTCACCAAACACAAATATATTTGCAGATGGCCTTGTCTGTATTATCAGAAATACTATCTAGCATGCAACAGTCATGAGAGAAAGGGGAACAGTAGAGAAAGAAGAGATAGCTGACTGAGTTCAGTAGAGACAGACAGAGACACATATAAGAGTGGTGTGGAGGTTCAAGAGAGAGTTCCTTAGCCAGCAGGAGATGTTCTCAGAGATAAACTCCCAGGCCATGCATGTGAACATTAGAGTCCTGCCTAAGGTGAGGAAGATATCCAGGAATTGAGAAATCGGAATAGGGGATTGAAGAGCTAAGATTAGTTTCGAGAGGATGTCTGGAGACTTGTCGAAAGGGAACAATTCCACACTGCAGAAGTCGGTACAAATACCATGAATGTTGGAGAAAGAAAGGTTATGGGGTTTAGTTGATTTTTGTTGAACTGGTTTAGATTTATATCTTTGGTATCTTATAGTCATGTTGTGTTGTTTCAGTAAAGAAAGGCCTAAGGTAGTAATAGCAGTCAGTCATCTAATGTAACATCAGGAAAATAAACTGTTTACTTTTTTTATTTCTATGGTTAATATAAAAATTAAGGAACAACAACAATACAACATTATTTTTTTTATTTTGAAATTATTGATGTATAAATTTATTTGTGAATGTGAGATTGAAATTAATCAGTAAGATTCATAATTTGAGTACTTATGATACAAATAGTTCAGAGATGCTGCAGATAGTATCAGTCTTTTTTCATTCAGAGTTAAACAGACAAATATCCAGCTACATTTACCAAGTAGACTATTACAGATGCTAATTTTACATAAGATACTTGGAGATAACTAAGTTTCATTTTGTGAATTCTTGTGATTTTCTTTTTTTTTTTTTTATTAAGCATGGGTGCATCCACCGTCTTCAACTTTATCTGGCTTGAAAAATTTATCCTACAAAGTGTGGGTCACTGTTAAACTGGAGAAAAATGTCTATATATACCTAGCAGATCAATATCTTTATGAAGCATGACTACTATTTTCTCAGTTATAGGGTTCCTTGTATTACCCTTTTTTACTTTGAATGAACATAGATACCTATATTAAATTAGCCTCTTTTATTGAACTGGCTTAAAATCATGTTAACAACTTCCTTCACTCTAAGATTTCCTATTGTTATTTAAAGACAGTATTTATCATAAGAGTGAAACTTAGAAAAAAAAGTTTAATTTTTATAATCATATATCATTATATACCAATACTTTTGGGAAAGGCATGAAATTTTCCATTTTCACACACACACACACACACACAATGGACATGTTATCAGATTAATGTCTGATAATTTATCATATGTGTTCCAACTGGGCCTTGGATGATTGAATGGCTGACTAGTAAAGAAAGATCTTTGTAATGCAAAGCAAAGAAAAAATGATTTTTGCACTCCTCACGTTACATCATCAACATGAGGTTTTGTCTCTAATATGGGCCTTTCAAAAGGAAAGAGAAAAAAAACAAACTGAATCATCTCAATGTTAATAATGAATATCAAGGAATACTCCACTTCTCTTTTTAAATGGTGGGGAAGTGCTGTCTACTAGATAAATCCCAGTGCCAAATTAAGATATGCTCGTTTAAGCACAAGTTCTCAAAACTTGTACCCTCAACACTAAAATATAATAATTCTACATTTTCCAAAATACCTGGTAATTTTTAACAAATCAGGAAAATCCCAGAAATTCTTACCTTCTATCATACTCAGATTTTTTTTTTATTGCAGAATAGCTTTAAGGTATAACTATGTTAATATTTTATTTTTATTAGATGAAGCATTGTCAATCATTATTAATTTAGACTAGTATTTACTTTCATCTTCATTTTTGTCCTATAATCATTTTTTCCTCTAAAATTTTACCTGAAAGTGAACTTCAAAATATCAATGATGTTTTTCTATTTGATTTTTGAGAGTTTTGTTTGATTTTTACTGCTTATCTTTTAAAAAAAAACATAATTCTGTTGAAGCATAGATTGAATTAAAGTCCATTCTCAATATAGACTCTGGATTATCCAGCCCATTGTCATCATATTTTGCAAAAGTTCATTTTTTCTTTATAATGTAATTTTTTAAATTTTTGTCATGCATATGTGTTTATTAAAAAATTTTCATTTGTGTGTTAATGTTGTTTTTTTTGTTTTTTTTTATATTTAAAATTGGCTCTAAAAATGACCACCAGAAATAACTGTCATGGTGGATTGTTGGGGATTCATTTTTCAAATTCAAAAAGAATATATTATCCTAGTATTTTTAGTCCAATGAAAAGGGTGGTTTTTGCCATCTTAAATTTAAAGTCAAGGTCTGTTGAGCATCTCCCAAGAGTATTTAAGAACATGGCTCAGCAGATATCATCAGAAGGTGTTTGGAAAGCAAAAGCTGGCTGCAGTAGAAGGTAGTTAGACATCAAAAGGGAATGGACTTCATGGGCGATGGAAGTCAGCTTGAATTGGTTATCAGATATGAAGCAAATAAAGCTGACTGCAGAAAGGTTCTAATCATCCTCGTATGAAAGTAGCCACCAGAGCAAAGGTAAGAAAGGTTTCAGCATTCTTAAAACATATGCTGACAAAAGGCATTTCACAATAACATAAAACGTTTCAGAGACTTTCACAGAAAGGCAAAAGCAAACCCAGTGAAGCATGTAGAAACCAAGCAGAAAGAAAACCAAATGACAAAAAATATTGAAAAAATATTAAAATCTCCTTATAATCTCAAGTGAAATACACAGCTTTTTTTCATTTGTCTACTTAATAGGTGGTTGCACCTCGTTTTTTTCTAAAAGTAATTCTTTCTTTATTTCTTTATTTTACCACCTTCTCAAAGCTTCTTTTTTTTTTTTTTGAAAAAATTCTATTGCAAATTATTTTAGAGTCAATTATTTCTATAATTTATGTTATTTTACCTTGTTCATAAAACACACAAAAGGAAATTTTTGTAAAATTTGTAATATGTTATATTATTTTATGTCTGTAAAATAAATGTTTGTACCTTTTAAATTTCACAAGGTAATTTTGAATCTTGTTTGTTATCATATATGCCTTTTTTAACATTCGGGATAAGAGAGTGGACGTTCTTTCTTCCATTTCCTCAAAAAAAAAAAAATTATTTTACTTTACACAAAGAATTTAATTATTGTAAATTAAAATTTTTATTGTCATTGTCCTATCCAGGTCTTGTCCTTCTAATGTATAAAGTGAAGGGACTTAGCAGTATTTGTTGCCTCTGTAAGCATCATAAAACAAGCAAGACTCAAATACATGGAACCAGCAAATAGAGAAGACTCCTTTGTATAACTGAGCTCTCTTCTGGGACACCATTACGATATACTAGAATTGAAAACCTTCTCAAAATTATAATATAGGCATGATTCTATCTCTGTGCTCTAAATGCATTACTGTAACATAAACCCAAGTCACACCAGTTAATGATGGAATGGACAAACTCTCTTTATACATTCAATTACCAATGCTAATAACCACTACACCACAATTCATCTCCCATATGGAAATTTTTAATTGATTGAGTAGGGGAAAAGTAGGTCAGGATTAAAATAAACTAAATTAATTCCAAGAAAACTTCCCAATTTGATGTTTTACAAAAATCTTTATCATGAAGTTGTCTTTATTACTAGTATAGAAATTAGATACAACTCTCTGTAAAGTCTATAATTAGAATTTGTATTACGATGTACACAAGTTGAACTTCAATTTATTTTCTTTGCAAATTTAATTTTGTTCTAGTTAAAGACTCTTCTTAGAATTTCAGGTGTTACATAATGTCTTAGAAAAAACATAAAATTTTTGTAGAATTGAGGCTATGATTTTCTTTTCTGAGTGGCAATTAAGAAAGTTTACACCAGTTAATTACAAAATAGTTTCTTTTCAGGCAGACTAAGTTATATTTAACTAACTGCAGTAATTTGTGTGTGTATGAGATTTATAGTAATAATAGATGTACTGGAAAAATCTAAAAACAATGTTCTTTCTAAAATGGTAAAGTCTTTCGAAATTTAGGGAGATACAAATTAAAGATCATGTATCATTCTTGCTTCTTGTATCCTATCAAGAGCTGAATTGGGCATCATAGCTAAGATATTGAATATATTTTGATAATTATTGCATCAGAACAAAAGCGCATGTCTTTTCATTTTTTAAGTGAGTTTCAAAGATAGTATTTTGTTCTACTACCATTCACTAGCTTTGAGGCAGCATAATGAGTCCATCTTCCCAGAACTTAGACCAGTTCATCACCCAGAAAGATGCTGTGATTTTTTTATAGTCTTCCAAAGAATTTTGTAGGGATCAAAATAAATGATCTGAAGGCGAAAGGTCAGGTGAGTACAGCAGGTGCAGTAGGACATCCCGACCAAGCTGTACCAATTTGTCATGTCTGTAAAGAGATGTGAAGTCTGGTATTTTCCTGATGAATGATAACACTTATCCACCTACCCAATTCCAGGCACTCTTCATCAACTGCTGCTTTTAATTGCTCTGTTTGGAAATGTTACTTGCCTGAATTCAATGTTTGATTTTGCAGAAGAAGCTCATAATAGACAATGCCCTTCCAATCCCACCAAACAGCATTACCATCTTCCAATGCAAACCGGCTTTTGGAATGGTTAACTATGGCTCATTTCATTTTTCCAAGGATACTGTTTTGCTCCACATTATAGTATACAATCCATTTTTCATCACCTGTAATCACTCTTTTAAAAAATGGCTCATTTTTGTTATGTTTGAGTAGAGGATCACAGATGGAAATACAGCCCATTAAACTTTTTTCTGTTAAATTGTGAGGCACCCAAACATGATGGTCATTCATTTATCCCAGTTTTTAAAATTTCCACTTCTGAACTTCTCCACTCTGTTATCATACTCACAACATAAACAGCCCACTTTTTTCTTCTTTCTATTGTACAACATTCTTCCTTTATGGAAATGAAAGAACATCAAATGACAAAAATGTATCTAGTTTTCCTCCAGTTTCAATTTACATTTAAAATTTACAGTTGACACTTTCAGAATACATATACTGGGTATAACAGCAAAATTGTCCAAATCATGTAAAAGCAAAATTGTCCAATTGTTAAATTAAGCTTTGAATCATTGTATCTTAGAAATGATTAAAGATATCTTACCAAAATTCTCCAAGGTTTTTATAACACTACTGGATTCTACTTTGAGCAATAAGAATGTATAATTATACTCCAAGTTTAACAGAAAAATCATCATGAAATCGACCATAAATGAAAATGACATATTCATCATTAATTAATCATAGCTAAGTATCAGAAAGTCATGAAGTATTGATATAAAGTTCATATATATATATATATATATATATATATATATATATATATATATATATATATATTATTATTCCAGGATCATTTTCTAACTTATTCAAGATGATCTTTGTCCTTTCTAACCTAACTTTCTGCCCTGGAGTAACAATTTCATTTTCAAGTTTTTTTTCACTGCTCCTTGGACTGTCATAGCTGGAATTACATATGTGTGAGACTCACTTTGTGAAGGTGAGTCTTACACTCTTGATTGTTCAGAATTGAGTTGGATCTTTTCTAATTGATCTCTTTAGTTCTAAGTTGAAATGATGATCTCTCTTACTGTCGTGACCTCCTGATCCAGTTTTCCTCTCTACTGTAACCTCTTTTTTTTAAATTATTTGGCATTCTCTTGATGGTTCTTGAATGGACTTTGAAGGATGGAAGCCAGAGTGTAAATATTGGTACCATTACTGAAGGCTTGAATGATCATTTTCCACTCACCATTGCTAAGTTGGGAAGACAGTAGGGCTAACACAAAATGATTTTAACCTGTTCTCTTTCTAGTTGAATAACTCAAAGGGTTTTTCAGTGATTCTTACCACAAAATTGAATAGCCAAGTTTCAATCTCCAACTGTTAATGTTGTTTGCATTATCTGCACTAACTGGCTTTGTAATTTTGAAGTGAGGTTCATAAAATGCAGGCAGTTCACAAAATGGCTCATTATGTGATAACTGTTCAGGTTGGTCCACTGACACATGTAAGTCAGAATCATCATTAGCAGCCTCGTAAATATCACTTAAATGGGTTAATTCCAATAGTACATAGCACTTGGATCATGTTATTTTGTATTCTAGAGCTGCGGATCAACACACAGTTTTTATATTACATCAAGACCCATTAATGAAAACAATTAAAGATCTGATGAGCTTGTACATTATTCTGATCATAAATTACATGCACTAAGTCATCAATATGTAGCTGTGAAGATTTGAGTAGCTGACTTTTGATAATCATATTCACTTTACGATTTCACACATGTTAGTTGTACTGTTCATTAATCAAATGACTGAGAGGTATCTCATCATTTGTTAGATAATCTTTCAGAGTCTACATTTCTCTAAATAACAGACCTTGAACATGTTTCTTGATTTAAGCCTTGAAGTCACTACAGACAGTCATATCAAAGATCATTTCTGTGCTAGAATTGTAGCAGATTAACTCTTCACATAACTGCAATATCATGTTCTGCAACTAGATTTTTAGCAATGTTTTTAGTGCACCTAACGTCTATAACAATGCCATGGCTGAGTAATATACTTTCATAAAGTAAACTGACAAAGCCAGTTGTCAGGTCTACTTTTATGGTAACTTGAGAATCAAGAGTATGCATCCCTACACAGTCTAATTAGAGACATGCTAGACATATAAATGACGTTACAGATTCATATAAATTTAATACAAGTTGACATTGCCGTTTCATCACATTGGCAGAAAAAAGATATACCTACTGTGTTTATGGGGTCAGTGGTAGTTTGTACCTGAATAGTCAGTGTTATTTTCATTAATGATGCACGTAAATGACATGCTCTTCTCCAAAACTTGTGTAGTTGATTTATCCAAATTAAGGCCAAAAAAATAACATTGAAATAGTAGCTTTTGTTGATGCTTTGAAGAGTGAGCCAACTTCATATGTACTGCAATTAATAATCCATGGAACACTTGTCAGGGTACCACAATGTGCTCACAGTTTGGAATAAATGGCTCACTACATCATACGATGTGAAGACCATTTCTCTTTAGATCTTACATTCATTACCTTTTTAGATAGATGGCTACCCCCGTACTAAATGTGCATTAATACTAGAGAGATAAGAACATCTCAATTGAAACTGGCTCCATCCTGTCCTACTCATAAAAGGCAGTAGACATTTTCCAAAAAGTTTATCATGTACAGTCAAACTACAAACAATTCTGTTGCTCTTTAACAAATGTACATATTTTTTGTTTTTTTACTGATAGTTCACCCAATGAAAGGTCAAAGGGCCATTCAATGTAGAGAACTACTAAGTAAAAAAGTAAAGGAGTGGGAAGGGGGAAATAAGAGAGTATTTGGAGGATGAATAGGATAGATATCAGTTGACCCTGGACTTAGAGACCAAGATTGTAGTTGTTGTCAGGGAAATGCAACATTGGCCAGCCCAAGAAAAGAGTTGGTTGCAAGTGGCATTGGAAGGACCAAGAGTTACGTCCTCTTCCACAATAGGCTGTTGAGAGAAGACCTTCTACTTAGAATAGGTGGCACTGACTATTTGGACTATGAACGATACTAGGCAGGTATTAGCCAATAGTCAGTGTGGGTCTGGAATTGAGATAACTATATAACACCAGTGTTTTTTGTCAGTCAGGAGAGGGGCTCCCAATGTGCAGATATGCAAATACCAAATGAACACAGGAAGCATTCTCTTAGGAGTTTGTTCCACAAAGTATCAGTTCTAGAGAAGTTGTCTGAGGGAAACTTGATTTTTAAGGAAAACGAAGGGAATGGAGGATGGTTTGTCACCATGAACATAGCAGGTTGGATCTTAGCTGTGAAGGTCTGAGCTGGTGCAACTAGTGATTGTAACTTGACTGAACATGTGCCATAGTAATAGTGATATAGTAGAGAAAAGCTGGTGATGTTTCATATGTGGGATAAGGGTTACACGGTGGAGAAAAATTCATTACCCACAAGGCCACATAAGCAATTTTGAACTCTGTCAAGGCTGGACAGTGTGGTTTGGGCTGCACCAGCCCAGATATGTCTGTACACTAGGCCTACTATCAATAAGAACACATATGGTTGGTCATCTGAATGAGGTAATGTTCTATAGAAGCTGCAGTAAACAGGGCCTTGCTCTAATATAGAAATCAAGATATTTAATGTTTCTTCAGCTTTGTACTGTAGAACTCCACAATATAAGTGTATCTATTGTAAAGTTGAATCAATATCAGACTGTATAACAGAACTGCTATGATCTACAATAGATCTGATGGGAAGTTTAGTGCAGTTACCTTATTCAAATACAGAGTATCTGGAACAAACTGAAAAGCCTAAAGTAGCATATCCTTACATTCATTAGACTTAGAGGAGTCTAAACCAGCCACTGCTTTCTCTGGTGGTGACGATAAATAACACAAGCTATCCCATTACATGCACCAGTGAAGCAACATAAAGTGCATATGGTAGCCAGACACAAGCAGATAGACAAGGTCATTATATAAGGACTTAAATATATATCAATCTTTGACACCAAACCCAACCTAAGATGGTTCTCTTTGGGCAAATAGTTTTCAAAGTTTATAGCTTAAGGATGTGAATCCAATGTTTGCAGCACATGCTACTAATTACTAAATAGCTTTTCAGATATATTACTAACAGAGTATAAGTCCATTGCAAACTTAGCAACTTGAACTAGATCACCTAATATGTGACATTAGCTCTTCAAGTGCAGTTTCAGAACTTAGTATTCCCTTTGCTGACAGAGTGTAACACTGAACTCCACAAAATGCTGTAACAATGACACAATATGTCATGGAACTTTTTCTTAAAGGAATCTGATAAAGTACTTTCATCAAATCTGATGTTATATTTCTATCTAGTGGTACTGATTCCATATCAGGTACAAGTGAGGATTGAAGTTTGCTATATCTACCAACCTCAGAAAATACAATTAAGAGTTATGATCTTTGATTAGCTTTCTTGACTAAGAAGGATTCAAATATTCAATTATACCCCACTCATCTTCAGGACAGTTAAACTCCGAAAGATTCAAACACGTTATTAAATTGTTGTTATAATTCCACAACTCTGTCACAGGCATATTGTAACTGTCCTTTTTAGAGGAGGGGGAGCTTGTATATGCCCCACATTAATAACTCACTCCAAGGGACCTGCAGCACTATTAGACCCCTTGATAACAGGATCAAACATTTTTTGTACTTCATAACAAATACTTTACTTAGTAAATCACCTGGGATCAACCCTTACAGCATCTGTATCAGGAGTTAGTATGTGCTTGTTTTTTTTTTAATACTCTAGTTGGCAATCTTGGCTCTAAAACTTTCAAAGTTTAATTTGATCCAAACCTAATATATAAATTAAATTAAATTGGGTTTTTAGGTCTAATCATGTTCTGACGAACACCACTTTTGCTATCCATAGTGTAGTCTTGCTTCATAATACCATCACAAAACTAAACAGGATAGACTTGAAGAAGATCAAAATTGATCAGCATAGAGCAATCCACTGCCAAATAATTGCCAACCTACCTGTTTTCAGTGCTGAGCACTTCAATAGTGAAACAACTTTGGAAAGTAAATCCCCAGTGGATCCTGCTTCTACCATGTCAGTAGTTGTTACCATGAAGTGACAGGCAGGAGCTTCAGTGTACAAGTTCAATACCAATGGTTGTAATAAACAGCTTGTTTTGAAAGGACAGGCTAAATATATGCATTGTGTACAAAACCAAAGCAGGTAAATTGACTTAAAAGATAATTAAGTTAATTTCTCTTTACTATTCCCTCCTGATTACTATTACTTTGAATACTAACACTAATCACTATGTTTAGGTGAGTATGAAGTGACCATTATTTGAAATTCCCTACTTTTACTTAATTAGTATTTGATTAACACGTAGACACATTTTATATATATATATATATATATATATATATATATATATATATATCATCTTCAGAACAAGTAGAAGTGATCTGAATTTATATTTATAAAGAAGTTTGAAGATAGGAAAAGTAAAATTAGATCAAATAAAATGCTGTATAACTATAGTGAAATGTGGAGCAATGGTGATCAAATGTTGCAGTCTATAAGTCTGAACCTCATTTGTCTTGTATTATGTGAGGCTAAACTTAATTAAATATTAAAGAAAATGTTAAAAATAAAGAAAAAGACATTAAGTAAAAAGTCAAAACATAACATTTTTTAACCATTTTAAAGAGAAGTAGCCAACATGAAAATATCAGCAAAGAAGTGTAACCTCAGAAATGGACAAATATTACAAACTTGAAATAAAAATGATTTTATTGCAATGTTACAAAATTTAAATATTACAAATATTATTAAATAATAAGTAAAAAAGAACAAACGTTGTTTTTAAATCCCCCCCCCCAAATGTTCAGCAATTGTTTTCTTAAGTGCTGAAATTTAGTGCATTAATTATTCAAACTATATTTTAATCTTTATTATTAACACAGCATTAAATTTATTTGTTGAATTTATTTTTTCACGTCAACCAAAGAACAAATTCCAATCTTGTCTGTTATTCTCTCAACTGACACAAGACATTAACACCCAGTTATGATTCAGTTAAGATGAAAAAGAAGAAAAGCAAAAAGATTAATTTTAAAGATGGATACAATCTACACTTGAGAAAGGATAAAGAATGAATTTACTTAAATAGACTGAATAATAAATCTTACAAGCCTAAGTCAAGAAAAACAGGTTCCTAGCAATTAAATTCAGTTACAGATGAAATTTCATGCGAATCAAATTTCTTCACTGTAAGTCAATACCTTTGACTTACAGTGAAGAAAAGAAAATGAATTGTTAATTATAAAAATGCTTTTTTTTTCTTTTTTTTTTTTTTAATTATTTCTTACATTTAGATTCTTCCATTATGAGTGCAATGTGTTCCAAAAAATTTGTCTTTATAATCATAGATTTAGTTACCTAAATTCTTGTGTTTGTACTTAGCTAAGAAAAAAATATGTACTGGAATTTGTTGGGCATCCTAATAGCAATGGTAGGCTTGAACTAAACTCATTTTCTTCTTGTGTTATTAGGTGCAGAAACCTACTTCCTACTGAACAACTGCTATCCTTATGGCTAAAGCAGTAATTCAAATATTTATACTGGATATCTTACATTTAATGAAACATTTAAGAGCTTTATATATAATTTCTATTACATTTAATGCTCTTTGTTTGTAATGTACCAATATTGTTTCACAAATATGGTCATTGTATATTGATAAATTGGCCAAAATTTATGTTGTATTGTCCAAGCTTTCAATAAACATAAATCAGCATAGGGGTGTGTGAATGAAAAAAGAAAATTGTGTTTTAAGATAAAAAGTAGATTATATATATAAAAATATATATATAATCAGAATTTAAAAAAAAACAAAAAAGAAAATTAACCTTAAACAAGAAATAGTCTTCTTTTTGTATTTTTACTGTTTGGTGATGTAAGGAACTAAGAATCTCAAAAATATAATGACAAAAGTAAATTGGTTCCAAGTAGAGTCAGATCTTGGTGGAATGGTTAAAAAAGAAAGAGCTTTGTTTCCAAAGAACACTAAACTGAGTGGTAAGAAATGTCAGTATTGATGAATGAAATTGAAATCTGTCACTTTTGATTTTTCTTCTAATTCTTCTTTCATTTTATTTATTTATTCTTTTATTCTTTTATTTCAGGTAAGTAACAGAAGCATATTTACTTCCAAAAGTTACGCTATTTGTGGTAAGACATTTTTTTATTTTTCCCCCTATTTCAGACAGCCAACCTCTGTATGTATCCTTGTTGTTATCTATCAATCTTAGCTTAGCTTAGCACAAAGCCACAAGTATGGGGCACCCATTGAAACTGAAACTCACTATTTAATATAACCAGACTCACTAACCATTAACTCATGCCAAGATTCGACTCTGTAGTTATTGGTAGAAGTATATTTACAACTACTAACCAGTATTTTTTTTTACTATGTGTGCCTCTCTCTCTCTCTCTCTCTCTCTCTCTCTCTCTCTCTCACATACACACACACAAAAACTTTATTATCTCCTCTTGTATTGTCAGGCAGTGAGTTAGACTATCCATGACCTCTGGTATCATTGGGCAGCCAGTTAGGTTCTCCATGCCCTTTGGTATTGTAGGACAGCAAGTTAGACTCACACACACAACATTCCTTCTCTCAGTATGAATGTAATTAGTCATATGTGTGTGAGAGAATAGACCTGAAAAAAAATTAGTTTCTGGATACCTGGTACCTGACAATGAATTCTCTAAATATAAGAAATGTAAAGAACACACATTTTGTTTGATAATAGCAAATGTTATGGTTATTACATAATTGTTAATTAAATCTCATAAGAGAATTTTTATAATAAAGTCAAGGGAGAAAAACATTACAAGGCTGCTGCTGCTGCTTAAATTTTTATTTCATTGTTTACTTGGAGCAGACCAACTTTGATAGCAAATTCCACTCATAATCACCAATGAGATATAAACTTACTATCAATGGCAATTGATATTTATATACTAACAACTGCACTATGCTCAATATTCCTTATGATGAATTTAAATTATAATCAATAGGATAAGTGCATGTGTGTATGCATATGTGAGAGAGAAAGAGAGGAGGTATACACACACCGGTTTGTGTATATTTGTAGCATATACAGCTCTCTAAAGGATAATAAAAATAGACTTTGGTTTCTTTGACATTAATCTAATAGTTTCACAAGCATCAACCCACCAAAAGGATTGACATCCTGCTCTAGTCACATGTTAGAGAGTATTTCTAGTATGTTTATAAACTCCAATATGAAGATGCTTGAGCAAAGAGGAAACTCTTTTTGAAGGTGTGCAAGATGTGTAATAATTTTAATAGATTTATTGAAAGGATGTAGAGGCTGGCAGAAGAAAGATAACATGCTCATTCCCTCTGTTGAACAAAACATCAGTTTTCACTACACACACACACACAATTGTGTCATTAAGAAATGTACTTTTTTTTCTTTTTTGCATTTTTGTGACTGAAGAAAAGAAATTCAAAAATACATAAGTAACCTATAGTTATGTAAGTAATCCTTATAGTATTAAAATATACATTATATATGTAAGTCTGTATATTACAACACCAGGTTATAGTTGTATTCTGCTTATGACTATATCATGTTGAACACCAGTTCTCATACAGCCACCAAGTTAAGCAACATTGAACCTGATTAGTACCTAGATGGATGACCACTTGGGTATACCAAGTACTGTAAACTTAGATGTGCAGGTGGGATAATGGATAATGGCTCCAAAATTAGAAATTGAAGAACCAACTTGCAATTCCAGTCGGCCTAGTTATATTCACTTAAGCACAAATAGTCTTGGGAAAGGGATAAATCCACCTATTCATTCTCCCCCTAGATATGGATTAATTAGTAAGACTTGTTTCAGTAAATTATTATCTCAAAAAAAAAAAAAAAGAAATTCTTAGATTCTAAATATATTTTCTGGCTTTAAATAACCTGCAAAGAGTTGATAAGACACACAATAAAACAAACAAATCAATCAATATAGACATTTTCTGAACTTTTTCTTTAGGTTATGTTTGATATACTTTTTTTCATCTTTTGACTGTGTTTTTTCATTTTCAAAATAGTTTCTGCTTACATTCAATCTCTACTTTTATATTTTTTTTAAAAATTGTATTAGTTCTATCAGAGACATTTAGGGTGGATGACAATTTCAAGATTGTTTAAAGATTTCTTAGGTTTATTTAATCATTGAAAAGAAATGATCAATTTAACTTCATTCATTTCATAACTTTACTCTTGAAATTGCTAGAGTTAACCATAAGATCTATCCAAACTAACAGTTTCTTCTCTTACCATTTTTGCTTCTGGAATTTTCTTCCGTATTCTGTTTCCTGTTGACTATTATCTTTAAAAATTTAAATGCAATGTCAATCATCATCTGCTGTCTCCTTGAATCCCGTTCCTTTATTGTTTTTCTCAGATTCTTTTACTCTCCATAACACCCTTGTCTCTTAATGGCTTTATTGACTTGCTTGAAGAGAAATGATTAAATAAAAAATTCAACCATTTGACACTGCTATTGATTGATGGAAATTTAAAAGAACAATGAAATCTTTAGTGCTCAATTCTTCTAGCTCCCCAAACCAAATTCTTTATGTGAGTATCATTGCTCCAAATGAATTGAGCCTCTACTAGGAATATAAACAACAGTTTGTCTATTGTTGAATTAAGTAGCAAAAAATCAAACTCTTACAGAGCATTATATATATGGAATAAGGAAAGATCAATATGCTATCTACTGTACCATGGTGACAACTCTAGTGAGTGATAGAGAATATTCATTGAAAAAATCAATTTCTTTTTATTTTATACGGTATTTCAAAATACTGTTTTCTACCTTCCAGAAAGAACAGAAATCTACATCATGAAAATCAAATCTGTACTCAGTTACTAATCATTTTTAGTCTGTGAATGAACTTTTACAGGTCCAAATTATTTACAATCAATGAATAACTTCAGAATAAACAATCTAAAATTCATCAGGATTTAGTATTATTTCTGCTAACCATTCATATGTGAACAGTTTCAATATTTTAGTTAGTGTTCTGAGATTCATCACATATAAAGATTGTTGTTTCATTTGAAAACAAAAACCAAAAAAAACAGAGGATTAAAGATGATTGGTTAAAATCTCAGTTTTAAGTTCACATTAAGTTTGCACTTATTACAAAATGTTTACTTTTTCATTCCATGATCACCAGATAATACAGACTCCAGCAATATCCAAAATCTAAACAATGAAAATAAATTGTATTCAACCAAAAATATATATATATATATATATATATATATATATATATATATATATATATATATATATATATATATATATATATATATATATATATACACACACACACACACACACACACACAAGTATAGGATTGGTGTAGACAGAATAAAATTCCAATAACCAAAAACGCTATTCTTAAAAGAGTGCTCAATACAGAGTAGAGCAAATATTATTTATTCAAAAATTATAACATAATCATGTTATGATATCACTACAAAAATAGCCATTTTGTTTCAACAATTCTGATGTCTTCTCAAATGATGGTGATGAATGTAGAATAAAGACTAAATGTAGAATAACTCTTCATTCTACATTCAACACCATCACTTGAGAAGACACCAGAAGCGTTGAAACAAAATGGCTATTTTTGTAGTGATGTCATAACATTTTTATGTTATAATTTTTGAATATATATATCAAAGCAAATGTAAGAATTTTACTTTGCAACAAGTATTTATAAATAGAAGTAAAAGTTTTAGTTTTTTTCAGAATTTTTAAATTTAAGAACACACATATTCTTCAGGCTAAGTGTGAAAGTTAAGGCAAATTATGGAGGATGCTAAGTGATTTAATTTAATGTCTGATAATAGAAAGTGAGTAAAATTCATATTGTCTTTTTGCAGATATATTTTTAGTTATATCTGAATTATGTAGGATGGTTAACAATTTTATATGTAAAGTGTAAATATGTGTGTGTCTCTAAATGATGGGTTGCTGAAAAATTCTCAGACTGACCAAGAAACTTTTCATGAAAAAGTACTGATGTTTTGGCTGTATTTTAGGAAGTGCATTAGACTGAGAACTTTTCAGCATGCACTCAAATATAGAATGTATGTATTTGTATGTAAACATTTATTATTATCAAATCTTTTTTATGAAAACTGTCTGAGAGCTGTGAAGAACCTTATAAAATAAATTCTTACTGGAAAAAGTTTAAATAAAATTAGAATAGAGGTGGATGGTATTGTCAGATACTGACAGCATCTACGTTCTCTCAGGAACTTTCTTTTTCTGCTATTGTTTGGTTAGTTGATGTTCCATTCAGATATAATTCAATTATATCTGAAATGGTTCCATTCTGCTTCAGGATGAATTGAGTACATTGCCAGAGTCTACATGATCTTCAATCCACCTTACCCTAAATTTTTTCAATTTGTAAATGCTATTTTCTCTGCTTGTCTCTACATCTCATCAATACAAGGAGTTCTAAAAAAAATATTGTCAGATTTTATGTATAAGTTCTTTTCATTTAAATATTTTAACTTGCTGAGATAAAAATTGAAGTTAGTTATTGCTTGATCTGACAAGAAATTGGGATTTGATTTAGACTATAGCATTAAGATACAAGAATAGAATAATAAATCTGTTCAATTTTATACAGAAGAAAGACAAGGATATAAGTGAAATAATTATATTCTCACTGATAGTAATAAGTAATTGGTAATGAGATAATTTCATCAGTGATATTAGCCAGAAGGAATTAGAAATGTAATTGTGTGAAACTACTTGATGACTTGATCCAATGAAAGCAATTATAAGAATATACATTGTAATTACAAAGGCAATTTGTAAATATTTTGTTTTAATGAAAGCTTTGTCACTACTGCAATTCCAGTGTCAATTTTAAAATGATGAGGAATGATTATAGTAATTTAGGATTGATTTTATTTTTTTAAATGTTTTTAGAATTTTTTATTTTTCTGAACAAAAATTTAAAAATTGTTTTTACAGCTGCTGAGAGTATTTATAAATTTTGATTACCTCCTGATAAAAAAAAAAAAACTAGAAATATGATCCTTCTACAATAACTGTTTTTTGTTCATTGATTTCTACATCTGTGTGTGTGTGTGTGTGTGTGCATGCATTACATTTAACACTTCAAATAGAAGAATGTTCACTATCTAAATATTTGTCTAATACACATTTCTAATGTAATATTCTTTCCTTTTGCCATTGCTGGTGCAAGAATACAAAATTAACTGGCTTGAAAAATGTTATTATTGTTATCTTTCTCTAACTCAGCAGTTTTTGAAACAAGCCATGCACTGTAAATTAATTTCATGAGAATCTGTTAGGAAAATGAGTCTTTTCAGCAAGCAGTTACAATTAATGACACTAGCAAGTGAGTTGATACTGTTCTTTTAGTGTTATGAAATAGTACCATTTTGAGGACAGATCCTTACTAGCAATGAAAAACTTGAATTAAAAACTTGTCTTCTGGTATTTACAAAGCTTGGTTTTATTTGTTTCAAAGTTGCTAAGAAGGTAATTAAGTATAAATGTATCCAAGTATTCCATCATCCATTTCTTATTATTTATTTCATTAGAGGCACTGTCAAATCTCCAGTGCCAAGGCTATTATAAGGTGTTAGTTCCTCATTTAAATGCTAAAACCTACTTGATTAAATGTGAAAGCTGAAATCTTGATCTCATTATTTTGTATATGAAGTCAAAATGACTCGCAAGTACTTTGAACTAACCTGGAAATCTACCAAAAACTGAATTATACTTTTGTTTCTTTAATTTAAATGTTGGTTTATTTTCTGAATTAAAGAATATAAGGCTAAAAATTGTAACCTTTAACCTATTGACAGGAAACATACAAATAATTTACTTATATATGTATTTATTTTTTTAAAATAAGCTTTCATATTATATTTTCCTGTAGCATAAAACCAGGCTGAAGTTTGTTACTAAAGCACTTTGTAATTAAATAGGAAAGAAAATGAATTGGAAGGAGAGACTAAAGAAAGGAAGAAAGCAAACAAAACCATAAATTGGGAACTGTTCTTTGCATTTTACCAGCTGTTCATCCCATTTTTGTTTTGAAATAATAACATGAAGACTGTCAATAATTGTTGCGAGTCTATAATTAAAATCTTTTTCTTTCTCATACAATTGAATGCATTCTATTCTACATTGCTCTCTGCTAGATAGTATTATGAATTTCATAACCCTTTAGAATTGTAGGAGAACCACATCGACTATAGCCATAGCAGCAGTGGTGTTTCATCTGCTAGACAGTCTAATGAAGCCAAACCCTCTCCAAACTTTCAGAGTGGAGTTCTTCTAGACTAGTTGCCACCCAAGGCTATAGGGCTCAATCTGTCCTATTTGCCCATAGCTGTTCAAGTGAACGTAATGAACTCTACTGGAATTCAAAATTGTTTCTCTGATTCCTAAATTTGAGCCGCTATCCATTACTTCACAATGCCTCTCCTAGATAGTATGAAATTAAAGCACTTGGATTGACTCACTCTCAGAATGCAGATATAACAGTGGAGTTAGGACATAAGATTGAAAAATTGTAAGTTTAATTTCATGCTCAATTTTTCATGATTGTTGTAAAAAAATGCACATTCTTTTTAGTGATTTTATTTTAAAACAATATCTATGACACCAATATACATTCTATGTATTGATATTTCACCATAATTACTTAAACTTCAAAGTACCTCTCCAAAGATTGACTATTGTTACACATTATCTCATATCAGTAATGATTTTTATATGCCATTTATTTACAAGACCCAATATCAGACTTGCAACAACTTGCTGATTACTATTTCCATAGACAAGCACATTTTAAAATAGTTGTAGAACATTTTAAGGCAATAATAATAGAAATATTATTACAATGAATATTTATTAAACATAAATTTATAGATGGATAAATCACTGTAGAAAACGAATGTTTTTTTTTTTAAATTACACTAATTACTTTATAATTTATTAAATTTCAAAGATAATTTAACTTAATTATGAGAAGTATTCTATTCTTTTTTTTTTTTTTTTTTTTAAATAGATAAACCAAAAACTATTTTTTTAGGGCATGCAACCCAAAGAATAATTAAGTCTATCACATTCTCTTTTACATAAGAAAAAAAATGTTATTCCATAGTTGAAATTATTGATTTGTTTGAAACGTAATTATAAAAATCAGCAGCTGTCATATTAAAGGTGATAATATATAGGTATCGAAGTCAAAAAATTTCTAGCATATCGATAAGAAAAGTGAATATGAATTCAGTGAATGAAATATTATCAAAGGGAGATAATCTCTTTTACAGCTTGGTGTTGATTTGCAGTAGGTTTTGTGTGTGTGTGTGTGTGTGTGTGTGTGTGTGTGTATGCGCTTGCTTTTTTATTGAATTAAATTTGGGAAAATATGTTCCTGAATTTTCTGACAATTGTTTTGAATAGACAATACAACTATTTTACAATAACTGGATATTTTAAATGTTGATGAGTTTTGAATATGTCAACAGTGGCAAATATTGAATAAAACAAGAGAAATAAATTTTTATATATTGTTATTATTTAACTGCATTATTTCAATGTAATAAAAAAATATTGCATAAATTCAAGTTTAATATACTGTGTAAATTTTTTTTTATTGATTACTTAGTCATAGGAGCATACATCCATAAAAAGACATATATAGCTGTTTCTACACTATATGTGTTTTATATTATGTGATCTAAACATTGAAATTTTTTTTTATCATTCTCCTGAACATTGTTTTCATCTCTGATGATATTACTTTGAGAGCCAAGTTCCAATTCCAGTTGTGTTCATTATATCCACTTATGCAAAATACTTTTGGGAGTGGTATGAATCAACCTCTTCTCCTCTAGCTATGGGTTAATTAGTAGGATTTGTATCAGTAAATCATATATATGCCCAAAAAGTTCTTACAATCTAAAAATATTTTCTGACTTTAAATAACCTGCAAAAGGTTGATAAGCCATAAAAACACCAATCAGTCAATTAATCAACTGATCTTAAATATTTTATATTCCTAGCAGAATGACTATGGTAACTGCTGGTAACTTAATGATTAACAATACAGCAATTGGAATCGGCACACAAAGTTCCAAACTCTGACTGGACAGTCTGTGTCCACTTCATGCTAAGGCATGAATCCACTCTTCTTGTTCACTCTTACACTTGTCAATAAATAGTAAGACAGTTACAGCCATTTAGCTATGTTAATCAGTCCATTTTGAGTATCAGGGTAGCACCCTGACCCATACTGAAACTGCAGCAAAATATGACTTGGTAGTGTTGCCGTCTGATTCTTCATAGAGTCTTCAATAATAAGCAACTACAAGTTTTAATCTCATGCCTACTATATGTGGGTCTCAGTGACTGGGTCTTTTGTCTACTATATGACTGACTATGTCTTGTCTACTGTCTCAGGATCTGACTGACTAGGTCTTGTCTACTGTCTCAGGATCTGACTGACTAGGTCTTGTCTACTGTATCAACTATTTAGGGATCTGACTGGGTTTTGTCTATCTTTGAGTCTGACTAATGTTAATACAATACCAAATGATGTATTTTTATTTTACATCTTTGCTATCGAAATAATTACAGTGACAGAAACAGTCCAAGACTAAATCTATTTACATAAGAAGGAAGTGTTGAAATGTTTACTTTCTGACCAAGAAAGAAATTATCTGGATCCATGAAACATAAATGCTATTTAACATATTCTCTTTGCAGTTCAACACACTTGGCACACCCTTTGTATATATTTTTTTTTTAACCCTTCAAAGAAAATTCTGCCATTTGATCACTGAAATGTAAAAAGGAAAGCTTACAAAAGCAATCAAACAAAAAAAAAATCACAAATGACCTTATTAAATCAAGGCATATAACACTGCCTACCAAATTCACAATGACTACAATTGAAAAGAATTTAACCAATTTTAATACAAAATTTGCCACTACAATCCAAAAAACAATATGTGATTTAATCACCACAAAACAATAACATTAAACCTTGTTATATTAAACATATGGTGGCAGAACAAAGGAGGAACAACAGAGGTTTAAAGAAATAAACAATTGTATTACTGTAAAATGCAACAAATGATAAATTGGTGTAAATGTCTCTTTTTGAAGGAAGGAGATAAGTGGAGTTATAAAAGGCATCTGCAGAGGTATACAGTAGGAGAGAGAGGATAAGTTGTGACTTACTGTGACAACAACCTTTAGCAAGTTGTCTTTTGGAGATGGGAGGTCACTTTCTGAAGATGCCATCTGATTGCCAAAAATGTTGCTTTGATGGGTTTTTATGTCCTTAAGCTCATATCAACTCGTTTTTATTTTGTTTCTTTAGGCAAGAGTGGGTGTTATTAGGTAGAAATTCTAGATTATAGTGCTTATTTTTTTCTTTGAGTGTGTTAGTAAAAATGGAAGCTATGTGTGGAGCCTCTGCACAGTTGATGGAATTTTTGTTCAGTCTTGGGCTTCAGAGCATTCACATCCAGCCAGTGATGGAAATTAGTATAGCATGAATCAGAAGATCTTGTTTTAGGAAGAAGGCAACAGTTTATCAGCATGCCGTAAGCACTGGGGTCATCATTGGTAATGTTCTGGTTGGGTAGTTTGGGCAAACTAATGTTGAGATGTCAACCAGCGATGATCTAATGTAGCAAGATGCCAGTTGTGCTGTTGGTGGTGGCATTCGTAGATGACACAACAGATTTGAGGACATCAGTCCATTCACAGTTCCTGTCCTCACAGAGCATATAGAGAGTGTTCTTTAATGTGGAATTTTGTCATTTGATGTTGCTGGAACTTTGTGGATGCCAAGGACAGTGAAGGTACTGCGTGACTGATGTCATTTCATAGAAGTTCTTATACACTTTGCTTGGGTATCTCCTGGTGGCAGGTGAAGAATTGGTAGAGTCCATGAACTGCATTGATTGTACGGCCTCGGAATGGCAGTGAGATGTTGGCTAAAGCTGTCCAAAATCGTTAAGATATAGCATTTGTTTTTGAGAGTGACAACATGATGAAGTCTGTTTCCAACCTCAAAAGATCTTTTATCTTGTTTGCAATGTCTGCTGGGCTAGTTTGGATGCTTGCTGTATTTCCCCTTGCATCCAGTGCAGGTATTGCATGATTCGACTTATGCCATAATGCTGCAGCTTTTGAACGCCCACCTATAGTTTGCTAAGTGCATGTGCATCCGAGGGATACCATAGTGGTTGATGCAGTCATAGGTTTGGGAGTTTTATAGCATCAAGACGGATGTCCGCAGTTCTAGATAGATCTGTTCTAAATGTTTTTGAAATGTTCAACTGCAATGTTAATGTGGTCAGATACCTCCTCCGTAGGGATGGTTGTGGCAGCATGGTACGCAAAAAATGTGTTGGCAGCCTGTCTGTGAAGTTTGAGGTTCTGTGGCATGTATGGTACAGGGAGCATCCTTAATTTCTCTGAGACACCATGATGGGACATTGATATGAAGATCGGAGTTCTGAAGTTTGAATGTTTTGCCCAATGTGGTTGGATTGGCTGGTAGGTTAGTCTTCTTTAGGCTGTGCCCTCTGCTGAGCATGTCAGCCCAAATGTTTGAGTCACCTCCCATGTATTCTAAGATGAATTTATAGCTGGATATTTCTTCCTGCCAGCATCAAATTTTTACATTATTGGATTCATGTTGGTTGAAGTATGTCAGTGAATGGTGGTCAGTGAAAATAATGAATGGGCGCAGAAAGTAGTCAAATTTGTATATGGCCCATTTTATAGTGAACACTTTGCATTCTGTAGTGGATTAGTTCTTTTCTGTTGGGCTGAATGTGCAGGAAGCAATGGCTATGACCTTTTTTCATCTGTTGTAAGCTTCCAGCATAATGATAGGACCACACACAACTCTCTACTGTCTGTGGTGAATGTAAACAGTTGAGTGAAATCTGAAAACAAGATGGCTGGTGGTGATGATAAGTGTCTCTTAATTTTTTCAAAAGCTTTGCCGGACTTTTTTATCCAAACAAATGTTTTCTTGGTTAGGTCTAAACCCTTCACTATCGACAATGCAACCGAGAAATTTGGCTTCTGAAGCTAGAATGGTGCACTTTTTGAGACTAAGTTTCAGTCTGAATTTTTGAAGAGCAATGAATAGCAGTTCCAGTACAGTGATGTAATCATGAAAGGTTTGGGTGTGGATGAGGTTGTCATCAATGTATGAAAAGATATTTTCCTGTGAAGTGATGATGGTCAATGCCTCAATTATGCATTGAGAAAACATTTGACCATCAGATTTTAGACCAAAGGCTAGAAAGATATATTGGTAACATCAACTCTTCCAGGTAAATGCAGTTTTGTGGCTGTCCCTTTCATTGATGGGGATTTGCCAATATCAGTTGCAAAGACTGAGGGATGAAAAGAATTTGTCTCGCTCACTGATCTTGTTGAAAATAGAATCAATCATTGGCATCGGATACAGGTCTAAAATTATGAGCAGGTTGTTGAGAGTCCTCTTGAAATTCGCAACTACACAGATTCATCAGTTTCTTTTGGATCACAAAGACAGGGCTGTTGAAGCCTTTTGGGTCAGCATAGAGTTTGTGTTGAATTTCAACGTCAACGTCAGCTTCTAGTGCCAGTGTGATTGCGTGTTGCTTTTGGCTGCAGAACTGGTCATTAGTAGATAGAAAGTGAAGTCGCTGATAGTGATATCTATTTTTGAGAAAGGAGATCTGCATGAATGTAGATGCTAGAAGTTGAAGAGGTAATGGTGTTTGTTCATGTTCTGGACTGGGGACTGAGCCATCACATCTCATTTGCTCCTGACCAAAAACCCATTGTAAGTGTGTTTGTGGAGATGGTCACATGTGCTTGAGGACAAGGTGGGTTGAAGTAAGGGCAATTTTGAGGAGAGGCCTTGTATGTTTCAACATGTGAAACCTCTCCTGTAGTTTCTGTAGACAGCATGGTTGACTGTTATTGGAGTTGTTTGTGGGTGTGCATGTCTGGGTCCATCTCAGGGTTATGTCATTGTGCTCCAGTCTTGTAGAGGTGTCCTGGCCATGCATTGGGTGATTTATCCATCAGTGTTTCTGTTGTATTTGATGCTTCAGGTCAGTGAGATCCTGATGAACACCTTGATTCACTTGTGTATGTTGTCGCTGTTTTTGTGCGTACATTATGTCAGTGGTCAGGTTGGGGATATCATCGATTTTTATGCTGCAGTCATGGTAACATTGGGCATTGCTTGCTATAACACCTGCCAAGTTGTGGCTGTCCATCATCTTTACAAGGTGGGAGTATATGTTCGGAGTCCATGCCTTAATTTTTTCACTCATGAGCATCACATCCCTGAGAGAAAAAATGGTTTCAGCACTAATTTCTGAGTTGCTGTTGTCCATCTGAAACTTCACCTTTATATGGATTGCTGCTTGAGCTGACCTACAGAATCTTTTTGCTGTCACATTGTTGCAGATTCTATGCTTGACTAAGGTGCTGAATGTTCGTCATTTGACTTCCATGAGTTCCTAGCTGGTAGGCCCTCAACTGCTCGTATGAGGACATGGTCTGTTGTGAATCCTCCATCTGTTGGAATATACCCTCGTCAAGAAGTTGCTTAGGGATTTTAATAAATTCGATTTCCATCTTCAGATAATGTGTGAGCTCAGGTTTTATGTGGATTGTGTATGCTTTGTTCAAATGAGTTATGAACTGATTGACATTGTTACCTGGGTAGAAATGATTTACATCATACATAGTGTCACATAAGGACTGTAGTTGCATGAGCAGTTCGTAGTCTGTTGCGATTCAGGGCATGTGCATGATGCTGATGAAAGCAGAGCTGAGAGCAGTCAGCATTTCCTGTAGTTCTGTTTGAGGTTCATCAGCAATTCTGGTTTGATGTTTGCTTGTGGATTTCAGTTCTGTTTTCAGTTTGAAAATGGTTGATCATTGCTGTTTGTTTAATTCTAACATTTCATGGCAAATATATGTGTCATAGTCTATCTTCTTGTTCCACCCACACACTTCTGACACCAGTTATTATATTAAGCATATGGTGGTATAACAAAGAAGAAAGAATGGTGGTTTAAAGAAATAAACAATTGTATTTATGTAAAATACAGCAAATGATAAATCTGTGTAAATCTCTCCCATTGAAAGGAGATAAATGAAGTTGTATAAGGTATCCACAGACGCCTATGGTAGGAAAGGGAGGGTGTGTTGTGACTTACTATGGTGATGGCCTTTGGCAAGTTATCTTTTTGGATATGGGCGGTTACTTTTCCAATGAGTGTTGTGAATCCAGGCCTAGATGCTGTTTAACTGCTGAAAATGTCACTTTGATGGTTTTTTATGTCCTTTCTTCAGCTCAAATCAACTCCAGTTTTTATTTTGTTTCTTTAGGTGGCAGTGGGTACTATTTGGGTGGAAATTCTGGATTGTAGTGCTTATTTTTTCTTTGAGTGTGTGAGTAACAACAGAAGCCATATGTGGAGCCTATGCGCAGTTGATGGAATTTTAGTTCAGTCTTGTGTTTCATAGTGTTCATATCCAGCCAGTGGTGGAAATTAGAGTAGCATGAATCAGAAAAAGATCTGGTTTTAGGAAGACTGTAACAAACTGAACTAGGAATTTACAAAAATAAATAATAAAAAATGTGCCATGAAATACATTGGTGAGATATTTAAGAATTTAAATAAAAGATTATATGAACATAACAGGATCTTTCTTCAAAACAATACACTCAATACATTAGTCATTCACTGGAATAGGTTTGAGCATAATTTCAGTTTGAAAGTGTGGTTTTCATTTAAGAGAAAAAATTTATTAGGGCAAAAATGTATTAAAAATATGATAATCTCAGTTTACTGCAATAAATCTACATTCAGGATTACACAACATCTCCTTTCCTTAATTACTAATACAATGTGGGATAATTAACAATAAAAATAAGAATAATAATAAAAAAAAATTGGGGATAAAATTAGCCATCAAACATAAAAAGTTTAAAGGCTGTGTATCTTCATATCGTTAATATTGCAATGTAAAACTATAACCAGCCTTTGTTGTATTCCCTCCACACCTTCCCCCTTTTTGTATATGACTGATTCCATCAAGAAAATCCTTATTAGTCTGAAGAAGTTCTTTCTCAGAACAAAACTCATTGCTAATGTTTTTCCATTTTGTTATTCATTTACTCACTATTATTCTTATTATTGTCTTCATCTTTGTTTTTATCATAATGCTTCGAACATTGTGTGCTGCTGGCCTTCATCAGGTTCTACTGGGAATTTTGAATATTTTATATATCATCCACTTCCCTCAACACTGAGTGGAGACAGTCTGTTTAATGCTTGAATGCAATCTTCTGGCTGTGTTGCTTGACACACAACATACATGGCCTGAAGATTCATGCACTCGAGCATGAAACTGACTGTCTCCACTTGTTGCTGACCTCAGTGTCCACTTTTATATTTACTTATGTTCTAGCCCTGATATTGAGCACTTTTACCATTAAATATAGCATACCATAAAACTATATTTTTATTATGTGTGTGTGTGTGTGTGTATATATATATATATGTGTGTGTGTGTATATATATATATATATATATGTGTGTGTTTGGGCATCTCGGCGTGGTTAGCAAGCTTGTCTCGCTAGGACATATTACGACTGAGTAGTGAGTTCGATCCTCACTGGGTGCTCCATACTTCCGGCCTTGTGCCACATCTAAGCAGCGCTTAGAAAATCACTATATATGTGTGTGTGTATGTATATATATATATGTATGTGTGTGTGTGTGTATATATATATATATATATATATGTATGTATGTGTGTGTGTGTGTATATATATATATGTGTGTGTGTGTGTGTGTGTGTGTGTATGTATATGTATATGTATGTATGTAGCAAATTTGATCATTCTCATAATACTTTACTCAACAACCTTTATACAAACTGAAGTTTCTAATGGACAAACTTAAAGGAAAATGACCCATAAGGCAACAGTGACCTGAAAAAGGATGACCTATAAAGATTTTTAAAAGCATTATATAATTTGCTGAGATTCAGTAAATTTCAGTAGTAAAGCTGCACTACTCGACCTTCCTACAGAAGTCAAACTTCTTTATAATAACACATGACAATTATGGTAGAGAAGATAAGGAAGGCCTTATCACACCTTAAAGATTCTATTTTGAAAAGCATCAACAAGCCATCATCTGTGGCAAGACAACCAAACTAGAGATAGCAGACTACACATGGCAGGCATTGATAGGGTGGGGGTAACATATAGTCAAAATAAGAAAAGAAAATGTCAGAATATTAATACAATTTGATGATAGTAACATTTTAAAATACTGATATAATCTTGGCATAAATATCAATGCATCAACTTGGACATTAGTCAAATTTCTCTTCTCACCTCCTGATCATTAAGTTACATGAAAGAGATTAATGCATTTCTCTATAAATATCAAGTTAAATACTGATTGCTAGTTTTTTTTTGTTTTGTTTTGTTTCACATATCAATAATTCATGATCCTTCTGGCATTTAGCCTCATTCAGTTCTCAGCTCAGACAATTTCATTAAATTTTAGGTACCTTGTGGAAAAACAAGTCTCCACTGCTCTACCTATTCTTTTGATTGCTCTACAGTCTGTTTCCTATGTATGAAAAAAAAATTGTCTACCCTGTTTATTATTTCTATATGGTCAAATCCCAAGAGTTTGAAATTATTGTTATTACTAAACTTTTACTGGTTCTTTTATATTAATATAAAAAAGTGATAGAAAAAGAATGATACTAATGCTACTGAAGCTTCTCTAAGTATAATTCAGTGTATACACATGATTCATTGCACAAATAAAATGAAAGTGATTTTATATTTAGAAAATATTGTTTAATGTATTCTTTTCTATTTATCAGAAACCCATCAGGTTACAAGCTGTACACTTCTTGGAATTTTCTAACACATCATCCTAGTATCAATTTCTTATTTATAATACTTGACTGAAGAGTTTTTAAGAGTTTCTGTTTTGCTTGAAACTAGGTTTTGAGATCACCAGTAATCACTACTTTGTTCATTGTTGTCTTCTCTACATTTAACTGAAAACATGAAATAAGAGAGTTGAATATAAGAAAGAACAGTGTATTTTATTTTCCTGTTCTTTTTATCCCCAAGAAGTGATGATGAGTTTGGATAGAGGTTCCTATAACATACAGTTTATTAGTCTCAAGTTGTTTGTTTGGAAATGTCATTCAAATATTAAAATAATTTTAGAATTGAGAACAAACATTAACACTTCCACTCTTCAAAAGCACTCCCTGATGTCTGCAGCTAATATTTGTTTTAACATCCTTTCTAGTTTGAAATATCTTTGCATAGCCTTATGCCAAAACACTCTTTTTTTCAGAGACTTTAGTATAAATCATATGGGCTGCTCAGTCAATGAATGCTAAATGTTTCTTTATAAGGAAACTGCTAATATTACCATTACCAAACATATAAGCAAAGAAAATGTCATTTATGAATTGAGGTATAAGTTCTTTAACTATATATAAAATGGTTTCACCACAACTTAATCAGTTCAATAATGCATATTTGAATAGTCTGAACTCTGACTTCAACTTGATGTTTCCTTGGTTCAGCCCAGATATATTTCTTGGTCTTATAGTAAAAAATTTTTCAGAAATGATTTTGTGACAATCTTCATAAGAATGATATTTTACATCACTTGAATAGCAAAAGCTGCTATCAGAAGTAGATTTTGTGCTAACCCCACATTTGGTATAGACAGTACTTGGCCCAATTAAAACCACTGACTCTTTCAGTCAGTTGGTATCAGAATTTTATATACAATGATCAATATAAACAAGTATAGTCTTTGCATGTTGTTTATCACTAATTTGAAGAGAAAGATGAAGATAGCAACAAAACCTATTTGTTAATTGAATATTGATTATCTGCAGACATGTTTTCAAGATTTACCTTCATCTTTTAAGGAGGCATATCTTTGAATTAAGAAGCTAAGAAATAAATCTGAAAGATAGATTTGTCTGAAATTAGACTTTTTCCTAAATTCCCATGACATTGAACTTTTTAAATATTTTATGGAAGTAAAATTATCTACAAACTAATGCAATGCACATCAAATCTATAAATGTTGAATAAATTATTTTTTGGTGAATGAAATGATGCATTTGCAAATTCCTGGCTGATTGCTGATTGTCCTTTTATGCAATTAAAAAAATGATTACTTTGCAGTCATCTTCAAAGTGTTTGATTTAAAGTCTGAATAAATAGACTGATAGATCTACAGGTGCAATGGATAAATTGTCGTCTAAACTATACAAAAATGAAAACAATACTGACATCTCATTTTAACAGATATATTGACCAAAATTACACAAAAATATCTTGAAATACTGAAGAGTAAATTTATTCAATAAAATCACCATTGGCTTCAACCACGGCCTCCAGATGTATTCGGGATCTACCTCAACTGTTCTGGATGCTCTCCTTATTTAAGTTGGTGAATGCTGCCATAATCCTTGTCTTCAGTTCATCTTTGGTGTTACAAAGAGTTTTGTTGGTCTCTCGCTCAACTTCCCCCACACCTAATAATCAAGGGGGTTGTAGTTTGGGGAGTTAGGTGGCAACATGTAAGGGGTGATGTAGTCACATAAATTGTCTGACAGCCATGACTGGGTTCTCCTTCTTATGGGGCATGTTGCAGAGTTCTGTTGCCAGACATAGGGTCTTCCAGCAGCCACCTTCTTGACCAAGGGCAGCACTACCTTCTCAGGGCACTTAATGTAGGCCTCTGTGTTGAGTGAGACCCTGTTAGAAAATGAATGGAGGCATAATGTTGCCATCACTAGTAATCACTCCAAACACCATGATGTTGACTGGATATATCATCCAACTCTTTCCAAATCCTCTGCACTGCCCTCAGATTCAAACCTAAACACTCTGAAATGTTTGTATTGGAGCTTCCAGCCCAAATTCCAAGCAGTACAGCATGTCATTTCCAAATATTTAGTGGATTGAATTGTGTCATGGTGGGTTTTTTTGGGGTTTTTTTTCTCATAAACTGTACCCAACTGACCCTACTATACTGTGCAGACAACAAAATCAAAAACAAACAACAGGCATGTGCGAAATTAAAAAATATAAAATGGTGACAATTTACCCATCGCACTCTGTATTTGTAAGACAAATGGAATTTCTTTTTCTTTTTTTAAGTTGGTTTTAATTATATATAAAAATAAATCCCTTTTTACCTTAATTACATTTATATGTATAAATATACACAGAGCACTTTTGTATAGAAGGTTTCATTCTTAATATTATTGTCCACAAGAATCCAATTAAAACAATCCCTTTGGTTTAAATCTTCTCTTTTGCATCCCACTTTACATAGTTTCTGTTCACTGTCTGTAGAAAGAAAACAAAATATTTAGCTTTTTTGGCATAATTTTTATCTATTAATCTTCTTTTTTTTTCTTATTCTGTTTAATTAATTGCATTGGTCTTTTTTCACTGCTAGTAGATTTCTGTATGATTAAATCTAATTAAGATTTGTTAGGGTTTTTTGTGCAGAGCTCATTATTAACACAACATCAAAGTTATTTTGTTACAACTACCATCATCACCACCCACTGCAGTGACATTCATCTACCTCTCTGGGACCCATTCCAAAATCCACATCTGACTTTGAATGAACATCCTCTCTTGATAAATGGTTTCTTCTTTTTATTTATATATATATATATATATATATATATATATATATGTTTATGTGGCATGTGTGATACATGCGTAGACGATCATGTATCTTTCAATAAATGACAGATGAGGCAGATTGTTTCCTGCAGTAGATTGCCATTTCTTTCTGCAGTAGACCAGTTGCCATCCAAGGCTATAGAACCCAGTCTGTCCTGCTATTTACCCATAGATGGGGGGAGAAGAAGAGGATTCATACCTTTCCCAAGGGTATTAGCACCTAAGCGAATATAATGGATTCAACTGAATTGAACTCAGCTCTCCAATTTCTCAATATATATATATATATATATATATATATATATATATATATATATATATATATATATAATTATTTATTATAGGAGATTAAAAGAAAAACATGATAAAAATTGCTATACAATAGCAATCATATTTCAACACTACAAATGTATCACTTCAGGCAATGATAAATTACTGGCAAGTGAACGATTAATAGCTCTACTCTGTATTGAGCCCTCTTTTAAATTAAATGTTATGGACAGTGGAATTATACTTCATTTGTTCTCATCTTACCTGGAGATATATATATTTGAATAAAAACAGACCACTTTAAGGTTCCATGTAATAACTTATTTCACCACAGCCCTTTTAAAAGGGCTCTGGATCATCAAGTGAGCTTAAGGATAAAGAATTGAAATGGTACATCTAACTCACTCATGTCTTCTCTCCCTTCTCACTTTGTTAATTTACATATGCTTAATACGGCCCATCAAAAATGTGTAAATTTCTTTTCATTTTTCATTTCAACCTTTGGAAGTAAAGTCTGATGATCCAGAGCCCTTTTAAAAGGGCTGTGGTGAAATAAGTTATTACATGGAACCTTAAAGTGGTCTGTTTTTATTCAAATTTATTTGCTCTGAATTTACATTGAGCTCTCTGGATATCATCCTCCTTGGGTCTACCCATACAGATTACCTAGTTTTGCATAAACTAACTAACTATATATATATATATATATATATATATATATATATATATATATATATATATGAGTTGCTATCCCTGTTTTTTATTTTATTAAATAGCGAAATTAATAACAACTAGCTTAAATTTTTTCTTTAGTAGGATTTCTCAATCCAAGCTGGTTGTTATTAATTTCATTGTTTGATAAAATAAAACACAAGGATAGAAACTCAAATGCATGTACCAACTAAAAATAACATAGTAATAAGAAATAATGTCAGATAATAAAAAAAAAAATCTTCTTAAAATTATTAATATATATATATATATATATATATATATATATATATATATATATATATATATATATATATATATTACTTGGCAAATATTACTTCTCTCAAAAGTTAGATTTTGTAAAGTGATATATATTCATTCATGCATGTTTGGTTGAATAATCTAGACATATTATGTCTGTTTATTTTTATTTTAATTCTCTCAAATTCACGGATAAATTTTCTTAATGTTGTTATTAAAACTTATTAAGGCGCTGTATTTTTCATCATTTCTTTTATTTTCCCAAGTACTTTCAATCTCATCTAAGATCATCTTCAGGGGTGAATTGCTAAAACGAAAAATTAATGTAATTGATAGTTGTGATTTTTTTTTTATAAATCCGTATGAAACATATTCTGTTATAATTATGAACACACTTCATTATAGTCAATTTAAAAATTAACTGTTAAGAATATGCATGTAAGGGAGGTAACTTATTTATATTTATATTTTTTTATTATTAATGTTTTAAAATGCTCAATGTGCAACTTTAAAAAAAAATTTTTTTTTACAATTTGAGTATCTCAAAACATTGCTTTTATAGCTATTTTAAAAGATTTTTGCTATACTCATAATTAATCTTATTTATTGTTGGTTGTATTTTTTTATATAGAAGGCTTCAAGAATTTGAAGTTCTAGTTTTTATTCTCGTGGTGGAGTATACTTGTATTGTCAATTAATATTTCTTTAAAACGTGAATGTGGACAGGAATGTTCCTGTAAATGTTGTGCAACAGATCTTGAATCTGACATATTTAATGTAAGCCTCCTTGATAATGTTGTTGTCATCGTGAAGCCAACATATATATTTACTTTTTTGTCATAGATACAATCTCAAATGGACATTTAAATTGATATACAATGTTGATCTCTTGCAAAACATTATTTGATGGAGAAGCATGAATTTGAGAAGATTAAAATAAAAATAGACATAATATGTCTAGATTATTCAGCTAAACATGCTTGAATGAAGATATGCTTCCTCAATACACACACACAACCTCAAATAGTCTTCTTTTTCTAGACATGGACAGTTTATTATCATATTCTTCTGATAAATTTTTCACAACTTAGACCTGCTTCTGTTTAATATATTTTAAAACCTGCAATTCTATTGTAGTTTGTTTTGTTTTGTTAATGTTGGTTCTTCAACAAGTTTTGGTAGCAAGTGTATTTTTTTCTTTCTTTACCATGAAAAGTCTTTAAAGTCTGAACTGATAAATATAAGAGACAAAAAAAACATTTCCATTATAAGATTCAAACTGATAACACTTACCATGTTATCAAATCTGCATGGACATCTTCTAAGCAGTTAAATACCTCCACCTCCTACCACTATTATGTTTCTTCCTCTGACCTATCCTCTCTGACAAACCTGTCTCAGCTTTATGCCCACCCCTATCATCATCATCATTATCATTCCAACATCAGTTGCAACACCATCACACCACAAAAACTGACCCCTCCCCACCGCATTACACATCTCACCTATCCCATGACTAACTTGGGTCAAGTTGTCAAGTTACACAATAGAATCTTCCAAGATTCAAATGAATTTCTCTATTTTCTTTTTACTTTAACTATTTTCTTCTCTCTTGAACAGCAGTTTTATTATGTTTCTGTCTTTCAGTCTGGTTTATGAACATCAGACACACATTTTTTTTCTCTTTCTTACTCCCCTTCCTTAAAAGCAATAGTCCAAGATTACTCAATGCAATTGTTAAATTTTGACCTACATATGTCAAGCTCACATACTCAAATGATATGCATATTTCTAAGTCTTTTCTTTTCCCAACTTCCTTCTGATTTTATTTTTTAATTTAGCAGCTCCATTTCATTAGCTAAATATTATCACATCTCTGGCTTTTATCACAGTCTCTGTATTGTCTTTGGATGCCATACATGTGTTCTTTAAATTCAGAAAGCTATATATATTAGTTTTACCAAATTTCATTTGAGCTAATGGCTTAACATGACTTATTCAATGACAGTGACTCCCTTGCTAGTCTGCTTGAGAAATGACATTCATTGTCTGTATTGTAAAATTCATTTTGTGAGTTTATTCAATTGACTATTATAAAATATAAGGTAATAGCCCTTTCCCAGCAAAAAAAAAAAAAGGTGGACATTAATATTAGATTCAAATAATCATTGTGGATTTTACTAGAGCATGTATGAAGTGATTACATATACAAAATAAAAAAATTAAAAACACAATCTTATACCAACCTGTTTGATTTAAAGAGTAAATGTCTATATTTGACATATTTTGCCTTGGGCAAAGTATTTTATTTTTTATTTTTACAAGCAATAAAGGATATTTGTCTTTACTCAGATACAACAGTTGGTATGGCTGTGCACTTTTCCATCATTACACCTGGCGGGGAGGACTCATTTTAATGAGATTTCAGTTTTCTTTGTTTTGTTTTTAACTAATATCTAAATTTCCATTCATTCCTTCATTAGCTTTGTGTGTCTAATTCATTGTTAAAGTCAAAACAACAAATTATAGCCTTTCATAAAATCTTGCTTACACTGCACTCTGTTCAATCAAACAATTTGCTAACCACATTAAGATTATTTTAATTTTCTAAACTTAGGTTTTCTATATTCTTGATTCAGAAAGATTATAGCCTTGACTTTTATATTATTTGAATCGGATTACAGTAGTCATAAAATGCTGACATCAGACACTATAACCTTGATAGTCTCAATGCTACTTATATATCGGTGAATTTTATAAACCTGTAATTCTCCATTGGTTTTATACAGCTACCTAAATTTACGTGGCACTGTTTTGATTTGAGTGCATTACTTATTATTTATATTATCAGTCATAGCTAATCTTGTATAATAAACTTATGCCTACCAATGTAAACGAATTTGAATCTGTCGGTTATGTACTTATACTCTATATCATTAGGTTCAAGGTAATTGCATATGTTTCAGATATGTTAATAAATGGGCTGCTCTATACGATATGAAAAGAGTACCCCTCTAAGATGCGGATTGAAATCATGTTTATAGCAAATGGATCACATAAAGAACCAGTGTCTATCTGCTTTGCTATGGCAATCAGACTTTTTTGTTTTATTTTATTTTTTTGTCTTCCTCTCAGTATATATTGAATAATAGAACTCAATCTTGAATGAAAATTGGTCTTTGAAATCATAATTTAGTTAAAAAAGGGGGGGCTGCGGAAAGAGGTCAGGGTTAAAAGAATCAGTTAAGCTAAGTACAGCAGAGTACACAGTTTATCTTTTGCAAAATTTTATCAAAGGTTATAATTTTCTGACCTTTGAACTTTATGTATTCACAGGGAATTTGGTACAGAGCTATTGAGAGAATGTATAAATTGTTAGATTTTGGAGACATGCTTCTGTTGTTTCAGATATTCAATGCATACACACAATGCGTAATAATGTAGCTTCAGTTTTTGTGTCTAAAATAGTTTCTGCACTATCCATGAAAGATAGGCTTTCAACGTGTCTGATACCAATTAAAGACACCAGAAGTGACTTTTTTCTTTCCATTTTGGCATTATCAGTGCTGAAGTGTATCAATCCAGACTGTTTAACTTTAATAAAATGGAATAAAACTAGTTTTTTTATAACTGGAAAATTGGTCCATTTTAATTTAGAAGTAAAAAAAAATCTTCCTTTTTCAAAATAAGATAATGTTCTCAAGAGAGCTATTTCCCCATTCAGTTAAATGGCTTTTAACTGATGAATCTGTTCATTCAAATTCAAACTTCTTTGAAAAATGTTCATTTGCTTGATTACAAAATAATTGACATTAAAACTTTATACACTATTATAATATTTCTTATGGGTATTTAATGCAAAATCCAACATGTATATTTTTTTTTAGGTCATACAATTCTTCAGTGGCCAAGGATTTTAAGTTTTCTTTGATTTTCAACAATGAGAGGCTGGTCTCTTTGACAGTACAAAAAGGATCAGTTTAGCATCTGTTCACAATTTTAGCTCAGTGTCCTTCAGGCTGTTACATAGAACATGAATATAACTTGAAAAACATATTTGTAAGTAATTGGCATTTGACTAACAAGCAAGAAATTTGTCCATTTTGTAATTCAAGCTCTTTTAGTTTTAACCAAATTTTAATAGGATTTGAATGTTTTTCAAGGTTTCTTTCATATTTTGTTGGAAACTCTCTCTATCTGACTAATATTGCCCCTGGAAATTTTTTTTTTTTTTTACTTCACTACAGATAAACAAATTAGTTATGTCACAAAACAATGTTTGTTTAATATTCTGGCTTTATTAAATGTATCTCAAAGTAAATTGTTTAAATTAATGGCATATTTTCCAGATCAGAAAACCATGGCATTCTTTAATGCAGAGTGAAAAATTGCAGAATGATTTAAAAACATAAAAAAATAAATAAAAATTAGTACTTTGTTGTTTTTAGCTAAAACAAAAAGATTTGGTTTAGCTAACCTGATGTACACAAAGCAAGGTTCCAAATTAAGCATTATAATAACATTTTAAATCAAACCTCTCTCTCTAAAAACTTTGTTTTGGCATTTCTCAAGACTAATAGGCTAAAACATGCCCTGGGTTTCCATCTGAGGCCATAGCTGGAAACATCTTGATGGACAGACCAAAAAAACATTTTGGATATACAAGTCAGATTCACGCAACAATAAATATTCAGTCATTTTATAGTGTATAAATTGTAACCATACCCCAAATCAATAAAGCCACACCTAAAATCAAGTGTCCTCTTTGGCCTTGTGTAATTTTATCATTGACATGCAGACAGGGCAACATAATTTTGTGTTCATTCATTTGAGTAAAGAAAGCAAAAAGTCACCCAACTGATTCTGGACACTCCTTTATCTTTTTACAGTCCTTTTTCTCTCTTTCTTTTTATTATTATCTTTTTGCTGTTTTTCTTTCTTTTTCTTTTTTTCTTTATCTTTTACTTTCTTTCCATCATCTCAGATTTTACTCTTTCATTTTTTCAGAATTTTTATTTTTTGCTGCTTTTTTTCTATCTTAGTTTTTCACTGAATTTATTCTTAATTATTCATTTGGATTTTCTTTCATTCTCTTTCCTGCAATTTTTCTTTACTTTTATTTTTTGTGTGCCTTTTTCATTTATTTTTCCTGTTTTTGCTATTTCTTCTTTTCCTCTTTCATTCGGAATTGTCATTCTTGTTTTTATTTTATTCCTTCTATTCTTTTCTTTCATCATTTTTCCAAATTCCATGCCATCAGTCCTTATTCCATCCTCTTTTTTTTTCTCATTTTACCTGATTCTTGAATTTTTCTTTTATTCTCTTTCTCTTTTATCTCTTTTTTCTTTTTCTTTTATCTCTTCTTTTTCTTTTCTTTTGTCTCTTTTTCTTTTTATTTTGTCTCTTTTTCTTTTGTCTCTTTCTTTTTATTTTTCTTTTGTCTCCTTTTTCTTTCTCTTTTTTCTTTTTTGTCTCTTTTTTCTTTTTTGTCTCTTTTTTCTCTTTTTTCTTTTTTGTCTCTTTTTTCTCTTTTTTCTTTTTTGTCTCTTTTTTCTCTTTTTTTTTTTTTTTTCTCTTTTTTCTCTTTTTTCTTTTTTTTTTTTTTTTTTTTTTCTTTTTTTCTCTTTTTTCTTTTTTGTCTCTTTTTTCTCTTTTTTTCTTTTTTTTCTCTTTTTTCTCTTTTTTCTTTTTTGTCTCTTTTTTCTCTTTTTTCTTTTTTTCTCTTTTTTCTTTTTTGTCTCTTTTTTCTCTTTAGTCTCTTTTTTTTCTTTTGTCTCCTTTTTTCTTTTTCTTTTCTTTTATCTCTTTTTTTCTCTTTCATTTCTTTTGTCTCTCTTTTTCCCCCTCATTCTCCCAGTTAACATCTATTCAGTTTTCTCTTTTCTCCATTTGGCCTAATTTCTTTTGTCCTCTTCATTCTCTTCTCATAATCTTTTGTTTTGTTTTTTTTTTTTGTCTTTTCCGCTTGATGATTTTTCCCTTCCTAACATGTTGACTTCATTTCCTTTTCCAATCTCTACCCAACCTAAAACAGGACCTTGCATTTTATTATTTTATCCTCTTGGCTCTAACATTTCTGTCCAATCCCTTTTCTCTGGCCTCTTTAAATCTTCATTGCTTCATACAGTTATCATATCTTGCTCTAACAAGACTCACACACTTTGTTTATTCCAATATCTTCTCAAAAAGGATGTTTGAAGAGGTCAGTAGAAAAACTATTCAACAGGGAATCTTAAGGTCTCTATTACAATTCTAAAATGGATGAAATCAGTTTAACTTTTAAATTGCAAAAAAATGCTTAGGATTCATGATCTCAACAATTCAATTTCTTGAATATTCTTTCTTGTACATTGTACATGCACAGTTTTTTAATTGGTTTGTTACACAGTAGCAATTAATTATAAAAAAAATTGCATTAAGTAATCTGTTAGCCGCTTTTGTATTTTCAATCACATTTACTTTTACAAAATATTACTAAACTAAGAAACTTTTCAATCACATGATTGGTTCATATCAAAAGATCAAATGTTTCCCTTTTTTATAAACTTTCACAGACAACTGAAACAAATGCTTGCATTAAATCTATATAAAAAAAACTCATCAAATCTAAATTCTTCACATGATGATGTTCAGCAAATATCAGAATTTGTGCTCAACATAAAAAATCTATTATTTAAATTCTACTATTTTAGTAATTTTCAATTACAAAGTAGTTTTAGTTGTATTGACTGATCCCTTGTAATTTCATTAGGAGTCATTAACCTTAAGACTTCAATTCTTTTCATAACAACAGAAAACAAAATAAAGTTACCACTAAAATAATTTTCATAGGACTTTGTTTTATATTGATTGATTTGTTTCTTTTTTCAACTTATCAACCCTTTGCAGGTTATATAAAGTCAGAAGATATTTCTTAGATTGTAAGAATGTTTTTAAGATAAAAATGATTTACTGATACAAGTCCTACTAACTAACCCATAGCTCAGGGGAGAGGAGGTGAATTCATACCTTTCCAAAGAGTATTTGCACATAAATAAACATAAAGGAATCTGACTGGAATTGGAACCCAGTTCTCCAATTTCCTATTCGATGATGTTATCCATTGTACCAAACACACATCTAAGCTTACAGCACCTGGTATTCCCAAGTGGACACCCATTTTTGGGTACTGACTATAAACATCATAGGATCTTGTGAAAATTATTTTAACATTTAGCCATCTGCATTATTAATATTACTTCCCTTACCACTGCATTATTTTTCAAGGCCTCACAATTGCAATATCCTTATTGTTAATTCTACTCAGTTATTTTCTGTTGCCATAGCAGGATATGACAACACAACTATGAAAATCAAACACACTATTGTTCAGCAAATTAAGTCAAATACAGAATGATAAAGGTTAAGACTATGTTTATCATATTTAACTTAAAAAATCTTATAAATATAATAAATAAAAAAAAATAATCAAATTACTCACCCATTTTGAGAATTCCTCTGAAAATTGGTTTTGAAATTAAGAATAAATTGCTCATGATTTACTGTAGAAATGAATTCAAGGCAACTTTTTTAGAAAATATAAATAGAATGCAAGTTATTTATTTCCTAAATGAGATAAAAGGTCACCCTTAGCATTATAGATAAACACAATTTTCTGGAGAATTTAATTTTGCATCTCAGGTAAAGCTAAGACTGGCTAACTTAGATTGGATTAAATGTGTTCATTTTTAACATCAAATCAAAATGACCCCCATCCCCATAAAAAACTTCACTCATTTTATGTAATTAATTATGTAATCTACTTGAAGAGTTTTAATTATTGATATCAATTATCAATAAGATGACTCTTATACTTGTGTTCACCCAGAAAGTGAGGGGGGTGTTGGTACCCAACCACCTGAAGAAGCTACTTGCCAAATATAATTATTTTTGCAGTCTCCATTTTCTGGGAGGAAGAAAAACTCAGTTTTCACTTTGCTGTTTCCTGCGGAAAATGCTGATGTTAAAAATTAGAAATTATGTTCAATTACTATTTTCATTTTATTTCTGTGTTGTGCATGTCTAATAATTGTGCATCTTTCTCTTCTTTGCTCTTGTTTTCTCTTCTTTCTATCATTTCCCTTTGTGTTTCTCTTCTTCTTTCTTATTTTTTTTAATCTCTCCTCCTCTCTTTGTCTTCTATTCTTTCTCTCTATTCACAAATTAGAGGATAAATTGTGACAACATTCTGTTAAAGTTTTTTTTTTTTTTTTACAATGATGTTCATCTTGTACAAGGCCCATGAGCCACTCAAGGTAGAAGGTTACAGAGTAAGAGGTACAGTGTATATGGTTAGTAACTGAAAGGAATACTAGTAAAAAAAATTGGCAATACTTCATATTAAGAAGCTCAAATATTATTTCATTCTGTATACACTAAAAATTTTATATTAAAAAGCCCAGATTTGAAAAAGAAAAGTATTTATGTAACAGAAAAAAATTATATTTGACTTTTTTTACAAAATTCACACCCTTTAATTTTTGCCATCATGCACAAGATCCAGTATTGGATTTAAAAAAATACATGCTTATAGATTAAATTTAAAGGCTAATTTGTGGTATTTGGAACATGGCCTGCTTTTCTTTTTGTTTCTTTCCAATTTGCTTTTGTCTTTATTTGGTAAGTTTTAATGAAATAACTATTTTTTTAATTTGTGCAGAATCATTGTTCAAATTGAAAGGCTCATGCAAATGGAATTGCCAAACTATGCATTTATTTATAAAAACTTATAAAGAAAATAATTTGTTTATAGTGTTAAAAAGGTTAAAGCAAGACTTTCAAGAATTTAAAATCTTGATAATGACCTTTAATCTCTATAGATGACTCAATTTTAAAAGATAAACCATGGCTTATCGATGTTTTTAATGTCTACAATTGTTACAAATGGAACACAAGTGAGACACACTCATAAACAACATGTGGACAATTAAATTTTAACCTTTCAAAGAAAAAAATCAGAAAAATCATTGGAGTTAAACTCTCAAAAATAAAAATGTAATTTTTTTTTATATATTCCATAAAAGAAAATTGATTTCAAACAATTAACCCTCAAAGACTGATTTGAGATTACAAAATTCATGAGAAATGTAATCCTTTTAATAAATTAAAATACTAGTGTAGTACCTATAAAAATAACTGGATCAAAGTGCACTCTGCCTCACTTAGTATTTGCAAGTTAATTTTACTAGTGCTATTCAAGCAGCAGAATATTGATATAGTAGATATTGTCTGCTTATCTCCAGGTTAGATATTTGAATCAGAGCAGAATTCCCTTATTAATTTGATGTATCTAGCTACTTGAGTGTGACATCTGATAGACATAAATGAAGGAATGCATAGATGTCACACTGTTCTTTATTATATATGATGACTGATTTCCTGGATGGAGTTGAATAGCACAGTGTCTCTTACCTCCTGGTTATCTCATACAAACATATTTTCTCAATAAATTTTTGGTATTCAGTTTTTTCTAAAACCTCTAAATATTCTGCCATGGACTAAAAGATGCTATAATTTGACCAAGTTAACCTGAAAGGGGATGAGGTTGGGATATTTTACTTACTACTTCACCAGTATATCGTTACTGTTTTTATCAATGGTATAAAGCAAAGTAAGCAATGTATTTCATTTTTCATCACTAAGCACTAGTTACTTTACAAGAAAAACTTTATTTTTTTCATTTTTTTTCATATCTGATATCCTGTAAAGCTTTACTTCTTAGGCAATTTAAACTCTTATAAAAATAAAAAATAATATAAGTAAGAGGATTTTGATTATTAAAGAAGAAGATAAAAAATAATAAAAAATATTTTTTATATTCTTGTTTACTAATCAAATATTAATTATATATATATATATATATAATCTTTATTAATATAGATAATTAATATTTGATTAGTAAACAAGAAGTGTGGTTATTCTTGTTAATATTTTGATATTAATACCCATCAGCCATTCAGATCTATCATACATTACTAGGGCTGCACCTATTAATAAGCTGGTAATTTGATCCTTAGCTCTCTTTGTCCCTGTTTCTATTAATCAGTTGTCATATTTGATCATTCCTTCTTTATTGCAGAAATATGCACCCCCTGCCTTCTAAGAATCAGAAGTTCTCTTAGACATAGAATGTTAATATTTTTTGTTTGTATTAACTGTTGAATAAGGCTGAAAAGGAGATTTGTTTTTTTTTGTTTTTGTTTTTTTTTAATTGTTTCTTTACAAGATTATTTTTTCTTTTGGTTTTAGAACAAATTATCTCTTTGATCTAGTTTAAACTTATTTCACCCTCCTCTGGTCATTACCAAAAACAAATTGTTTTATGAAGAGTTATCTATTATTGTTTTCTCGAAGTCATTTAATCTTTGAAATTTGCATTTTAAATTCATGTGCATAAGCTAAGATTTGATTTCATGTATCATTGTTTTTAAAACATTCAGATTTCGAGTTCTCTTCTTTAGACAATATCATGCAGATGCAACAATTATATAATAGTAAATCTGACACAGTCAAATTAGCAACTGATCAAAAAATTACCCACTTCCTGTTGTTAACTGGGACAAAGAATGGCTTGTTAATTTTAATGCCTCCAAAACGAAACTACTCTCTATTGATTATCTTAACTTTCTGCCTACCATCTGCATGGCTAACGCTAACCTCCAGAAGAGTGGCTTGTTGCACCTTCTCAAGCTAACATTTCCGATTGACATGAAGTTGCTTGTCTTTGTCATGCTTGTCAATTTTTCTTGCCAGAATCTTATATATTTATGAGTATACCATTTGCCTATGCTTAGAATATTTCTGACACATATGGTCTGGTGCTATATAATTTAAAGATTCTTGATAAAATGCAAAGAAAAATCTACAATATCACTGGCCCTGACCTGGCATCTCAGTTTCAGTCACTGTAATGTAGCTTATAGGATACAAATCCTATATTCCAACAAATGACTAAAAAAACACAAAGTAGATTTGCACACCCGCAAAATCAGATCAAAATGACCAAAAACAGATTTCACAATAAGGTGTGAAATTAATTTTCTGACCAATGAAAGGAGGCGATTTGCTAAACCAAAAAAAAAGATAACGAGCCAGTGTGAAAAAAAAAAGTCAACAATAAATACAGAGTTTTCAAGTCAGTCGCCAGTCAGTCAGTCAGAGAAGGGGCAAAAAGATCACAGAAGATTGACAGTAAATTTCATCACTGACTCAAACCGACACAAAGAGCCGAAAGTGGAGTAGGAAAGAACAACAACGACAACAACAAATTTACAACTGACTCCAAAACAATTCATAAGTACATTTTCCTTTTATCTTTATTCCTCATTCACACTCTCTTTTTCAACTTAAATTGCTTGCCCCTTTTTCATTTGCAACTATACAAATATATATTACTCTGCTACTCTGTTAAAAGACAGCGAACACAGACATTTTCATCAAAATCACAATTTTGCTTAAACGAACTAAAGCATTAATCCTTTTTACCCTATTCACAAGATAATAAATATACAATGTTGTATTTTCTATAAATGTTCCTTATCGTGTTGTTTCTTCTTGAAATTTGTGTTGTATTTTGTGGGCAGGGTATCCCGTATTAAATTCTCCTTTAATCCGAGTACGCTGAACCCCACAAGCTTCTCTGTACCTAATGAACTCTCATTGAAGGTATTTAGACTATGAATTTAAGTGCAGGGCTAGATTGGTAGCAAGATTTTACAGTTGAAATGGCTGCTAAATGTCACCATAAGTTTTATGCTAACAGTTTCTTCTATCACAGTTCTTGCTTTTGAAACTCTCTTTCAGCTTTTTACTTTCCAGTCAAGTTTGACCTTCAAAAATTTAAATGCATTGTCAATCGTTGTCTTCTGTTTTCTTAATTTCTGTTCTTTTATTGTTCTCTCTCCTTAACGTTTGTCTTGTATTCTTTCACACTCAGTAACCACCTGTGTATTAGCCTTGTTGCCTTGCTTGGAGTGAAAAGATTAAAAAAGAAAAACTTAGACAAATATATCTGTAAATTATTAATCTAGTTTAAAACATTATTTTCTTGACTAAAATTCTTGTTTTATTAATGTGAGCTTCAAGTATTTGAAGTTTCTTTTTACAGTTAATATTATACAATTATGTATTATCAGTCTCTATATGAAGGGGTGCTGAAAAGTTCTTGTTTCAACTTTTTCCTCAATATTTGACTAAACCTTTTTTTAAAGGCTTCTTGATTAGCTGAGAACATTTAACACCCACTTGTGCGTAATTACAATTTATAAAATCAACATTCTTGTGATGTTCCTATATAAAATAAATCTCTTTAACCAATTTACAGTGACAGTTAAGCAAAATGAATAAATTATAATAGTAGCAATTTTAAGAATGCAAATTTAAACATTTTATTGACTCTCTTCAGTGAATTTCTTTGAATACAGCTTGTGTCTAATTGTAATTCTTTTTGTATGTTTCTCTAATTCATGAAAGGCATTTCATTAACTTTTAATTCATAATTAGTAAGCATCTAATATAAATTTCTGGTACAAATACCATAGTTGGAATAGTTTTACTAAAAGGAATATTTGCTATAGAACAGTGGCTATTGTGCTTTCTTTGTGAGCCATTGATAGTTGTTTTATCTTTGAATACACAATTTATATGGCTTTATGCTAAAGTTAAAACAAATATTAAAAATATGTAAAATCATAAAAGTTATAATTATAAAAAGAAAGTAATCATTTTGTTTATTATCTGTTAGGTTTATATCAAAATATTTTTGTTAGAATACTATGCTTTTTATACAGTCGAATCCATTACATTCATTCACTTATGTGCTAATACCTTTGGGAAAGGTATGAATCCTCATCTCCCCCCAGCTATAGGTAAATAGCAGGACAGACCAGGTTCTATAGCCTTGGATGGCAACTGGTCTACTGCAGAAAGAAATGGCAACCTACTGCGGGGAAAAAATCTGCCTCATCAGTCATGTATCAAAGATTACATGATCACCTAAGCGTGTATCCTGCATAGCACAAAACTGAGTAAACAAAAGGTTTAAAATAAATTGCAACAGTTTTTGCAGAAATCAATTATGCTCTAAAAAGAAGTTTTTGAAATTTATTTCATTTTTTTGATATTGAGGAAAAATTAATACAAAACTTGAATATTTTTACTTTAGAGAAAAAGAAAATTTAAATAATTTGTTTAGTATAGATTGGAGATAGATGAGTTCTATTTTTGTGTGTGTCAACTTTATTTTACAACCTCCTTTTCTATTCATTTCATACCAGTGCTTGCCAGAAGTGTATAGTTACTGACTTCATGTATCTAGCTCTTGACATAGAAACTTAGGCTTTTTTTATCTTCATCAGTTCCTTTGTAATTGAACCATGATCATTTTTTATTATAAAATTGGTGTTCAAGACTTAATACTTAACTGAATAATTAACTGAACTGTCTTTATTGGAAACCTTTTTAAATGCAAATAGGCACACATGAAAAAAGGTTTGTTAGTATCTCTGATTTAAAAATTATTTGAGAGGATTAAATTGCACCCTCTCTCACACACACACACACACACACTGATCGAAAAAGGCACCAGCCAATGTAGCTATATATGCATATTGACACTTGCATTATATGCATGTGTATATGTTGAGAATATCAGACACATAACATGATTGTGCCATATGTTTACTTGTTATATTTATGCCTAAATTTTAGCTTATTTCAATGTCTTTCTAATTATTAAGAAATCTCAATAGTCTTTTAATGACTATGGAAACTCTTCAAAGTACTTGTGAAAAAGGTTATATTTTTTTTGTATTTACTTTGACAACAAATTCTTACTATTAAGTCACCCAAATGTGCTATCATAAGTAAAAGTGTGAAAATATTCAAATCATCTTGTATAATATATTTCATGGTCTTAAGTACCAAATGCTGGTTTTTCTTAAAAGAACTGGATGCTGTTTTATTAGATTGTATTTTACAGTGCATACTTATTTTAAACTTGGTTACAAGAAGAAAACAAAAAATAAAACATATATACTAGAATATTTTCTGGTTCTATCTGATTTTATCAGCTTTTTGGTTCACCCGCACTTTTAAGATTTTAATATTCAGCCACTAGAAAATCATCTAGAGTTAAGCAGGTTAGGTTTCATGGCTGTATATGATTTAATACATGTACTACATGTTATCTAATTTTTCCTTCCCAAACCATTCACCTAACATTAACCCTAGAACAACAACCATCAATTAAAGTTACACCACTACTAACCATGGGTATATCATACCCGATTTTGAAAATATCAAAAAAAATTAAATATAAATCTTTATTTGAAATATTTTAAATGCAGACACTTCAAATTTGTACTTTGAGTTAACATTAATAGGAACTGAAAATTATTATTTAGGTAAGAAAATCAGGTACTGAAAATTGTAATTAAAAATAGCAAAATTTGCACTGGGTACTATATACCCATGGTTAGTGTTCTAGGGTTAAGAATTACATTAATTTTATTTATTTATGACAGTTGGAGGACTGCAGTTAATATTTATGGATTTTTTTCTTAAATATTTGTATTTTTTTTTTACTCTCATAATTTACATTCAATGTGTGATGTTCTTTTACATGACAATTTTCTTGTTAAGAATATTTCAATAGGAACTGCCAAAATTTGAGCCAAAATAACTTTAAAATCATTTAAAATGATTTAAATGCCTCCTTTTTAGTAAAACATTTGTTTTAATATATAAAAAGAAAAATAATTTTATGTATTTCAATAAGGTTTTAAAACATTTTTAAAACTTTCTTACACTTAGTTTATCATCAATCTGCCATTTTTAATTGAAAAATGATGACAGAAAATTTAAGACACGTTAAAAATCACTTAAGAATCAAATTTGTCCTAGATATTTGCTTCAAAGAAAATAAGTAAAATTAAGGATTTTGGGAAAATATTACTTTACGCATAAAATATAGAAAAATACATTTTTTTTAATCAATTCATCCAAAGCAAGGCAATAATGCCACTAAGACACAAAGGGGCTACAGGGAGTGAAAGAGAATGAAAAGACTCTAAAGAAATAACTGGAAACCCAATCCTAAACAGGAAATAAGGGATAAACCTCTGCTTTGAACGCAGCAAGGTATATCCTACTTGTCAACAAGTTCATAGGTCTAAACTACAGCAGTTACTCTCACAACACTCACGTTTTAAAAAAAAAAACCTGCCTTGAATTAAATTAAATACATATGGTGAAAACTACCAAGATACAGAAACTTATTTCGTTTATGTTCAAAATAATCTTTTTTTTTTACCCTTAAATGACATCCTACTGGTTAGCACAAACTGATTCTTAAAATTATAAAAGCTTAGCAAACTGGTTGTTGGATTATCCAAAAATAATCTTGTATATTAATAGCCAATATATAATAGCTAAAAATATAATTAATACCATTACTGTATGTTCTGCGGAGGCTGAAAGAGAGTTTTCTGTGACGCACATAATTTGTTCTAACAAAAGAAATCGTCTTGAAGTTAAGAATGTGGCAAATCTAGTTATAAATTTGATAGGTCTTCCATTGGATTTTTGGGACTGCAGCAACTCAGTTTGAATGTGGCTAAGAAACCATAACACAGCTGATGACAAAAAAAAGCGTCATACTTCTGAACTGAAATATGATGAGAACAGAATTTCAATCTTGGAAATGCCATTATTGTACAAGGTGTTCCAAAAGTCACATTACTATTGATAATCTTGTAAATTTTATATTTATTTACCAAATGGAATCATGTTTTCGTATGTGACAATATATTATTAAGAAATTTTATGGTTGAATTATGGAAGATGATGGTATGCAAATTTTCTCTGGTTGCTATTTCCCGAGTGTATGTTTCCTGCCAATTGTCACATAACTTTTGGAACACCCAAAGGCCTTTTATGAAACTTTGAATATTTTTATTAATAGGAATATAATTATTTTTTTTAAATAATAAAATGAACAGATATTTTTTTCATTGCATATTTTTCTTGTTCTGAAATATGCTTTCTTTTTAAATATTTTAAGAAAATTTTATATAAAAAAAACGAAGAAAAATTTTAAAAACTTCTTGAAAGTATTGATTGCCTTTACTTTGCTTTCTTTAAACTTCCAATCTAGACACTTTCTTCAGACATCATACATAATTATTTTAACCTCTTAGTTTTTTTTTTAACCAATAGGGAATTAATTCAAAAGTGTTGAAGTAGTCCTTGTTTGATCTTCCATACAAAAAATAATTTAACAGTTGCTAAAAGAAAAAATGTAAAATAAACATTTCATAGTTGAAACTGGCATTGAACTTTACATTTTTTAATTCTTCAAACACATCTTCATTTATTTAATAAAAAAATCTCTTTTGTCACCAGCATTCGGAAGAATTTCAAAATCGCAGTGAAAAATAATTTTTTTTAAAATAAATTCACTGTGTAGGTAGATTTTTTTTCCCTCGTCTACTGACAGAATGTTTTTTTTACAGTTTTTACAGACTTTTTATTTTTATATTGAATTATTATTAGTTTTAGTTTTTTTGTAAGATTTCAGGACAAATTTTCAAGATGTTCATCACAGCTGATTTCTTAGTTTTTGTTTTTTACTGAAATTAAAAATAATCAATAGGTTTTGGTTTTCAAGATTCAGTCATAATACAAATCATTGATTAAGTGCTGAAAATCGTATAATTTTGATTTTTGGTAATATTCTTAAAAACTGGGAAGCATCCATTTTGTTTGGTGGTACATAATTTTCAATATTAAAAAAATTTAGATCTTTAACTTTAGGTACTGATAAGTGTTCATAATGATCATTTGAACCAAGAATCACCTAAACTTAGTTGTATTTTTAGTGCAGTTGCACTAGATATATAGTTTCTACTGAAAGCCTTTTTTCTTTTCTCTTTTTTTTTTACAAATGCTGAGGTTCATTCATTCATTTTTATTAAGCCAAGATAAGTTTCCTTCAACTTTGTTGTCCCTTTCTCACTCAAACTTAATTGTGTATATCACTACTACTTATGTTGTAAGATTGTACAATGTACAGCTATTTTAACCCGGATATAAGTAAAAAAAAGAAAAAAAAAAAGAAGCAGGATAAAGCTAAACCCGGTCCTCTTTTACTTGTTTGTTGTTGGTCATCTCTGTACATTGGGAAATCCGATACATGTTAGCTTTTTTAAATGAATACTTTCTCTCTCTTTGAGAGAGAGAACGAAAGAACCAAAAAGTGGGGAATATATGAGAATTCATTTCTCTCTTTCTCTTTACAACTTCATCGTTTAGGTACATGACCTTTTTCAATGGTCTCCTCAAATTATGTCGATTATTTCACGAGTGGGCCTCAATAGGTCAGCCTTTTTAAATAGAAATGTGACAGTGTTCTTAAGCATTATTACGGATTTCTAATCAATTGAAATTCAACAAGTTATTTATTTAAAAAAAAAAAGCAATTTACTTGAAATAAATATTTTTTTTTAATTTTCTTTTTATCATTAAAAAAATCATTGCATATTTTTGCAGTTTGGGTGAAATTCGCAACAACTTATTCTTTATGTAATTGATAGAATTTAAAAATAAAGATGCTTGCTTATTTCTATATAAACGTTCTCATGTCATCGCTTTATCAAATGATTCAAAATCAAATGACTTGCAATTGCACAAAATTAAAAACGTCACCTTACTACACAGTAACTGAGTAACACTAAGACTTTTAAGTTTTAACAAAATGAATAACCATTTATTTATTTTATAATTATTAAATTTTGAAACCCACCTCAAAAAGAAGCAAAAGAAATGTACATGTACTGAAACTACTAAAAGTTAATTAAAATAATTATTGAAGATTGAAGGCTGAATTTTTGGGGGGTTTTCTTAAGAATCAATTTTTTACGAAGACAGATTCCTTTTTTAAAAAAAAACAACAAAAACACAATCCTTACTACACGCCACACTTTTTAGTTTAATTAATCAATTATCGTTTTCCGCCTTTTTAATTTTCTGCCCAATAAACACCATTGTTACCTTTTTTTACTAGCCTGGGAAAATGATAAGTCAAGTCAAACTTCAACAAATAAAAGTAAAAAACTTAGTGTATCGTGCTCGTCAATGGGTAGGGTATCGGCTAATTAATTTTGATTAATTTATATTGGTAATATTTTCTGATATTTCAATGGCGATATCATGATATTTTTATTTGAAGTGTGGGCTTCATAAATAATCCACTTTTTTTTAAGAGCCTGTTAGTATTTTATTCAGTTTCCCATTAATTTTTTCACCTCCAATCTTCAGCAGACTTTTTATTTAGTTAGTTTTTTTTTTTGTGAATCTATAATTTTTAATTTTACAATTGACGGGCCAGACCTTTGATTTCTGTTTTATTTTATTTTATTTTTTTTTTGTCTATATACATTCTGTTGGTTTGGTTTAGAAATGTTTATGTAAGCTGAAGCATCGTTCTGAAATATACGAACGAACCAGTTGATCGCATAAGAGGGGAGCGAAAAAAAAAAAAATGAGGAAGCGAGGTATTTTTGAAGATGGTGGCCGCAGTCATCATCAACTTTTGGGGGGGGGGTGAGGCGGAAAAGACGGCCGCCTTTATTTCTTATTATAACCCCCACTCCCCTTTTAACATCATCCTGAATATCATTTCTTTGTCGGCTTCCCCGGTTAGAAAAGAAGCCCCACAAACAAAAAATGATTAAAAAATATAAAATAAAAACCGCGGTAATAAATAAAATTTAAAAATCTATGCACGACTATTTTTACAGTTAAATTTATATTGTTATTGTATAAACTTTCTTTTCATCTTATTTCTAAGAGATGCATTGCTATGTCGTTTTAGCAGAGAAAATAAATCCGATTGTGAATGTATTGATTGATTGATTGATAAACCGAAACGTGTAGTTACCATCCATCATTCCATTGTATTACGTCCCTTTACCAACAGTGGCAGACAAATACGACGACGAAGAAGAAGCCAGATTTTATTATTTTATGCGAGAATATGTGATGAAAAAAAAAAAAATTTAATGATTGAAATTGATAATCTATCGTTTAATGTAAAACTACATTATCAAATTCAAATAAAATCTTACTTAGTTTTATGACAGTAGTTGACTGTTGAGTAACTAATTGATGAAATTGAAAAAGTACACTCTACTTCTCATTGTTTACAAAGAAAATAAATTTAAATACCTATTAAAATTTAAAAACGTAATTCATAGTGACATCTAAAAATGACATACTAACTAAATAAATTTTAAATAGTCACTTACTTTTTTAGTAACTCTAACTAGTTCAGTGTTTTGGCCAATTTTGCAAAGTGCTTGCTACAAGTTTTTTTTAATTTTAGATTTTAAAAAGGATTTTTAAAAATATTTAATTTCAATTTTTCTTTGAAACAACATTGCACATTCTTGCTTTTAGTATTAAAACTGACATGCAGTCACTTTTTATCGTTATTTTGATTTTACAAGTAAATGGTCGGCTGCTGCTGTCTGTACTCCAATTTTTTTTCTTTGGTTTGAAACATAATTTTTTCTCTACTTTGTACTGACTGAGCAACACTAGTAAATCGCCGATAACACTTTTTAGATCAGCTATATTTATTTTATAATCATCATCTGCTTTGGTGCATGACAGATCCACAAACTATATAATCATTCATTTGAATTGTGAATGAAAAACTTCCGGCTTGCCTAACCCCACCGAAATAAAAACAGAGTACGTACAAAAAATAACACAGTGATCCATTTACCTTTTTTTCTATGGTAATTTATATAAACAAATAACTGATTGCTAGTTTGTTTTTTTAGAAAGTTTATTAACCAAACGTGGCTTCTTTTTTTTCCTGAAGAATTTGGTGGAAGTAGAATTTCAATTTTGACCCTGTCTTCTTTGAGCGTTGCGTTCAAAAGATCGAGTCAACAACCATGTTGAAGAAAGCATGAACCACAACATTCATCCTTTTTTCCCCTCAGTGCATCGATATCTGTATGGGTCGTATTGCGTTCGTTAACAATTGTTACAAAAATGGACAAGAAGGCATCATCTATTCATCGTTTTCTTTTTGACTTGCGAATATGAGAAATGTCGACTAACTGCCTTTTTTGAGTCGACTACTTTTTAAGTTAAATGAATGCATAAGCCACTAAAAAAAATTAAAAATATTGTTCAGGGATATTTTAAAAAATGTCTTTGTGTAACTGTTATATTTATTCGTTTTGTTTTTGTTTTTTCAATATTTGGCAACATCGTTTTCCATAAGTAAAAGTTGGATTATTGTTGAAATAAATTAAAATAAAATGTGCTTTAAAAATAAATTCTAGAAAGATTGTCCCCCTTCGTATCTATGGTAAAAAGAAAGATAAAATTGTCACGTGACTAAAACACGCTTTTTTTCACCATAATATAGATTTTCTAAAACGAATTTGCAATGATTTAATTAAAAAAGGCGATTTTAATTTAAAGTATATTTTCACTACGATTTATTTATTAGTTTAAAAAATGTTTATCGGCAAATAAATGCCTGAAGCATGAAAAAAAAAAAAACGAACTGATACGCTTTTTTTGTTGTTTTTACAATAAAAAAGTACTTTATGAATATGAAAAAGTGTCAATTCATTCTCAAAATATGAGGTACAGCAAAAAAAAAAAACAAACAAACAAAAAGTACCTCTGCTCGATTTATTGCAGTGTTTGTTAATGAACCCACTGCTGCTATTTCTACTGCATTTTGAGGCGAGCAGCCTCAACTGCGGAGCCTACTGTAGCAGCAGTAGAAGTAGGAACCGTGGAGAAATGCCGCTCGTCAAGTCAACTGCCTGAACAAACCAACTTGTCGCTCCCCGATTCGCTTTTATCTTTTTTTTTTTTTTTATTTTCGGAGTCCATCATGAAATAACCTTCCTTGCAAATGTACTTTGAAATACAGTGTCAAAGCGGACATCATGGGCTGATTGACTTATGATAATATTTCCTCCTCATCTACAGGTGTTACCACTGTGAAATTGAAACTACTTGGACTGAAAAAAAAATCGTTGGGAACATTTACTATTTTAGTGCTGGTCACTATTTTAGTCGAGTTTTAATTTTACTTATTACAAACAGCAAAAAACACATCGAAAGTTTTTTTTTATTTACTAATAATCTTATTCTTAACAACCCACTATACGACTGTAGCAATTTTGAATTTTAATTGAATCAACCTGTACCACTTACTACCACCTCAGCACGTATAAATTTCACCACACCACACAGTCGATCGTTAAGAAATAAGATTTGCTTTTATAATTATATTAATTATTTTTAAATGCTTTAATTAAGGTTTTTAAAGCCAAAATCTCTGGGTTTAAGACTGTTGCTTGCTTGTTTCTTTCTCCTGTGACAACGTTCAAGATTACATTATGAATTGAAAATTCATTGGAGATGTTTTTCTAGCTATGTCGCCGATTTTTACGATCATGGTCAAATAGACACATTGTCTACGGCCTAGGCGCCCAAAACAAAACAACAAAAAACAAAAACACACCTCGCCTATCATTTTTACACCTGTCGCTGGACATCTTTTGTTCACCTAAAAAGCATTTCTGGTTAAAACCTGATTCCTCAAATTTATCATTGTGATTAACAAGCACAGAAACACTACACACCGTTCGAACCTCCTTATCACAATCGATTTACTACAACTAGTACTTACTTCATTCTCTATTTATACTTACCTTCAATCATTCAGTGGTCGTTAATCTTATCAACCAAAAAATTATAATACAAGAATATAGTAAGATTTCTAGTCCCATCGTTGTCTTTGTTAGTAACAAGTGGGTAACTACTACTTGTTAATAATTACTTATATAATTTACAACTAACTAGTTTAGTTACATTGACTTAAATGACTGCTGTCAATTACATTTTTTGCATACAACACTAGTCTACTAAAAGCACATGCTATATAGCACAGCACGCTATTACACAATGTTACTGTTAAACACCCACGTTCAAACAATAATTTAATTTATTAATTCTTTACTACTGCTGTATTTTATTTATTTATTTTCTGAAACCTTTCTAATTATTATTGACCCTACTGATTTTTTTTTTTTTTTAACCGTGGACCCAAGGATCCTAATCTCTGACAACATCGTCGCAATTAATTCTCTTACTGGTCGAAGACGGATTTTTACCAGTTCATAATTTAGCACTGAAAAGTTTTTAAAAAAAAAACAAACGTTTTATTTCCATGTTGTGCCCATTCAATCGATTGTTTTTTTTACCACAATTACCGCTTTAATTAAAAAAACTACACCAACCAAACCAATACGATGGACTTACCACCTCAACAAGGGTGAGATTTGTTTTTATTTATTATTTTAAATAACAAAATCAAATAAATTATTTTTAAAATTGTTGACATCTTTTCAACATTTGTTAACTAACTTAAATATCCATTATTACCTGCGATTTTCATCATTTGAGTTAACTTGAAGACTTTTTGGCTAACAGCAAAAAAAGTCTATCGAAATGTCTCATCATAATTATTCAAGGAGGCAATTTGGAATAAGTCCTACTCCTATTTTAATTACTACTATGATTGTTTTACTTTTTTAACTAAATCTTGGATACTATGCTCGATTTCTACTCAAGGGGACAGGTCAAAGGTTACTTTTAAGTTGTTTTATTATTTTCATGTCAAAGCAGAACAATTTTTTTTTCACCCTAGTGAACATTAAAAAAAAAATGTTAGTAAATTGTAACTGTAATCGTGAGATTATAAAAACTGGGGGGGTATTCATGTGAAAAACAGTTCTTTTGTCACTTTGAAATTGAAATCAGTTTTTAACTGAATTAGGAAGTAGATTATTACTTATACTTTTATGCATTTTCAATTTAATTAAAGAGATTATTAATTTTTTATGATTTTATAAATTATCTGTCTGTTTGAACCACCTGTCGTCAGTCTGAAATCATTTGATAGCAGCACCAGCATTTTATTGGGAAAATCGTGGCTCAGTTTTTGTTGAGCGAACGATCTCAACAAATAGTCAAATTTGACTTTTATTGTACTCTTCTATTATTAGTAGGTGTGTGTATGTTTGGATTTTCCAACCGGAATCTAGTATCTTGATAACATTCTTTTTATTGTTTAGGTGTTTAAGATAATAATTATTATCTTTTGTAAAAGGGATTATGTTCTTGTTGAGCCTTGCGATCCATTCATTGTATGATTTGTATGCTTCTACGCCTTATTCTGTCTATTGTCATTCAAACATTCCTCCTACTACTTACAAATCTAGTAGCACTCGGTTCATTGGCACAGGACTGTTTTTTTTTTTGTATGCTCTTCCCGATATCCATTTTCAAATTTATTTTATTTTTAGGCAACATTTATCAAGTAGCATCCAAAAACAAATATTCACATTTTTTTTTATTTTGTATGAACAGGAAAAATGATACTTAAGTAGGTGAGGTGTGTGTGTGTTTTTTTTTTTTTAAGCTTCGGCCATGTGACCGTTATTGTTCATCGTCCTGTTGAGAAAATGGAATACCAGTTTTTATTTTCTAAAATTAGTATTTATTTACATATTCTTAGTGAGTTTCATCACTATTCTGAGATTGAGGAAATTGGGAAAGAAAAAAATGAAGAAAACTAAACATCACACAGCATTGTCCCTCTCATTGGGTTTTTGTTTTCTTCTCTAAGATATGCATTTTTTTAACAGGCACTGACTCTTTCTTTAATATTTAACAAGTAGGGTTTTTCTTTAAAGACATCAAATCTAAATATGCACCCAATTAATTTAATGAATCATAATTTACACTTTAATAATTTCAGTCTTTAGTAACGTCAACTATTCATTTTACACTTTGCAGCAAAGAAGAAAGTGTAGGTGGCTGAAGAAAGAAAACGTTTTTTTTTTTTGTTTTTTTTTTTTATTTTCTTAAGACGTATTTCTTGAAATATTTTCCTGTTGCTCAAAGAAAGGGTAAAAGACTTATTTAGGGTTTGTTTTTTTTTTTTTTTTTTTTTTTTTTTTTTTAAATGATTTCTCTTCGAAAGTCATTTAGTTTCGTATCTCAAAAATTTCTTTCATTACAACAAAAAAGGTCAGGTTTTTGTAAGGAAGGGGGGGGAATCGCCCTGATCATTCGTATGGGGGGGTAAATTTTAAAACAAGATTAGTCACGTGATCTAACTTCCCATGTTTAATGACGATAAGTTTTACCTTGTTTTAGAAAATAAACGGAGTTTTCCTCTTACACACTTCTCTCGAGTATAATTTTATGCAGGAAAGTTCGTTATTGTGCAGTAATTTATTTTAACAAAAAAACATTGTTGAAATAAACAATTTCGATGATTATGGAGAGAGGGTAACTAACATCAGGTTTCTCACTTTTTTAGTCATTTTAAATTTTTAATTGTTGCTCGGAGTTTTGAGAACTCTTATTCATTTAATATTTTTTTATCATGACAATCAATGATTCCTGTTTTTTGTCGTTTTAAATAAAAAATAAAACCAAATTAAAAACAACCCTTTAAAATTTTTCACTGATGTGAGCAATCTTGTTTTAAACTGGTTTAAAAATATGCTTCAACCTTAGAACATGAAATAGTGCTTTATTGCAACAAGCTGTCATTTAAAAAAAAAAAGAAAGCCTAATCGACTTTTTTTCTGAAAAAGTGGTTTTGTCCATAAGTTCCTAATAGATTTTTTTTAAAATCATTGTTAAAATGTTAAGTAATCTCTTTAATATTTCAACAGTTAAGAAATGTCTATTTTTTTTTATTTGTTCTGGTAATTGTTTCTTCAGCATTTTTAGCAAAAAGCCTAAACATTTTAAAAAGAAGTTGCCGCGTTAAATTGGATCTTTTTTTTTCTCTCCTCGAATTGCCAGTTCCACGAAAACTGACACACGTTGTTCAGCAACTTTCGTACATCCACCCACACATTAATAATTACCCTGTTCTCTATTAAAAATAATAATAGTGTAATAAAATGACTTACCTTAATCAATTTGACTTAAATGATAAGTAACTTTCACATTTTAAAAAATTTTTTTTTTTTTTATTTCATTAGTGATTCGTGGATAAGTAATTTGTTTTAAACCACTTTTCATTTATTAAATTACATAAATGAAATTATTCAAATTACTGTCGTTTGTCAATTGTTTGGAAGTGAAGTTAAAAGTAAAACATACCTCACCCACTTTTTTTACATAGTGCTATCTCAAGGTCGTTTGGGCCTTAATTACATAGTAGTAGTAATAAGCCGTTTAAAAGTTCATTGATGCTTTTTGCTTTGCTTAGTTAGTAAAAGAAATGTTTAATAAATAACTTTTTATGCGTCCTGATTATTTTTTATTTTAAGATTTTTATCCTAAGATAAAAAGAAGTGTTGTGTTATGTTATTGTTACTAGTTTTTTTTTATTCTCTGTAGTAAAATTATGCATGCAATGCATTGTTGCTTTTATTCATTATTATTATTATATATCCACACTTGTGCGATTTTTCTTTCAAATTTCAACTCAACTACTGCACACAAGTTTTATCAAATTATCACGTCAGGAAGTAATTAATAATTGTACAAATAATAATCAAGCAAGCATATCTTTGCTAGCCTATCTTCCGTAATTTTATAATTGATATAACTCCCGTGCTACGCCTTTATATTTATTTATTTTTTTCTTTCCTGTCTCTCTCCTTCAATATAGTCACTTAGTCCCTTTGGCTGCAGTTTTTTTTTTTTTTTTTTTTATGAAAAAAACTTGTACACTCTAACTTGCTGCTGATGAGCCAGCCAAAGACAGATTAGATGCAGAAGTTTTTTTTTGAGGTTAGATATAGTCTCTTTAAAAAAAAAAAAAAGTGTTAGAAATTGTGTGGGTACGTTAGTTTTTTTTTACACCTATGTGTATTTGCATAGTATTATCTACTAAATAAGTAGTAGTACAAATGCTGTCTTTGAGACGCCAGTTGAGTTACTGACCTGCTTGTCAGATTTAAATACACACATGCACGTGTAAAACAGAATATATTATTAACCGACCCTGTATGCTACTTTAGAGAAGTTCTACCTTGGCATTTGTTCGCATTTCTTCACTCATGTTTTTCCTCCTCTAAATCAGCAGTCAGCCATTCATGCTTCCATTCATCCATCAGCAGCTGATGACGTAACTTTGATGAGAGATGAGAAAAAGGAGCTCTGCTATAACCCTTCTCGTCTCTACCCAGGCCCCTTCATTTGCTTGTTGCATTATTTCTGATATTTTTTTATCCTTTTTAACTGTCGTCTTATCGCTTGGAAGCCCCAAAGCCTAAACACCAAACGAAAGTCACTAAAAGCAGAATAGTAAAAGAAATTGACTTCACCTTAAAGATTCGTAATGACAATTTCATTGAATACCACTGCAATGGAAGGTTACCTAGACCCTCCTCAACTCGACTGTCAATTTTCTGCTGCTATATTTTGTTGAATGTCCTTCCTTCACTTACTTCCCCACCCAGAACATTCATCGCATTTCAAAGCTCTTGTTGAATATTTGTAACAAAATATTTCGATGAAATAATTGAAATAGCTTGCATTCAATCTTTTGGGTGTCACCCCCCCCTTACCAAAGAAAAGTGTCATTAATAGGGTGAAATGTCTCCTTTTGTAGTTATGCTCAATTTTCTTACCCCCCTCTCCCCCCAAGAATCTAGCTGTTTAATTAGCATACTACATTTATTTTTAGATCATTCACTACTCTCCTTATTCATTCTTTTTCACTTGTTTATGATTTTGTCCAAACATACCACTTTTGACCAAATCAATTTGATATTCTGCCAAACATTTTAAATTCGATAAATAAATATTGAATCTGCAAAAAAAAAAAAATTATTAAACTTTGGATTTTTACTCTTTTTTTTTTTTTTTTTTTTTTTTTTTTCTTTCCTATTAACAGAGCTACATTTTCAGAAATATCAATTGCATTGCAAATTTTCCTTTTTGGAACCAACTTAAAAAAAACAATAACTTATAGCAGTAACTTCAGAAGTAATTTGAAAATAACATCTCCCACTTTCCAGAAAGAGTTGGTTTCATTTTTCATAAATGCTATATTTAGAATGAGACATGTTTTTAAAATATCTTATTTGTTACAAGCCAAGTTTAGATTTTCTTAGGGTGCAATATTGTTTTTGTCTGGTTTCTCATTTTGTCATTTCTAGAAAGTTTGGTTTTTAAATCTTGAATTATTTTTTTTCTTCATCATAGAATCACAATTGTTTCATACATATTTGCAAAATCTACATTTAACTTTTTAAATATAAATAATATAGAATTTCCTCTGCTAAAAATGCAATATTTCTATATTGTTTTTTTTTACTCTAACTTGGAAAGTTCTTGTATATAAATAGGTGCTGAAATGTCTTTGGCCTGAGTCACTTTCCAAAATATGACCGAAATCAGTTTCTTGCCCTCTTTTTTTTTTTTCCCTTAAATGATGTCTTTGTTAGACCAATAAATTTTCAGCATGCCTTTGTATGTATGTAATATATATAATCATTGATTTTTAAGTGTATGTTAGGTTTTTTCCTTCAAATCCTATGCCTGTTACAGTCAAACCATTAGCTTATAATAATCCATGAGTAACCTGTAGTTATGCTTATATATTTCTTTAATTATATATCTATACTTTAAAGTTTCTTAAATTAAATTTTAGATTAATTTATAGATAACTGATTTTCATGTGATGATAAATATTATCACTGAATCTAAGTAATTATATGGGATTTTTCCTTATCTTTAAGCAACCTTTTACTTTAATCAAATTTACTTATCTTTAAGCAACCTTTTACTTCAAGCCATTTAATGTGCTTTTTTTATTCCCTTATATTCTGCTAACCCCTTCACATCTTGTTCTTCATTTATCATTAGAGCATCTATCCAAAAAATAAGTTGTTTTACTTTTAATCTTTTTCCAATGAATTATCATTTAGTCAACTACGCTTTATTTTCTAGTCACTTTTATTAGTTGTCATTAGTCAGGGCAAGTGATTTCTTGATTCTGAAATATGCTGACTCTTGTTTTCTGTGAGATCTGATCTAGACTTTCAAATATTTGGTTGTCATAAAAGTAAATTAGTATTTTGGTTAACTTTATATTGTATGTATAAAAGAATTACAATATTGTTTTTCTTATAATCTAAGTCAGAAGACATCATTTCATTTTTAATTTCTATTTTCTAGTCTAGCTTTTAAAATTTTGCATTTGTCATAAATCAACCAATTATGTATATAAATGTGCTAACTTAAATGAATTTATTCAGAAATTTAATAATCAGTTTATAACATAAAGATTTTGTAAGCATGTACTGAATAACCTAAACTTTTAATAATTCCTTTTAGAAATACACTTTTTACATTGCTTTACAGTAGGTACCTCCACAAATTCACTAAAAACAGCATACCATGATGAAAAGGGGCCCAAACTTGATAAAAACAAAGTTTTATTGTCTAATTGTTATTAAGAGGAAAGACCAAAGTATTTTTTGATTATTTTACTTTTGTAATACTTTCTAGTGGATTAAAAAATTTTCTTGTATTAGAAATTTTAGTACTTTTTGGCATTAAAAACACATTGATTAGGAAATTCTTACAAAAATAAAATAATTGTCAGGTTTTAAGGATATTTTTGGGACTTCTTCAAAAATGAAGGAAATTATTTATTTTTTTTTTTTTTTAAATTTTTTTTTTATACATTTGTTACTGCTTTGACACTTTTTTTATTAGAGGTTGGGTTTTATTCAACATTCAGTTTAAGAGACTTAAGATTAAAAAGAAAAGAAATTGATACTACATCTTTCTGAATAACTGAAATTTATCTGAAGAAAATGACCGTTGCACCCCCTCTTACTTCAACTAAGTATGATAAAATTTAATTCTAATTTAATCAATTTGCTGGTTTTTTGCCCAGGCTTCTGAGTTTCAAATTCCAAAAAATTACTGGCACCAGTCACTTATTTTTATTTCTGTATTGATTTCTAAAGAAAATTAATTTCAAATAGCTGCTGCATTGTTGTCTGATATTGGAACCATTTCAGCAATGTTTCTTTTTTTTTTTTTCTCTCTCTCTCTGTTTATAAAAAAGTTTAATCATCTATTCTAGTTCTCTTGTAAACACACAAATGCATTCTAGTTCAAATGTAACTTTTCTCATTTCCTTATATTTTTTAGAATTTTAATTTTTATGAAAATATTTTGGCTTTTTAGTTTCAAATTACTCAACTTAGAACAAATATTCCACTCAAATTTGAATATATATTTAAAATGTTAAGTTTTTACCATATATTAACTTGTGTAATACTTTATCAGTGACAAAGGATATTTAAAAAAATCCTTTACATACTGTCATTAATAGATTTTTTCCCCTATAACTAGTTACTTGATTAGTCAAGGAATTGTTATTTATGAATTGTGCAGATCTTTCACTCATTACTATAGATAAGTATTACATTTGTATCCTCATAATATCTGCAATCCTTACTGATAGAAAATACCTGACACAATATTAAAATTGTTGCCAAGTGTGGAGGGAAAAATCTTAAACAAAATGTAATTAAAGTATTGAAGACTTGCAGTATATATTGGCAGTGAAGGATGATCTGTAGTGCAGAAACAGTTCCAGAAATTCTCTTCAGCTATTTATGTTATGACTGAATACAATTAACTATCGTACCATAGAGACAAGAGTTAAATGAGAAGAGGAGAGGAAAGTGTTTTATTATTTTACTTTTTAATATGTGATCTGCTTTATAGGGCAAAATCAGTATGAATAAGGAGATGGTTGTAGAGGAGGAAGAGAGAGAGAGCAAGATTAGATAATTAAAAGGAAGAGAGGACTTTCTTTTTGGAAAGGAACATTTAGATTATATTTAGGGAGGTTAGTTTGCTAAGAGGACTAGAAATAAGATGTCTGTAGGACAAATATAGATGAAAGTGAAAGAAAGAAATCAAGGGTGAGACTGATCAAAGAAGGTGAGATTATAAGAAAAATTGTAAACAAAAATAAGATAAAGAGATATTTGAATTAAGACAGGTAATGAATGAATGAAAAAGAGGGTGGTTGATTTGAAGTATGCAATTTGTTTTGGTGGTCACCTGACCCCCAGACTATATTTATCAAAAGATTACTCAGCTCTACTTGTTCTTTCCACTTGGCTAATTCTTGACCTGCTGTAGAATGTATATGTGAGGTGGGATTTGTCATCCACACCAGAATAGGTATTAAACAAAATTCCCCCAGTACACAAACTAAGAAGCAATCCATCATTTCTTTACAGCACTGAATTTTGAATTTCTTTAAAAAAAAAAAAAATTAAAATAATTACTCATTCACTGAGTGTAGGTATTTAGTTATCTTAGGTTGTTACATGTTTTTAAAGTATATATTTGTACTAAATACAATTATCAAGCTTAAGACTTCATATGAAAGTATTCCTATCTAATAAACACTTATTTTTGTTGATTATGAATTAGTCTTAATTAATATTTTAATTATTTGTTGTGAAAAGCTTTGTCTGAATTAACCATGAAAATGTATAATTTGAAGGAAGTTATAAACATAAGTGAGCCACTTGATCTGCTAAGTAGTATGTATGAAATGCCTAACTCAGACGAAATATGTTGGTGCCATTCTCTGCTTGTGGTTCTTCTGCCTTTTGGTTGGAAACCCCATTCAACTTGCTCTTGTTCCTTCATGTTTTTTCAATTATGAACCAGGGAGTTGACATGAGCAGACCATGTGTAAAGGATTGCTGAAGTCGGTGATAAAAATGTGACATAAAACATACAAGAATTGCTTATAATGCAATGGTTTGTGCTCTGGTCTCAAAAACTGTTGGTATGAAGTTGATCTTTGATGAATGCTTTTGTGTCTAAAATGACAATGAACAGGCATTTGTTTTCTGGCATATTGACTGCTATATAAGTTGTGCAATACTAAACAAATTATAAATTAAATTACATATGTAATATTTTAGTGTAATTGTATTTGTCCATCAGAAATAGATTTCTAAGTATTAGAATTTCCTTAAGGTTGACTTAGAAGTGTTTCAAGTAGGATATTCATCTTGTTGAACTTATTCATATTTCAGTTATTCATTGATCATTAATGAACCTATGAAACCTTTTCATTTGTGTCTTCCTTACATGAGTTTATTTTTGCTTAAATTAAGACACAAAGGATAAATTGAAACTCTATATTTTACTTGAATGCATATACACTTTTGAATGAAATACCTTAAAACATTGTAAAAGAAGAAATTGTTTTTAACCAAGTATTGTGACTACTCCTTTAAGTACAGGAACGTAATCAAGAACCAGTATAAATACATTCTCCAAGATTTCAAATCTCTTTATCCAATATGTATATAGGTACCTCCAAAGATTTGCTAAAATGAGCATACATGATGAAAAAATTCCCCAAGCTCAATAAAAACAGTTTGTCAAAATCTTTATTGTTAAAGGAAAGACCAAAGGATTTTTTGATTCTTTTTAGAACGTTAAAAAGTTTGGTTAAAAATTTTGTCTTTCTTGTGTCAGTGGGGGAACCAAAGATTATGGACACTTTGTCTTAAGAAAAAAAATTTTTAATGAATAATGAATTTTTATAAGAATTGTTTTCATTGTTTTAGAAAATTTTAATTAGAATAATTTATAAAGTTTTAAATGTATTCATTTGTACCAGATAGGTGATGTTGTTATTAAGTAAAAACTATATTTACTTATCATAAAAAAGCTTACTACAAATCAGTATCTTAAAGAATTTTTTTTTTTTTTTTTTTTTTTTTGTATATAAACTTGACCATTTTTGTGAATACAAACATCTATACATGGCATTATCAGAAAATAAGTGTGATGACTATAATAAGTCGAAAAATAAAGTATCTAAAATTTAATTAAAAAAAAAAAAATCAGATTACAAAGTTTTTTTTCCTAAACCTTTAAGATTACTAGTTAAGATTTTTCATTTTTTAAATTTAATTTTAAACCTTAGGTATCACATTTCTTTGGATTGGAGAGACTTCTCCTCTCTGTGTGTGTGTGTGTGTGTATATATATATATATATATATATATAAGCAGTAGAGCCTGGCATTGCTCGGGGATGTAACAGTAAGAGATAGATCAAGTATCGACCTTCATGAAGACTGAAAAATAAAATTGACAAAGATTATTGTTTAAGGTTGACGGACACACATGTCTTAATTAGTTTTTTTTTTTTTTTTTTTTTTACGAATTGGTCAAATTCAAACAAAAACATTGTTTTCAATCGTTATGAATCTATCGATTGAATAGAATTTTATTATAAACAATTGTCTTGTAAATGGAATTTTTAAAGCATTCTGAATGTAAAAATAAAGAAAATAAGTGTGCAAGACAATAAAAAACACTACCTGCCAAAAAAAAAGTGAAGTTTTGTTGAAATCGGTTGAAAAATGTAGGAAATCCGATCTCATATATAAAAACACACACACACACACACACACACAACCTGGGTTTTATAAGTATAACTCTATATGAGTTGTCCCCCTTTCATTCTGGCGACAGAATCGTGTTTTAGCGTGTTTTCAAATTGATTTCATGCAAAAGCAATTGCTTTTCCAATTTTTGGCGCTGTCAGAACCACCGCAAGGTAATTTTACGCAGTCCTGTGGAGTTTTGTTGAAATCGGTTTAAAAATGTAGGAAATCCGATCCAATATATAAACGTACAGCCACACACACACACTCTGCGTTTTATAAGTAAGATATATATATATGTGATCATTTTGTATCTCAAGAACAATTTATGGTTAAAATGAAAGATTAGTATAAATAAAAAAAAAATTCCCAGTCACTGTCATCATCTACAAATTTCTTAAGTAATTATCTAAGCTATTTACTAATTTATCTGACCAAAGTTTGGTACTTTTGTTTATTTATCTACATAATTTAGGAACCTTATCTAATTTATTTAGCCAAGTTCAAAAGTACAAACTATTCATCAAGGCATTTTTTTTTCGTAACATCTGCATACTACGCAAGGAAAAGGATTTTTTTTTTTTATTAGCTTACTAATTTTCCCATTGTACTAATTTTTTACTTTTGAGCTCAAGTCCTACAATCAATCATACATTATTGTTGTATGGTGTGTTGATATTTGAAGACATAGAATTTTCCCACAAATGTAATTTCCTCCAAGTGTATCTTCTATATTTTGCTTTCTATAAATTTTGTTATGTAATTTTTTTTTTCTTTTCACTAAAATGCACTCAATGAGTCAAAATCATTTTATTTGTATCTCTATTCAATAAAAGGACAACAAGGAATATGAATCTATGAAATACCTGAGGGTATAAAACTTTTTTTTTATTTCACATCATTCCTGGACTGTAGCAAGTAAACACTGACATGAGGGAATTACAGTATACACGCACGCGTGCTAAAATTGTTAGCCACTTCATGTTTTATTGATATATGAAATACTCTTATTATTGGTTTATTTACCAAATGATGGTGACATCTACCAGGGTGCAGTTAGAATGAAATCTGATTTGTTCTGCACAAATGACAACTATTTATCTAAAATGTCTTGAATTTTGAAGTCTTAATAAACACATTGTGAATTTGAAAATTTTAAATTGTCATAAGAGAAATGTTTAAAGGCTTCATAGCTTGAAAAAAAAAAAAACAATACTGAAAATTGTAAAAATGACTGACAGATACCACCAAACTTTGACAGTCTTGGACAGCTTTTGATGCTAGTGTGATAAGAGCAAGTTAAGGATTTTATCTCACATCAAGAGAGAAGTTATAAAAAAAAAAAAAAACCTCATTATGAAATTTTTAGATATTGTGACAGCAAGGGAGTATTGAAACGTACAAGGTGTTAACTTATAAATCAAGTAACAAAACGTAAAACTAATCATTAGGTCTGATTTAAAAGGTATCCAGAAGGAAAATTGAATGAACTGTGCAGCAGACTTTATATAAAGATTGATTTTTCAACTACTCTTGTTGTGTGTGTGTTTGTTTTTTTGTTTGTTTGCTTGTTGTTTGTTTGTTTGTTTTTTGTTTTTGTTTTTTTTGTTGTTTGTTTGTTTTTGTTTTTTTTGTTTGTTTAATGAAGACAGATGGTGGCATTAGAGGTAATGAAGTAGTGGGCCCCTGGCAAGTTCTACATGGTGTTAAGATAACAGCTCAAACAAATATTGATTGATTTTTTTTTTTTTTTTTTTTAAAGACCTACTTGGGACTATGGTTCAGATGCATTCAGAAGCAGATGATTTTTATCAATGACAATGTTCTATCAATATTTGTCTATTTCCAAGATGAGATACTGTAACTATTTACACTATTTATATTGTCCTTATCTTCACTGTTATATTAACAAAATTTCAGCTGTTGTACACTCCAGCTTTCTTCAGGTAACATATTTTGAACTGAACCCTTTATTTCATCCACTGGGGTAGAACTCCCAACTCTTTGGGTCAAGTCACTGGATTACTTCAACATATGGGCTAGGGAGTAAAAGAATTGGTTGAAGTGACTTGACCCAAAGAGTTGGGAGTTCAATACCTGGCCACAGCAGAGGTGAACAAAAACTTGGAGAGTTGAGTTACTAAAGGGAGATAACTGAAACTGAGATATCTAGAAAAGGTGTGGCACTAGAACAATCTTCCCTGGTGGATGAAATAAAGGGTTCAGTTCAACATTCCAACATGTATGCTTCAGCCTTCTTCAGGTAATATAACAAGTGAAACATCATGAGTATGACAATAAAAATGAGGAACAGTAGTCCAAAAAATGTAAATAGCATAAATGTTCTATCACATTTGGCAGAGAAAACTAATATCTGTATAAAATGTTTTTCAAAAATGTTCATTTGATGAAGTGGTTGGACTGTTCATCCAATGTTAACCTAATTTAAAACTTGTAGAGCATTCTGAAAAGGAATATTTACATCGGAGTGCAGAGATTCACTTTGGAATGCTATCTTGTTTGTCCAATCTTTCATAGGAAGAAATACAATTTGGAAAATTAATAGATGAACATATTTTAAGTTTCAGGATATGGAGCATATCAATATTATCTTTATAACTTCATTACAATGACACTTTTTTTTTTTTTTTTCTTCAATGTTTGGTTCATAACTATTATCTTTTGTAAACTTTGCAGATGTTCTAAAATGTTCTATAATTATAACTTTTGATTCTAATATAATTTTCCTTGGAGTTTCAGTAATCTGGTTAATAATGAAACTTGGAAAATCTGGAAAAATTCATAAAACTGTTGCCACATCATAATAGGGATATTTTGTCAACTATAATTTATATATATTATTTAAAATGTCCTGTATATTAATGTTTCTGAAAATTACAAGTAGCTAATAATGTTAGACACACTGTTAGTTCACTGAAGTAAATTATAGATTAAATCATCATTGCAATTTTTGTCTGTAGGTTGACTCAAAACTCTGGCTTGTTATTCTGTCAGCATTGTACTTGTATACAAAGATGTAGTTTATTCTATAAATATCTTGATATTGGGTCATTTCATGATGTCTGAAAGTTGATAACAGTAGATTGAATGGTATTTTTGTTTTTCTAAAATGCCTAAATGATAACAATGCATACAAATATATGTCCGTACAACTTTAAATGAATGAGTTATGTCATCAAAATGCAATTGATTGAATTAGTAATTTGACCCTTCTAAAGAATCACATGTAATACTCTGATATGAGTAAGAATCTACAATTCATGTGCCAGGTCTTGCCTGCCAGCAAATATAATTTTATGCTTGAATGAATGATGTTTCTTTATTCTAGGTGTGTGGATTTTTTTTTTTTTTTTTTTGTGGGGTGTGACCATACTGATGGATCATGAATGACATCTTGTTCTATTGGTTTCAGGTAGCATTTGCTTCCAAACCAGATACAGATATATACCCATTGTTTCATAAACTATTTTGCTTTAAAATGAAATGTTTTTTTTTTTTTTTTTTAAAAATCAAATCTTATAACTGATATTTTATCTATTATTTTTGTTTAATAGATTCAAAAGATATGATTGAAATAAACTCCTACTGATTTGTTTTTAATATTACTGTTATCCTTGTTTAAGAATACTTCTTTTAAATGCTTTATTTATTAATTAAAAAAAAATATATACATATGTCGATGTATTGGACTAGATAATTCCCAGATTCTTTAAATGAAAGAAATTACTGAAGATGGTTTGAAAAGATTAGGAAAGTTATTACACCTTAACTGTAATCAATAGTAATTCCCATCATTTGTAGTTCATGGTCTAAGAGATGTAACATGAACAAGTTGTCCTGTCTAAGTTAATGGTGATTGCCCAAACTTGATAGAAATAATGCTGTTATGGTTGAAGAATTTAAGATGTTCAACAGTTTACCATCATCTGAGACAAATGTGGAAAATGTGCTTAAACTTGGAAAAGGAACCTTCCCCCCTCTCCCCACATACACATACACAAATCTGTCAAATCAACTTTAAAGCAAGCATGGATTTTTGCACTCTTTTGGATGCATATGAACCATTTTGGGACAGATCAGTGACTAGTAATGATATTTTACAAGAATATAAAGTGATGCAGACAATAACAAAAGACATAAAACGGCCCAGTCCAAAATATTGGATTGTATTGATGTGGTCCAATTTCACTTGCTCTCTGTCAATATTACTATTTCAGCAGATGTCAATAATGTTAGCAGTTAAAGCCTTTTTAAATATTGCTTTGAAGGAAAAGGCGTTCACTTTGATCAATCATAAAATTCCACTTTACTTTATTCTTGCTCCACTTGATTATCATCTATTCTGGAATTTACACAATTGTCTTGGACAAAAGTTCTTAGAAAACATGAAAAACTGAACTATGCTCACTACATTGTCTTCTTCCAAACCAGAAGACTTACAGGCATATCACGTTGAAACACGAGTTCTCATATGATCACCAAAGTTAAGCAACATTGAGCCTGGTCAGTACCTTGATGGATGACCATTTAGAAATATCAGGTGCTGTAAGCTTGGAGGTGCAGGTGGTGCAATGGATAATGACTTGCAATTGTAAACCAGAGAGCCAAGTTCCAATTCAAGTTAGGTTTGTTATATTCATTTATATGCAAATACTCTTGAGAATGGCATGAATGACAGAATTTGTTAATGAATCAATTCTAATTAAAATCTTTTTTGCTTTTTTTTTTTTTTTTTTTTTTTTTTCAACATCTGTTACCCTCACTTAATTTTGTGAAATTAAAATTCTAGTGTCTTCATATTTATATTAGTTAAAAGCAGGACTCCTTGGATAATTTAAATCATCAATTTGTTCTTGTCAAACAAATCTGTTCTGAATTGTAAAATAAAAATATGCAATAAAAATATTATTTATTTAGAAAAGGATATTAATTGAAATTTATAAATAAGATTTGTTAAGGACACTATTGTCTTAAAAAAAATTTTTAATGAATTTTGAAAAGAATTATTTTCATTTATTTTAAATTTTAATTAGAAAAATTTATTTAAACCTTTTCCTTTCTAATATTCCCAAGGTAATCTTTTTTAAAATTACAGAGAAGCTATTTGAATTTTACTTTAATACTGAGTAAGGATTTTTTTTTTTTTTTTTTTTTTTTTTTTTATGTTGACTAGTTTAACTTATTTTCCGTCAAAAATCCTGATACGAAAGGCAGATGGCAGCTGCCATCAGGATTAGAGAGCAAAATAACCCCTCCGCCTTTATTTTTGGGGAAGCTTCTGTTATCCTCTCTTTACTCTTGTTTACTGTAACTGCAAACACCCTTTTTACTTCTCTACCCCACTCCCCTTCATCCTTTTTGCCAACTCTTCTCACCTGGCCCTTTTACACCTGCAAACTAATTCAGTTTCATCTAATCTGGTGTCATCTGATTTTAGTTTCTCTTTACATACTGACTGGTTGGCAGAGTGAATGGATCTTGTCTTGTTTTACTGCTTTTTCTCCCTCAGCCAACATTTAAATCAATGAGTCTCCAATATGCAATCTCTTATGGTTATTAAACTTACCATGGTCTCTACTGATGAAGATTTTTCAACCTTTGCTATCCCAATGTGAGTATGGATTCTCTCTAAACTACATTGCATCTTTTATGGTTCTCTTCTCTGCAACTTTTAGTAATTCTTTGTCAGTCTCCACTTAAGGTAGAATCTGTTTCTTCCAAAGTCTTTATATAATTTCATGTACAATTTCAAGTTTGTTTCTATAATTTGTAATGTTCTCAGTATCTTAACATCTATACCAACAATATATCAAGCTGATGGGAATATTTTTTTTTTTCCCAGTCACTTTTCCTTCAGGATAATTTAATATTTATATCCATGAGATTTAAGTCTTATCGGAAAAGAATGCCTTTTGCTTTGATGAAATCTATTTACCTTCTAGGTGAATCTGTAAATAGGTTTAGCAAGTCTCACTTGAATGAGCTAATTTAGCTTTTTATGAATCAAATTTAGATGCATTCCTCAATTGTTTTTGTTTCTAGATTTAAAGAGAATGAAACAAGCTTTAACAAAATTACTGGCCTCAAAATAAGGCATTTTTTCTAAAATGTTTTGTTAAAAGTTTAATTGCATGGTTTCAAAAAAATACATTGCCTATTTCTAACTCGCTCATGGCCAAGGTGTTAGTTATTTGTTTCCTTTGTCAGTTTTGAAACTATTCCACATAACACTGGTAATTATAGTTAATCCTTAAACATTTTCTTTTTAAAATGAGATTTACTTGTACTCACTTGATACCTATTTATTGATTTAACCATTCACCCATGTTCTCCATTTTGCTCTTTTCATTGATATTTCTTCAGTCATGGATACTCGTTATCATCATTATAGAGTGATGGTTAACAAGTTGGTTTACAAGATCGTACCATGATTGTGTCATTAAGTATACAAGGGTGAGCTGAAAAGTTCTTGGACTGATTAAAATTCAACATTTCAATCGCCAAACATTAGAATATTGATTTTTGGCAAATGGGTTAAGCTGAAGACTATAAACTAGTACTTCTAGAATGGTATTAAATAAAGTTTTCAGTTGGGACTTTTCCTTGCCTCACACTGGCATTCCCTTTTGTAATTTATTAGAAATATTTTTGTTATGAAGTGCTTTTTGCCACCATTTTGATACCTAATAAGGCATTTTACTTTGCAATGGTTTCTGTATTTCTTATCGAATATCTAAAGAAATAATGGATTTTTTATTTATTTATCTGATAGATTTTATCACTTTAAATGTTAGTTTTAGTGTCTACCCATATTTGAGTAGACACTTTGTTTATTTATTAAATAGTATATTTATTTTTGTATACAGGCCTGAATATTTGAGAAATCTTAAAGAAAAAATGCACTCTCCAACAGGATTCGAACTTTTACCCCTTTGCAGGAGAAACTATTGTTAGATATGGCATGTTTTAGATCTTTAAATCGATTCTGCCATGAAGGGTCTTGTTGATCAAAGTTGAATAGTGCCTTATAGAAAATAAATTTCCCCAAAGAGTCTTGAAAGTGCTCAGTTTTGTATCCTAATGTAAACAAAGCACAGAGCATCTACTCTAATCATTATAAGTGTACATTTCTATTAATATTTTTTTGCCTCTTTCAAGATGCTGACCATACTTTTTATTTTATAAATGGATTTGCATGTTTATATTGTTTACTTAAATTTAATTCATTTTTACTTTTTTTTTCTTAAGATGAAAATTTTGTAAATAAATTTATGTATATTTAGGCAGTGATCCTTTGTTTTTAAACCCCTATTTTATGAAGTAAAATGAACAAATGTCAAACTTTTGGGCAAATTTTTCCAGGGGGTAAATAAGTTTTTGCCCAAAGTGTGTAATATTCCAACTAATTTCACCATCATTTGATCATTTTCAAGAAAAGTCAAGAGATGAGGTTAATGGGCCAAAGTTTGAAAAGAAAGTGGATTCATATTCAATCATGGTGAAATAGATTTGAATGTCACAGAACTAAAATGACATTACAGTTCAGTCATTTTCATATGTGCATGTCATTAAGATTAACAGATTTTATTAATGGTAGGATGACATGGTTTGATGTGAAGAGCCTCCAAAATTTAAAAAAAAAATAGATTTTGCAGTTGGATTAGCAGTGAACTGTTGTCAGCTAATCTGACCTTAATTAGAAGGGACACTGGATTTGTTAAAAGTTTATATATGGAACTTTGCTAGAAGGAACGGGTCAATCTTTTCAAGAGAAATGCTGTGATATGGCCAGTATTTGTTATAATCATCAAACACTCTCTCACAAGGGTCAAGAAAATTGGTGTCCAACATTAGTCTTTTGCAAGGTGTTTTTTTTTTTTTTTTTTTTTTTTTTTTTTTGAGAGGTGTTGTTAGTAACCAGAAAGTTTTACATTTTTTGTTACATATGATGAATCTCAGGTGATTTGTTAGTCATCATGTTAAGTGGGAAGTCTTTTATTTGAACCAGAATAGCTAGGATTTAATTTATTGAAATGGTATAACTGGCCAACTCCTTGAATCTTCTTTTTTCTAACATTGTCTGAATGTATAAAAACATGATATAGAATTTGAAAATCTTAAAATGTACATGATTGCATAAATTTATTTATTCCAATACACTATTTTAATGATTTTTATTTAATCTGCAAATATTGATTTTAATTTATTTTCTTTTTTTAATACTCTGCTTGACCTACATCCCAATATCTGATCCAATGACCAAATATCAGGGGTTTTTTTTTGTTTTTTGTTTTGGTTTTTTTTTTTACTTTCTTGGTGAGGAAAAAAAACTTTTCAGCACCTTTGTGAGTTTGTAAATGAAAAAAAAAAAAAATTTTCCTTGTGTAAGAAGACTTTACATTTTTGACATGTGTGTGTATGTGCACTCTGTTTTTTATATATATATATATATAATATATATATATATATATATACACACACACACAATTACATATACCTGGCTTGAATGTTTAAAAAACATATATTAAATAAACAGTGATAAATGTCGAGTTAATAAAAAAAAAAAAATCCATTCTAAAAAAAAAAAAAATATAGATACACACTAATATTATCAAAATCCATGTTTATTTGTACATGAATTTATAAAATCTACACAGAAGAAAACTATTACAAATGAATGTAATTATTTTCCTCTGTTTTGCAAAATATCTCTGCAATGCTTTTCTGTTCTTGTGTCGATTGTCAGCTATCAATACAACCTCTTGTCTGTTCTTTGAAGACTGAAAGATGTTGGCAGTCAACCAGACAGACACTAACTTTCTGACTTAATGATGCTGTTTTTGCAAATAGTGGTCTGATATTGCATACCACCATTAAAATCAATATTGCCTTTTGTATGGTTAATGTTAGGTAGATTTACTTTTTGCTTCTTTTCATCTTGGCATACAGGAAATATTAACTCTTCTGTTGATAAATGTAATCACTGTTAAGAAATAGCTATTTTTTTTTTTGTTTACACTTTTGTTCATTTAAAATAAAATGTATATTTCTCCAGTTACTTTTCACAAAAGTTGGCTTTATTTTTGGATTTGAATGTAAACCAAATTTCATTACCCCAGTATATCCACCTACATACACTTTTTAAAATAAATTTAAAAAAAAAAAGAAAATTGTAAAATTTTAATGGCTTTGGCTCTTTTCTGCACTTATATGAAGTGTCTGATTTATGATAACTTGTATGAATCTTTTTGTCTATCTGTAGATTAATAAGCGCGTGTGCGTGTCTTCTAAAATAATAACTTTGTTATGAGTGGTATGTGGTCTCATGAATTTCAGTATCCAAAAGTATTTGGGGTGTAGGTAGAGGTATCATTTTATAACCTTAAACCTCAACTAAAAGTTCACTCACATTTTCAAAATTCTAATATTTTTTTATCGCTATATCAGTTTTTGAGGTTAAAATAGATTGTGATCCATTTTGCCAGCTTACATGACAACAGTTGTAGAATTGCCAACTCTCCAGTTAAATATTCTCAGAAATAAGGCTTTTATTGAAGATGGTAACATACATCGAATAGACTCTTAGCTCCACGATAAAACATTGTATTGTAGCCAAGATCTACAGTTTCATTTCAAGATTACAATCTGTTGGATATCTTACAACAAAATGTCTTTGAAAACGAAACATTTTGAGTTAAATCACCTTTATATCAAGGTGTTGTAGATAAGTGTTTTACCAATGTGCTAATTAAAATCTGTATCTTCTATGCATATATTCTTCTATAATACTAGTTCTTTTGCAAGAACTACACTATCAATTGGTTATTTTTAACTGGTTTAATCTATTTTTTTTTTTTATTTAATAAGCCTAATTGACCTGTTGTCTCAAGCAAGTGTCACAAAACACAATTTAAAACAAATTTTGAATTTCCAAACTTAAAATGCCTTTCACTGAGAAAAACAATCATCCTTATGTGGATAATAATTCGTAGATTAATGATAACTTTGGTCAAAATTTCATCCATTATTCCTTGTAAACATATTCTGTCCTCCCTAGGCTCTCAGTAATTGGGACTATATGCCAAAATTAACAGACCAATATCTATGCACCAATATTCCTGAATCATGAAAGATCTACTAAAACTGACTAGTAGCCCTCAATTTTTAATTAATTAGAAAATAAAGTCCCTGTAATAAGTTTGCTACCAAATGCATAGATCTGTTATATAAAATTTTTAACCTAAAAATAAACTCCAGGAATATTTTCTCATTTTTTACACCTTTTTTATTTTTAATTGCTTTTTTTTTTTTGGTTTTCAACTTAGTTTTAGTAGCTGCTATTTTTTCCTCTGTCCCAAATAAACTGACCAATTGACATTCTTTTGTATCTACTGAATAGATATTCTTTTCTCTTCAGTCATTATCATTCATTCATTTTTTTTTTTTTTTCATTAATTTGTTCTACTACTCACAGATTATAATGTAGCTGCTGCATTTAGCCAAAACTTGAATTTGGAGATAGAAGTCTGGACGCTATTATTGCTTCTCTGATTGCTTTTGTATACATTTCTTTATTAATATTTCTCCTTTCGTGTACAGATTCTGGCAATTTTATTTGCTACTTACCAATGGGTATTGATCCACCAATTCATAGATTCAAGAGAGAAAGAAGACCTTACTTTGGTAGGTCATTGATCATTTCATTGCAAGCAGATGGTGAACAGTTTTGAATTTCTGCATCTCTGAGATATCTTTTGAAAAGATTGGTGGAATCTGTGCATATAAAGTCTTTAAACTTGGTGACTATTTTTATTACAATTTGTACAGTGTTGTTTGTTTTTGTCTCTTCAGGTTATAAAATATTAGGAATTAGTTAATAGATTACTTAATCTAGAGCTTACATATTTGAGCTTTTAATGACTAACTTACAGAAGAGCTTTTTGCATTGATTTTATCCTTTCCATACTGGAATTATCATTTCTCTCTCTCTCTCTCTCTCTCTCTCTGAGTATAGACTGCAGTTGATATTTGATTCATATCTGTTTTCCTTCCTTTGAACATAAGTGTTGATGCCAAATAATTGAAAGAACTGTTTCTTGTGTTACATAAGATTTTTGCCTAAATGACAAGAAAATATCTTTTATAAAATTGAGATGCATTTTAATGTCATAATTAATGATACATTATGCATCTTTATTTATTATATAATTTATAGCTGAAGATATAGACTGACTGATCTGAGATCATGAGTAGAAAGCCCAGGTTATTTTGTGGTTTGCATCTTAATGCAAAATAATATTCCACATTTCGTACTTTATGCCAATAATCCATCACAAATTTCTTAAAATCCCCTATATCATGCAACTTTAACACATCAATAGAAATATACACCCTCTACATATTCTTATGACTGGTTCCAATCAGCCGTACTCTCCCCTTCAAAAAAATGTTATATTAATCTTCATATAAGTGTTCACTTCAGACTTGCTTTATATAGCTGAAGTATTTGTGAAGTTTTCACAGGCACTTCTCAGTTCAATTAAAAAGTTAGTATTTTGAGTGTTGTTTTCTTTCATATATTCCATCTTTTCAAATAAAATCTAGAAAAATAAATCTCAAATGAGATTTAAGCAGCTGTGTGTTAAACAAGGGAAAGGTTTAAGATAAAGCTTAAAGCTTAGAATTGTGATTGATGAACTAACAACTGTTTATGTCACTGTTAAATCACTGGTTTATCTGTTCAACAGGGGTGGGAACGCTTTTAGTTTCCCTTTGGGCTGTTTTGTAATTATGTTTGAAACAAGATAAAACAAAGATCCTTATTATATCTCTGTATTTTGTTATCTAACCTTATTGGGACAGATAAAGGCAGATTTAATCAGTTATTGGATTACTTTGTTTTATTTAATTGGAGAAAAATTGTTTATCCCTTGCTTTTACTCAACCATGCATTAAAACCTTTTAGTTTGTAATAATGAGTTTAATTGCTAGTGTTTGTCTGTTCCTTTTTATCAGTGTGTTATCTACCTACTGAGGGACAGTGAGTTAACTAAAACAGGTTCAGGTTTATTAATGTTAATAATAGGAAGCAAATTGCTATAACATTTTACACTATCATTGTTGTTAGCTCTTGACTTGTTAGCATTAAGTGTCTACACTAACTTATTTAGTGTATTCTGTATTCACTATAATTGTTAACTTTTATTACACATTCTGTATATCAATCAATCAATCTAGCTCAAAGCTGCAATAGTGAAGATCAAACTAAATATCAATTTGTTTTCTATTACTCTATTGGTAAACATTCACAAATCTGTAAAAGCTTTTTGTTCAGTGTCAAATGGATACACTTTCAAGCTTTAAAATCTTAAATTACTTTAAATGCTTTATCTAAGTAGCTTTTAAGCACTTCAATCAAAAACTTCAGGTTTCTTGTTCAATGCTCTGCTATTTTGCTACACCTACACACTTTTACATTGCATACTCTTATTGACTTAACACCAATAGATGTGCTCTATTTAATGGAAACAAAAAACTTATCAAATTGTTGAGCATGAATTTGTACTGTATTGACATTTTTATACAATATCTTTGGCAGCACATAAATGCTGTAATATGAAATGTTTTCCAATATTTCATCTTTTTTTTTTCCCCACAAAGATATTGATGATGTGAGAATGACTTAAAACTTACTCAATACAGTATTTTGTTACAAATCTACAGTGTCCATGATTTTTAGCTCAGTGACTGATGAACTGGAATTTCAAAAGATTGAAATTTAACTCCAAGAAGCAATATAACTTGGTAAAAGAAACTACAGCTAGATGTCTTTTGTCTTTAGAGTTTTTTCACTTTCAATGTAACTCTTCACTACTTCTTCCCAAAGCCAAAAATAATGTATCTTGTCCAGGTGTTCTTAAAAAAAAAAAAAAAAAGTGGTGGGTGGATATTGGGATCATAGTGTAGCAATTTTAAGATAAAATATCCTGATACTTACTTTGAGTAGTTTACTACTTTGTAACCTAAATTGTTTACAAGTGTGGTGGATATTATTTTTTTTTTTTTTTTTTTTTTTTTAGGTGGAGTGTTCCTAAATGGTTCTTTCTGTAATACTTTCCTTTCTGTTGATTTTTTTTTTTTTTTTTTTTAATAACTGGCACCAGTTGGTGAAATTCCAATAGGACAATATGAACTAGTTGAAAGATCACCTGATCTAATTTGACCTCAGCAGCCTGACAGGTGTGCACAAAGTTGGTGTATATGTCTATGAGAGCTGATCATTTTATGTGGGAGTTTAGTGGCTGGAATGTGCAATCAACTTTAATATTGAATATTTTTGGTAAAATTTTATAGATTAAGTATTTTTTGAGATATTTTACTGCAAACTAGAACATATGTATGAGGTAGTGCTGAAAAGTTCTCAGCCCACTTATCAAAATCAGTATATGAATGATTAAACATTACTCATTTCTCTTAGAACTGTTCTTATCATTGTATGTATATAATTTTTTCAATTATGTTAAGCCAATTGAACTTAATAAAATTAGCAATTGGATTATTGATCATAAAATCTATTTTCTTTAAGACAATTGAATGGATGACCAATTTGAGCAGTGTAAAAAAAAAAAAAAAAAAAAAAAAAATCGTATTCTTTTTTTATTAGAAGATTTAACTTGTCAGGTTTTTCTACAAGAATTTGTTTTTATTGCTTAATATGAGAATAATCTTGTGAGTACATTTTTCTGTTATTTTAAATTGATCCTTTAGTGCCCCATGTAAGGTAACAATGTTTATTTTGGTCACTGAAAGCTTAGTTAAACATGCAGTGTTTCTGTTATTCTTGTGTGTGTGTGTATATATATATATATATATATATATATATAAGAGAGAGATGATTTTTCTCTCTTAGATCAACAGCAAGAAGAAAAGATAATTTAAGTAATGTTCATTATATTGGCATACATCTGATATTTACTTTATATAAACAGATCTTTATTGATGATTGGTTGAGATGTATACCAGTGTATGTTAGTTTCTATATAATTTACAGTATAAGTTTGAGGCTTGCTTAGGAGTTGAAGTAGTTGCAAATTTCATCCCAGTGGTTTATCTTTGAGCCCAGCCAAAAGATAGCATTTTTGATTATTGATTCTTAAGACACAGTCTTTCCCTCCATGTGGGCCTTGTGCCAGGCTTGGCTAACCTGAGCAAATAACTTTTTATCTCTTTCAGAATATAAGTCCACTTTTACCTATTTGTATTTGTCCTTGTATTCTATATAGTTATTAGATTTGTTAGAGTTACTAACATTTTCTTGTAAAATCAGAAACATTTGCAATATATTTGTTAGATATGTTGATATTTTTTCATCTTCTGCAACAGTTTGTTTATAGATCTTTGTTATTGTATTTTGGAAACTGTAAATATACAAACATATCTGTTAAGAGAAAAGCCATAATCTTTGTAGAATGTATTTTTCCCAGATTTATCTGCTACTCATTGGAACAAATTAAAACACCCCTTTGATCCTCTTTGTTAGTTTTTGTACAGAATTACTTGTAGCATCATGTTTCGTTTCTACGATCAATTTCTTATTATTTTAGATGCAGTATCTGATTTTTCTCAGTCGACTTTTTATTGATTGTCTCTCCTTGCTATTAAAGTGTTATGCATAAAATATACAGCCTCGTGTGTGTATGTTAATGCATTAGTAAAAGACATTGCCAATAGGAAGTTGAACCAAATTATTCTGCTCGGTTCTTGACACAAAGAAATGTCTACTACAATGAAGAATGTCTGGTTACCATGATAGCATCTTTTGCTAAATCTGCTGTTTCCTTGACGATGTCTGAGGGTTTTAACAAGTTGTAGAACTATAATCCTTTACTATTCACCATTTCCCCTGCCCATTTATCAAATATATTTGCTGCAATTCAGCTTTTGAAGCCATTAGCTCTTTTATCAGTTGTGTTCATAGCACAACTGATTAGAGCTGATGTCATTGTATCGTTTTAACCAACAACTAAGTTTATCAGCTGTTTTTGTAATAGAAAAATGCTTACACATTTATTTTGATAAATTGATATAGGATAAAGAATTTTCTTTCAATGTTTTGACTAAGCACCCTTATCTACAGGCATATCACTAAATTTACATTTTTGTTTCACAGCACATGACTTTTCCCAAGTAAAGCAAAAGAAATGCACTCAGTTAAAAATCAGTCGTTAACTTCAGACAGCCAACTAGTCAAAGAATAAGCATCTTGTTCATTTGGTGGTTATTTAGCAAAGCCAAAGAATATATGAAATTCAAAATAATATAAAAATGAATTTTGTTTTGCTGTCAATGGGTTTTGTTTTTTTTTTTTTTAAATCTAAAAGTATTCCATGAATATCCATCTTTTTAGAAAGAATTCACACTGAACAATAGCCTTCTTGAAAAGACTAAACTGTTAGTTTATAATTGCTATGTACTTCAATTACTATCCTGAATTTGTCACTTGGTTATTTGTATTCCTTGTCCCCTTGACTTAGAATTATAAACTTTGTAATTTAAATTTTTAATTTTCAAATTATCCTTTTTGAATATTTTTCTTATTACTGTGTATCATGTCTTTAATTTTTCTTGCTATCATTCTAATTAAAACTTTGGAAAATCTTTACAGAAAAATGTTACTCTGACTCTGGTGAAAAATAGTGAAAAATGCACTTCAAATAAAGATGTTTTGCTAAACTTGTTTTCTTTCTTAGATTATAGTTGATGTTTATAGTGAGTTTTTAAATTAGTTTTAATAATGTTACTTTCTTGGGATTTTTTTCCATAATTAACCTAAAATTGTTTATCATTTAGAAAGCCAGTCTGAATGCTGCCTTTGCTTTTGGACCTGGCCTATTTCCATTTCATTGCTAATTGACCTGACTTACAAATTGCAATGAATTTAAATTATACGCATGTATAAAAATTAGGCCTATTTAATTATTTTTCTTTTATTTAAATTTTATTTTGTATTATTCAGAAATGCTACAATCTTACAAATTAAGTTTTTTCTGCATCATTTTAGAATAATTCCAGAAAAGCAAATATATAATGTCTACAAATTAGTTAACGACTATGACTGTCAAATTTTTATAATTGTTTTAGTTTAATTGTACTTGCACATAACTAAGAATAACTTTGCAGCTAACCAACAAACCATGAATTGAAAAAAGTGATATGTTCGATTATCATTTAAACATGGGAATTGTTTTAATTGGAGTGATAAGGAGGGAAAAATGATAGAGAATTCTTTATTTTGAATTTTTGTCAAGATGATAATTCTGTGTTTGGAAAGTTATTGGTTCAACTGATTGCACTACATCAAGTTTGGACAATCTTTTGTTTTTGTGCTTGTATTGTTTTTCTGGGATTGGTCCTCATCTGGGTTGCTACAAAAACACCCCACTCTTTCCCCCACCCAGTCTACTTTCTAGTAAAAGGAGGGTAGCAAACTAGATCTTCTCTCTCTCGGGTGTTCCTCCCTCCAATGACTGCTTGTATTAACATCTTCAGAATCATGTTTTTCCTCTTCTTTTTCCCAATAGTCATTTTACACTATTTATTCTCTTCCCATTGCCTGCTGCTTGACAATCTATCTTGCACCGTCCGACAGAGGACCGGGCCTCTGGGTCAGAGAGGCCTCGCCTCAGTAGCAGCCACACGTTTTAAGAAGTTATCATTATCCACCCTGATAAAATTAGTTTTGTTGTTCTTACAAACGACAAACCAGTCATGATCACTAGCTATCACCTCGTTGATATCAGGTAGGCAAAAAGTGCTTTTAGCATTTGCATGTGATATCCATGTATAATGACTCTTTGTTTGTATAAAAAATTTGTAATTTGTTTATATTGCAAATTTAAAACTGAACCCAAATGATGGCCATTATAATTCAATGGATGTCATTTTCACCTTTTTTTTATTAAAATTCAAAATTTTGAAATTGACGATATCTCATTCTTTGAGCTAAAACAACCATTAAGAGACAGTAAATTTTCTTTTGTTGTTGTTTTTGTTTTTTTTTTTTTTTTGTTTTTTTTCCCTCTTTCCCTCAATATTTTTAACCAAACTTTATCACATTTAATAGGATTTGGAAAAGTACACATTTTATGGACAGCTGGTGAATGTTATACAATAAACTGTTTTAATTTTTTCTTTTTTTTTTTTTTTTTTTATTTAACATCTTCACATCTGATTGTTTTGGTCTATTTCACTTATTTGTAAGAAAACCAAGATAAAATGAACTTTGTCCTCTATTTTTTTTATTATTATTATTCTCTTGTCACTGCCAGTGCTATGACTAATTCTGGCCATTGTCTCTTCTACTAATTTCATCCAGTCTTATTTTTCTTTAATGCTTTCATTTCATTTTATTGTGTCTGTCCATAAATCTTCACATTTCTCATCAAATGTTTTTCATTAATGTTGAAATGCCAGTTTCATTATTTTTATAAAATCTTTTAAACTACAAACCAGGTTCACATGTCTCCTCCCTTCCTCCTCTCTCTCCTAGATCCATCTCGTCTAGAATCCTTGTTATTGTTATGTTCTGAAAAGTCCCATGTCGGAAGGAAGTAGGGAATTGTAAAAATTAATATGCTATCTTATATTTCAGTGAAAGAAATTTTCCTTTGATTTCAATGAATATTATTATAACCTTTTGAAATTTTAACAAGACTGAAGAAAAAACTAAAACTGTATTAACAAATTTTAATAAAAAAAACAAAAACATTTCACATTATATGAAACGAGATGAAAAATAATATTTTCTCTTTATTATTAAAAAAATAAAAATATAAACACAAAATAAATGCACAAAGAATTTTGTTAAAATCTTTCTAGAAATACAACTGTCAGTCACTTTTTAAATAAACCATCTTGGACTTATATTTGCAGCAGACTTATAATTGAGGAGTTTTGCATATTTTGAAAGGGCCATTATTTCTAGCTGAGAACAACAAAAGCAAGTTTTTGTTTAAGTGCAAAATTGATCTGCATGAAAAATGTTATTGTTTTAGCTCTTTAAATAAAGTACTTGTAATTTAGTAAAGCGATAATTTTTTGGGGATTCTTTTTTTTTTTTTTAGTCTTATTTTAATATTATAGTTACACAAGAAATAAAGGAACAAATTAAGTGTTATTTAGAGTGTGTTAAATTTTTTTTTTTTTATGGAAACATACAACCTGGATAATTTTTTTTTTTTCTCAGATAGAAATAGCATTTTATAGTCATATGAAAGGAAAAGCTTTTTTGTTTTTTTTTATCCATGATGAGCTATTTAAATTTGAGATTTGTATATGTAATCTCACTAATGAAATATTGAATGTTGTCCATTATAAATTTAATGTGCATGAATACATTCAATGTTGAAAAACTATAATCTGATAAAATATGTTACATCACTAAGTTTATGCATGGGTTATGTGTATGTGGGGGAGGGGTTTACAAACTAAGAATTAGATCCCAAAAACATTTCGAATCTGCATGGTCCAAGATGTATATAATATTCAATTGGACATAGAGACACACGCACACGTGTGTGTGTATAATATATATATATATAGTACTTTTTTTTTTTTTTTTTTAAATTGCTAAAAATCATTGATCTGTCAGCACAATCTCTTTATTAAAAAATCTTTCGAAAATAAAATATACATTTTTGCATTATTAACTGATTTAATGTTTAATTTGATTTGAAACAAATATTACTTATTTTTAGTTTAAAATATTGCTGAAAGGTAGGTGTTTATTTAAGATGTTGACTGCTTGATTGACAGCCAGAAGTTTATCTAATTTTTGGGGCGGGGGTGTCTTTTAAATAAAAAAAAATTTGAATTTAACGCGACCCCCCCCTTTTTTTTTTAATTTTAATTTTTAACTAACCAGTAATCTTAAAAATTTAGAAAATTATTCCCCATAAACTGTTTTATTGAATTTTAAGTACCTGGGTTTTAAATCTACTATAATTATTGCTCTTATTTTCTAATGTCATTTATGAACATTTTGTATTTAGGAAAATCAACAAGTTTATATATATATATATATATATATATATATATATATATATATATATATATATATATATATATATGCTCGCACATACAAAAATTCTTTAAGATATTGGGTCACTGAATTGTAGTCAGACTTTCCATTTATGATTAGTAAATATAGTTTTTATTTAATAACTGTATCACCTAACTGGTACAAGTTAATACAAAGATTTAAAACTATAAATTATTCTAAGTTTGAAAAAATGTTGATTGTTGTAGAAATTTATTGATTTTTTTTTTTTTTAACTTCAGACAATAGTGTCCATATATGCAACAGAATTAGTGTAAGATTTTAAATTAAATCAAAATTTGAATTAGTCTTTCAAAGTTTATTTCAGGTAAATGAATAAATATTATTAAACTTTGTTTTAAAGGATTGCTAATTATCAATTTTTCAATATTTAAAAAAAGAAAAAATGTTTTTCTTGAGTAAATGATCGCTCGATGTAGGGCATCATCAAATCTAAATAGCAAATTTTTATTAATAAATTGCAATGTTTTACACCCGATGTCAACAAATGGAAACATTTTAATCTGTAGTTTTAATGAACAGCTGATCAGAACTGTAAAGTTTTTTGCAGGTAAAACCATGTGGCTTATGGTTTCAATATAAATGAACATCAAAATCTATGAATATTAATAAATATTGAAAGCAAATTGATATCTGATCAAGATATCATGGCAATGGCCTTGAAAATGTAATTAATTCAAAACTCTAATTTGAGAGTTAATCTTCAAGGTTTTGTAAAGAAATTATTTCTGCACCATTTAAGTTTCTTTGTGTACATCTTTAATTAACATAAAAATCGTGAATTGCATGTTCAACTCAGTGGGCTAGGGAGCTTCTTTTTTTTTTTTTAAATTTAGGCATAACTTGCCTTTTAACTTATAGTCTGATAATGATTTTGTGCTTGTTAGAAGCGTTTCGGTGAGGCCTTTACAATAAAATTAAAATTATTGTAAAAAAAAAAAAGTTTGGAGGTCTGGAACCGAATTTCCATATTTGGGCATTGAGATCCAAAAACACAATTCGACTTGGAGAAAAGGTAAAAACATCAGTGAGAGCTTGTTAGAAGCATTTTCTTGAAATCTTTACAATAAAATGAACTAAATGAGAGTGAAAGTAAGTTGAACTATGAAAATAAAACTGAAACAGACATGACTGTCTAGATGTGTCTAGACAATGAAACCATCTGACACTGTCTAGACAGTGAAACAATGAAAATGAAACCAAACTTGAAGGTTTTGTAGAAGATGACCATGAAATATAGTAAAAAATAAAATAAAAAGGCAAACCTAGTGAAATATATAGCTTTCATATTAAAACCATAGAAGAATAACAAAGATATATCCTCTCCATTATTGTGACCTCACTTCTGTAAACTTGGTTATTTTCAACAGATTCATGGCATTTTTTGAGGATTTTTCTGGTAATTTTTTTCTCATAAGTTAACCTTCCAAATCATTTTTTAAAAAATTAATTCCATTTTTGAGTTCTTTTAAGTAAGAATTAGGCCAATAAACCATTCATTTAAGTTTTGGAGGCATATTTGGCACCAAAAATTTGTTGATGACTATTCAGATAAATTTTTTGATTTCAAGAGAGCTGATACTTTTTTTTTTTTTTTTTTTGTGCACCTAAATTTGAAATTGATTAATTTAAAATACCAAAGACCAGATTTGATGAAACTGAGTTTTTCTGCACCCTCTCATCTCATATTTTCAGAAAATGCATAGTTATGCATGTCTGACTTTTGGCATTTTGAAATATTTTCTGATACCTAAAGAATTTTTAGTTTATGGAAATGAAGTCCTTTTGGGTAGAATAGGAATTTAATTTTTTGCAAAATTTCAGCCTCCAGCCCACTGTGCTGGAATTCTTCAAAATGATCAGTTAAACTTGTAAAATCATAGATATTGAGAATTGGCATAAACCAAGGAAGATTTTTTGACACGTGTAAGGAGATGCAAATGGCTTAATGGATACTAGAATTAGTGAACCAGATTCCAACTGGAGTAGTTGGCATTCACTTTGCAGTCAAGCCCCTGGGAAGTGGTATGACTGTACTTCCCAATGTCTGGACATTAGGTTAGTTGGAGCTCTTTAGCCCTGTAAATAAGTCCATCTTAAGTATTGAACTGGTTTCATAAAAATGCTGTTATTGTAGCAGCATTTTTTTGGTGTGTTTACAGCCCTTAACTCTATAGAAAGTTTTCAGGTGATGATGATCTTTTGGTCTATTATAATTTGCTTTTAAATTAATACTTGGAAAAAAAAATAAAAAAAAAAAAAAATAAAGCTGTAATTTTTCACATATGTAATTGTAGAGTCAAATTTACTTTTACTAAATTGTTTGATTTTTACTTTACTGGTCATTTTGAGAAAATGAGTTCCATTTCTGCTTAATAGGAAATTAGCGTTCACATTGGTTTTGTTTTCTCCTCCAGAGAGTGTGTGTGTGTATTCATTGCTATGAGATCAAAATAACATGTGAGACAGTGTTTCTTTCAGCCATGTCCACTGAAAATCTTTATCATCTCAATTATTATGCAAACTGAAAATACACATTGTCAAATTATGAAGGACACTCATCTAAATTGTTCTTGTCTGCTTGTCTATCCAATGTCATGTAAATATTTATTAGGTATTATCTATATATTATGTATACAAGATTGACCAAATCTCATAACTACCAAAATATAAGATTTGAATGCAATGCAGTAAACAGACTGTGGCCCATCTGGAGGCTTGTTGACCAATGGGGGTCAGTACAGTCAACACAATGTTTTATTTTAAAGGAGACTTTTCTCTTGTGTGTTTCTTTTGGATAGTTTTTTTTTTTTTTTTTTTTCTGCAATATTAATTTTTAGCAATTCTTTCAGATTTGTCTGAATTGTACATGCATTTATTTTTACTCTAAAAAAAAGTGTTTGTGTGCACATATTGTTGATTACCCCTCCCCCTCCCTCATTTATTGTTGTTCCTCTATTTTTGTTCATTAGTTGTGCTCCTTATGTACTGAGATATCTTCTTTTTTTTTTTTTTTTTTTTTTTTTTTTTTTAGGATCTGAAATTTATAAAAATCAGGAAATGTCAAACAATCTTTATATCTGCTATTTTTCATACATTAAGCAGTTTAAACAAATGTTTAGTAAAGGAGGGTAGCCTGGCCTCGACGTTAATCCTTTGCCTTTTTAATTGTTCTAATTATCTAGCTCTTGCAAATGTCGTCAAGATGGACTGAAGCAGTTTTTTTTTTTTTTGCTTTGCCTTGGAATTTTATATTGACTCATTTGATAACCCTAATAAAATTGTTATTGTCCCCTTTTATCTATATGAAAATCTGTCACTTATGATACACTATTAGTATTTCGTAAGTACAACAACATTTAAAGAAATAATATTTTTATATTTTATTTCTATACATCCACCACTTACAAAATAAGGGTCAAATACTTTACCTGGAGTTTAGGTATCCAAATTATCAATATTTGACAGTAGTGAGTTTTTTAAAAATGTAATTAAACCATAAATTCAGAAACTGATGAGAGTTGTGCCCAAACATAAACAGTGATAAGGTCATTAAATTGTATACAGCAAGGTTAGTAGCATTTTGTTCATTGGAAGGATATTTTTCTGGGATGGCGATGAAGACCAAATTAACATTTATCAAATAAGATGATAAAATATTTTAATCATTATTTTTATGCTGAACCTATTTCTAACTTTAATAGTTGTTGTGTTTTATAAAGATACTGTCAAAAAGAATACAAACTCTTTTTGAATCTTTTCATCCAGATATTTTTCTATCATATGAAAAATCTCTTCTATAAACCTATGCAAGATCAATGAGCTAAACTTCTTAAAGTCTGAGTCACAATCTTGTTGATTTCTACATTTCCTTTTATTTTATTTTTTTTTAATTTTTTTTTTTTATTTTTTTAAACTGTAACACTTTGAAACCTCTTACCTTTTGATAAGAATGTTTCTTTTTTTTTTTTCTTTTTTTTTTTAAATATGGAGACTTGAAATTGCCCAGCAACTGTTGTGTTCATCTGAATTAATGCTACCTTCTACATAATTTGTGTAAATGTAGTAATAAAAGTAAATCTGAGTTTTTTTTTTGTTTTTTTTTCCTCACATTATCATGAAAAAGTAGAGCTTATCTGCTTAGTACTTGATGAAATTTCAGATTGATTTCTTATTAAATAAAGTGGAAATTTTTTTTTTTTTTTTTTTTTTTTTTTTTGCTCAATTAAACTAATATGCAACAAAAATGCTGAAAATATTTTTTATTTATTTAAAAAAAAAAAAAAACATAAACAGAACGTGTCTACAAGAAACAAAACTGAATTGCAGTTGTCTATTGCTGATTTGCTTTTCTATACTGTGAAAAAGATATATGAATTTTTATTAAAACTGTTCCTTTGTTAATTACAATACCATAATTCTTTTAGGTTCAAGTCAGAGTAAAGTCTAGTGAGTTTTGCATATGTTTTAAACAATATAAATGGATATAGTTAAAAAATGAAAACCATGAAAAATTTGGGACTTAGTGTTTCATTTACTTTGGGTTTTTCCACACTTTGAACAATCCAATATTTTCTGTTCCTTAATATTTAATCTTCAAATTTGTAAAGCCTTAAACAAGAACAGTATTGTTTGCAGTAAAAAAAAAAACAAAAAAAAACGTAACTTATCAAATATAAAAATCATTAGCTAAAACATAAGAGATTCGTTTAACACAAAAATTGAGCTGCATGACCAATATAGATGTTGTTACAAATATTTGTATGTCTACAACCCAAATATTTTATATTTTCTTTCATATAAATATAGTAAAATATGTTAATATTTGCAGCTTTTTTTCTAATTTCTTTCCTCTTTTTTTTTTGTTTTCTCTCTTTGCAGTGTCACAAGCACCAGGTCAAGTGAAGACCTACTTCAAGGAAAGACACATCCTGTTGCCAGTGGAAACAACTGCAGCAAAGAGCTTGGCCGCCCAAAGGGAATTAACCAAAACAGCTCGACTGCTGGTGCTGCAGTCCCCAATGGCACCGCCCCCACCCCTCTCCCTCCCCCAGCTACAACAGCAGCAACCAATGTCCAGCGGGTGCAGGTTCAAAGGCAACGCTCGTTCAAAAGAACAGATGATGAACTGATAAAACGGTCGCGTGTGCAGTCTAGCTCTTATGAGCTCTCCCAAGACTTGCAAGAAAAGCAGCTGGAAATGCTTGAGCGGAAATATGGGGGAACAATACGATCTCGACGAGCAGCGCGAATAATCCAGAGAGCGTTCCGCAAATATTGTATGAATAAGAACTTTGAGAAATTGAGAAACTCAGTCGGCGAGCGTCGATTGTCCAAACGGCTATCCGAACTTGGACGGAGTAATACCGTTTGGACCGACCGCATAAGTTCGGATATGCAGTTTACGATGGGAGGTACAGCATTGCAGAATACAGACTCAAAGATTGACCAATTGTCACAGGAGAATGTGCGGAAGCGAATTGCAGAGATTGAATCCCGAAAGAACTTGGACAACAAACTCCACCACCAACTGTCTTTGGACCCTTCATTGAAGATTGACAATCTCAAGCGGACACAACGAAAGGAAAGGAGGCGTTTGGAAAGGTCAATGGAGATAGATTTAACGGACATTCCCACCGAAAACGTGAAGGAGGAGGAGCGAGAAGAGAAATGTAGTGCCCAGCTGGCTGCCTCCATCGCCGCGGAAACAAATAACAATAGAAACTCTTACCCAGAGCTAAATGACAGTAGTGCCAGTGACTCCCCACAAGCAACACCTGTGGAGAGCACAGTTGATTTGCATAGCCTAGATTTTGAAAATTTGCTCGAGAGCAAAGAGACAGACATTTTGACAGATAGTTTCCATAGTGACAGTATCCATAGCGATGGGAGCCAGGAGACTGGGTCCCTGATTGGCCATCATAAGCCACAAGCCCTGTCTCTGTCAATGGAACTCGAGCCCCGGTTGCACAATGTGGTTAGTAAAGATCTGCATGGGTCCTGTGATAGTATGGGTAGGTTGTACCCGGAGTCGGGGGTCTCGGAGATCCCCTCTGAGGTCCAGATCAAAGTTGATCTGGCCTCCCCCGAGGACACCGGACTGGACGATCAGAAGACCCTGAATGAAGACACTATAAAATATTACATGAACACAAGGGTGAAATTACGTGGCGGTGGTAGTAGTGGTGGTAGTAGTGGTGGTGGTGGCAGTGGCAGCGTACGTGATATTAAAGACAAGAAAGGTGTGATCTCACACCGAGGGCCAGAGGCATCTCCGATTTGGAAGCGAAAGAGTGCTGCCAACTCGACTGTGTCAGTTGTAAACAAAGGTGAGGTGAAGCGAATGAGCAACATCTCTGAGACGAGCGAGCCAGAAAGTCTGGATGGCCAGTGTTCAAGTTCCCCCAGCTCAGATAATGTGAGTTCAGAAAACATAAGTATAGGCAGTGAGAATAGTATAAGTTATCAAAGAAAAATCCGTATCAGCGTCACAAATGACCAACACATGACTAGGATTGGCGATCGGGAAAGGAAGCGACTGTATAGAATTGGGTTGAATTTATTTAACAAGTAAGTGTTCTTTTTATTTATTTATTATATAAAAAATGTTTACACACAAGTTAAACAGAAATGTAGAAATTAGCAATAATATTTCACAAGATACTTTCATGCACAAGTATACAACACTTATAAAACAGCTAAGAGAAGAAATGCTTAATTCTATCTTGTCAAAGTTTACTGTTACTTTAATTTTTTTTGCACTTCTTCCTACCCTTTCCAAGTAATGAAGAAAGGCTTGAATAGTTGTTTTAAATTTATTCATGCAGACATGAAATTGAAAAACACTCTTAATATTTGATACTTTTAAATGTATTAAAACCAGTGTTCTTTTAAGTTAGATTTTTACAAGTTACAATTTGAAATTGAATAGAATTAACTTGTTTGGTTGCACAAGATTTTGTCTTAAATATTTTCATTTTTTAAGCTTTCAAATAACTGCAAACAAACAAACCAGCAAATTGTATTTCAGTAATTGTTTTTTGTTTTTTTTCTCTTTCAGTTTTCAATATTTAAAAAAAAATTCTATAAATTATTTGTTCCTGTTATTGTCCATTCTCAGAATTTAAGCCTGAAGATGTGTTTGAATTTATGGTGTAATCCTATGATTGCAATAATTAGATGTCCCTATTCTTTCCTCACTTTGAAGAAAAATCTTTAAGTGACAAAACTAAATATGTTTAGGCTACTTAGAATAAATCCATTAAGCATCAGTAAACTTTCCCTTCTCTCTCTCTTTCTCTTGGTAATTGTGAGTGTATAATATCCTGTGTAGAATGAATAATTTAACTTCAAAGCTGATGTTAATAGAAGCACCTCTCCCTCTAACCATTTTAGCTTAGACTTCAGTCAGTTATATTTCTGCTCTTTGTTTAAAAAAAAAAAAGATTGTTTTTAATATAAAATTGTTGAAAATTTATACTCATTCTTATTCTCAGGACAATAGTTTTCTCTTGTTTAAAACTGAGGCTAAAACTTGTGGACTAACATTTGACTTAAATGTTATTTTGAATTCACATCACTTTTAGTAAAAATTTATCTAGCTTATTTATTCTTCAGTCTCACTTTAAGTAAGTTTAACAATGGCATTACAAAATGGGGACAATTTTTGACAACTATCTAGAATATTTTCAAATTCACCTAGTTGAATTAAGTTTTTTTATGTTTTACATCTGATCAGAAGTGGATTTGCAAATAATAGTGACAACTTTTAAGAAAATATATTTTCACTCTCATTCCATCATTTTTTATTCAAATATTTTAAAGTCTTGAACTCTCAGTTGGATTTGTTTGTTTGTTTTTGTTTTGTTTTTTGTTTTTTGTAATTAAAGACAATATTGTGATTTTTAATTTTGGTAGTCAAGGATAAAATTCTAATATTTCATATTGCATTGTTTAAACGTGATTGTAACTGAAATTTTTTTTTATCTTCTGTTAGTAATGTTCAATAATTGGCTAAAGTTGATTTAAATGAACTCTGAAAACAGAACAGGAACAATTCAAAAGCAAATTCAGATTCAATACTTGTATAGGTTTTGATAAATATAAAGATTTTTACATTTAATTGAACAAAGAGGAAAAAAATAATCTGTTCTAAATTTGCTTTTTCTTTTCTATTTTTTTTTTTTTTTTTTTTTATAACTGTTTGTAGAAGGCTTAATCTCCAATTTGAGTTATCTTTTATTTCCTTTGCAAGCAAAACGTCTATGGTTGATTTATCTTGTGGTATTTGTCTCTTATTTATACTATTACCTCTCATTTCTACTACTCTATTAAAGTTAAGCTTACATTTATGGAGAAATATATCGCAATTTTTGGGATGGAAATATTGAAGGTCATCATATAGTCTTCACCAAATCATCTTGTTTATTAATTTCTTTGGTTGAAAGCACTAGAAATGATTGAGCCAATATTTTTGTTAAATTTAATTTTTGCTTGCATGTTTACCTTTGTCTTTCTTTCAATAAAAGACCAAACTTGCCTGGTCCTACATTTTTATACAAAGTGCCTATCACAAACATTGATTACTTTTCTTGGATTATGAATTGTGTAACCATGACATTCTTAGCTCTAAAAATGGTTCTACCTCTTTTAATTACCTACTCCTCCTATAGTTAAAATGCTTATGGATTTATCTATAAAATTGTCACACATCATTTTGATTTTGATAAAATTTCAAAGGAATAGAAATTTCATTGCATATACTTTTGTAATTAAATCATAGAAACTGCATATTATAACTACTGTGAAACTTAAGGTTTTACTTTTGCTATGTTTTTATTATAAATATCAAGCTGAAAATTAGATTTTAGTATTTAGAAAGAATATTTAATGCCCTTAAACTTTAAAAGAATATCTCTACAATTTGTTGAATTTTAACTTGTCAGAAATAGTTTATTATAAAATCCAGTTAAATATTAGCCTAATATCTAAACTTTTACAATCTTTAATTATAAATTTTTTTATAATTAAAAGCATCTACGATTCTTCAGTTATTAAAAATAACTTCTAGGAAACGTTTAAAAGACCTGTGGTTATAAATTGAATGATTCTAGATGGTAGCAATATATATATATATATATATATATATATATATATATATATATATATATATATATATATATAGTGTCTTTAAACACAGATTTTTCTCTGACTCTCAAAATAGGATACAAAACTGGGCAGATATATCTATCATAAACAAAGCAATTCCTAAAGAAAGGGATGGGTCTTTGTTTGTTTTTTTTTGTTTAATTAATCTGAGAGACTTTATTGCTTAAACATTATTTTTAGTAGATACTCATATTTGAGTAGAGGTTCTCTTTGTTTATTAAACAGTATATTTATTTTCTACTGGAGAGTTCATATTTTTCTCTAGTAAGATTTCTCATATTCAGGCCAGACAAAAATAAATAAATATACTGTTTGCTAAATAAACAGAATGTCTTCTCAAATATGACTATACACTAAAAAGTAACATTTAATAAAATCTGTCGAATTAATAAACAAACAAAAAGAAAAATAAATCTCTCCCTTTCTTTAGAAATTTCCTTGTTTACATCAGGATATGAAACTGAGCAGATATGTCTATTTTGTGAGTTGGAGAAAAATCTGTGTTTAAAGCCACTATTCAGCTTTGCTTGGTCATCACCATGGCTGCTAGGTTTAAAGCACATCAGCTCTAATGACAGTTTCCCCTAGGGGATGCATGCATGCACGCACATGTGCACACATACATACACACACACACACACATTCAAAGAAAAATAGCATTATTTTTTATGTATAAATTTTAATCAACACTCATGAAAAGAATTGATTAGTTTTGCTCATAAGGATAGGAGAAAAAAAAAAGATTTTATTAGTGTTAATGCCAGGAAATGTTATGCTTCGTATATTCTCACCTTTTATGTCATAGGCACAGGTTTCAACTTGATTAAGATGAGGTAAGTAGTTTGATGTTGATATAAATCTCAATATTACCCATTTTAAATGATGTTTGTTCATATGTATGACTTAATTTGGAGTGTATAGATTTAAAATCATTGAAATTTGTTTAGATAAATGCATAATGTAAGCCCTTACTTTATATTCGTAAATTTTGGTTGTCAGTGAGTGTGTTAATATATTCTAAAATGACTGAACAGAGCTTGGGGGATAAAGCAGAAAACTGATCTGCATAGATATTTTTGCCAACTTTTTTCTTCGGATGAATTTCAAAATATAAAAGCTAGTAAGAAAAAGCTTTGAATAAAAGATGTTTTTGTTGATTCATCTATGTTCAAACCATTTCATAATATAAGCCAGAAAAAATATATATTACCATTTTTATAAATTAAAAGTAAAATGTTAAATTTCCAAACCTCAAGTGACTGTTAAATATTTCTTTGCAAAATTGCCTTTTCACTAGGAAACTTAGAATAACAGAATTATTTTGTATGTCACATTACAGCAAAATGTTTTATCTAATCTCTTTTTTAAACATCTTTGTGATAACTCACTGAGATTTTTTCCTGTTATATTTTTATAAACCACAGGAATTGATAGCTATTTCCAAATGCTGTCTAAAATTTTCTTGAAACATGAGTCACATCCACTCCTCCTAACAGCTCTCTGTTTTGGGAGTTCCCATTTGGAAGAAAAATTTGACTGCCCCCATTCTTATACATATGTGCTGTATAGTAGTAGTAATAGTATGAGGAGGGCCTTCTATTCACTCCTTTGGGCGTATGAGTAATCCTTTAGCTTCAGATGAACACAAAATCCCAGAACATCTTTCTTGATCCCCTGCATTTGATCAAGAGATATTTAGTGGTGGGTGGCAGAGGAGAAACTGAAGACAGAAAATCATCTTGTATTTACTGCATGGCTCACTAACTGATATCTGCTGACTTGACAGTGATGATGAGTCTCTGATCTTTATTGGTATCTTTAACTCTCCATCCCTTTTGCTTATCCAAAATTTCAAAAGTTGACTGTTTAAAAAAAAAAAAAAAAAACACTTGCCACCCATATCGTGTCAGATGGGGAAAGAAGTGCATGACAGATTTATAAATATTGTTTTCTTTGAAGTTTTTTTTTTTTTTTTTTTTTTTTTTAAGAAATGAAAAACAAAAATCTTAAACAAGTGACATGATTATAAATTTGCTAAACATGAAACTGAGTCAATTTTATTTAGAATAAATTTATTTGTAAACATGAGCTTTTATTTTTTTTATTCTATTTTTTCTTTACTAATGTTCACCTAATACAAGGCCCAAGGGCCACCAAAGGTAGAGGGTTACAGAGTTGTATTAGCGTAGGAAAGGGCAAAATAACAGGAAAGATAGGCAGCTAATTCTTGACTTGAAGAGATCAAGATTTAATTAGCAAATAAGATTCCAGTGTTCAGGTGGAGACGTTAAAAGTATAGTTGAAGTAGACTTTAGAAGTGACTGGAAACCAAATCCTAAACAAGAAACAAAGGATGAACCTCTACTCCTGTTCAAAAGACTGGGGAAGAGTATGAATCAGATGATAGGCAAACCTAACTAATCCTATTGGGAGAGGGAAAAAATAACTGAATAAAATTTCAGATTTCACATGTCAGAAGTACAGAATTTGAAGGAACTGGAAACCCAATCCTAAACAGGGGACAAGGGTCAAACCTCTACTCCTAATAAGTTAATAAAATGTCAAGATTGCCTGATGATTTCTTCAAATTAAACAAGTTATTGGTTTTATCAATTTAAAGAAAGTCAGATGTTTTCAAAGTATAAATTAACAAAGTATTAAATGTGAATTATGTTATCTTTGCCCTTTGCAATTTAACCAGCAAGAGATTAAAATAGATATCCACTCTGTTACACTTACTTGACTGTTGAATCCTAGAGTATTATGTTCTTTTATGAAAGTTACTTTTATATTTAACATGATAATAATATTGTCAAATTCAGTCTTGTACCTGCTTGTAGGTAATCTTTGCTTTGGAAACTTTTAGTCTAAATGACTACCCACTTCTTTTATCTTGATCCTCAGGCCAGTTACAAGTAATGAATCAAATTTCCTTCTTTTCACATTTATGATGGCAATTCACAGATAATAAAGATATGTAGCCATAGTTGGCTACATCCTGAAGAACATGGCATTTAAAAAAAAAAAAAAAGTGTATACATCTTTATAAGTGAATCTAACAAATCTAAGTTGGTGTAAGCATGAACTTTTTTTTTTTTTTTCTCTGGATACTAGTTGATGTGACTCCTGGTATCATTGGTATGATTTATTAAATATCTTTTTCCACTCTGATTTTATATATACACACACACACACACACACACAGATACATACACCGCTCTCCCGAATTCTGGCAGTAGAGAAAAAGAATAAAATAATCCTCACATTTTTATTTTACAACCTATTTGTGTGTGTGCATGCACGCTGCCTACTTGCTGCATGAGAATTGCCTCCAAACAGGCCAATATGGTGGGTGATGTACTTCTATTACCTGTGGAAACCAGATGATACCTGTAAGATTGTTGTGCAACACTGCAGGCTCACAGCATCAGGCAGCCTTTACCCAGTGACAAAAATCAGTTGAGATAACTGGAGAATACCTGTGCTGCATAAAATAATCTGATTGTACAACACAATCGGGGTCATTAACACCCAAATCATATTCCATCTAAGTACTGCTCACTACTGCTTTACTTTGGAACTCAAACAGAAACTGGTGCCTTCAGTGTGATTTGAGTGCATCTCTTACTTTCTGTATGTGTAAAAGCAGAAAGTTTGTCTATCTGTCTTGTATAATACATACACACAAAAGGGTTTTGCCTTTCTCGTTGCCTACTTAATTTATTGCTAAGCTTTAGTCATTTTCTAATTTATTTTAGCAAATGTTGGCATCCCTTATATATTATGTATCAAAAACCAAGGAGAAAAGTTGTCAGTGGTTTGGAATTAAGAGAAATGCTAGTTTTTTGTGCAAATGCCAAGATGATTCGTTGAAAAGTAAACATTTTACAAACATATTTCAGACAAGTTGTATCGAGATCCACAAAACTAAAATCTTTTTTTCTGTATGTATCACTCACTTTTCTTTTTTTATGTGCAGAGCAAAAAAAATATCTACTTTATCTTTTTCAGATAAGGAAACTGTGTGATGTATTATAATTTATCATAATGCTTATAAGAGTAGAAATACTAAGATTTTCCTGAATAAGCTAAGGAATTCTCAGCTGTTTGTTTACAAGATAATCATAAATCTGTTTATTAGCATTTGATACCTTTTTTTTCCCCATAATTTTGTTGTGAAATCTTTTTACAGACATGAAATTATAAATTAAATAAAGGCTTGTTACTTTTGATGGACATGAAGAATAACATTAACAAAAAGATTGGTGACTGGCTTGAAACAAAAAAAAAAACATCAGCCTTTCACATGACTCTCTTACTTCAAATTCCATTTCATATAACAATGTCATTTAAGACCCAATGAAATAGTTCTAAACAATACAGCATTTCTTGTTTATTTTTTAATTCAATGTAGATAACTTTTTGAAACCCATTTCAAAGACTTTCAAATATTTAGATGAAGAAAAGTTCAAAGTTTATCTCAATAAATTTGCTTATAAATTGTCTACAATTTTTAAATTTGCAAATGCACAATAAATGATATTTGTTAAACTGTTTGCAATATGCACAATAAATGATATTTGTTAAACTGTTTGCAATATGCACAATAAATGATATTTGTTAAACTGTTTGCAATATGCATCTCTTCATTTCATTCTATTTTAGTTTTAACTTTCCCATCTTCTTAATGGCAATTGTTGCAAGTGAAGTATGAAAAATTTGCTTAGTCAATCTTGAATTTTTTTTTCTGCTTTGACAAGTAGGCAAATGTCCATTGCAAGCAGAAAATGCAGAATGTGCCAATCTGCATCAATGTTTGTGACTACTACTGTTAGCTTTTATTCACCAAGATCAGCTTTCTTTTCTCTAAGTGATGGCCTTCAGAAGAAGAAATTACTCACAGCTGTTTTGATAATATCCCCCTCCTCCCCACTTTCATGAATGCCCAAATATAAAGAAGTATGTCAGCATTCTCACTCATTTTCACTTTTTAGATGAATGGAGAAATTGATAGAATAATGTTGGTTTTTAAGTAAAAAAAGAATTTATTTCTAAAATTTACTTTTTTGTTCTACATTCATTTCTAGCTGTCCAAAATTTATCTTTTCCAGTTCTGTATGCCTTTTGCAGTCTTCCATAGAATTGAAATATCTTTCATTAAAAGAATTCCATAAAATCTCTAATAATGCAATATCTGTTAAATATGGTGGATGACTGAAAGCCTTTTAACTTATTTTTCTTTTTGCCTCATCACCAAAGAACTCTAGTATTATCCTGGTAGTATATTATACCCTTTTTCTTTTAACTAATTTTGGATACTATTCATTAATTGCTGCTCATAATTGACCTAATTGGGAGCAATATTTATTCAAATTAATCATTTGGTTCTCCAGAAGAAGCTTGGGACTCTTTCCATCCCCACTTTCTTTAGATGAAGATTGACTTTTGGTCAGACCCACAATCTCTTCTACTCTGCTTTGTTATAAACCATTTACTTATCATTATCAATGACTGTTGGATTAAAATTGTTGTTTGTTCTTTTTTTTTTTTTATATGAAAGGCACATATCAAAGCTCCTACCATAAGCAAACTAGTACAGATGATTTTATTATGTTCTCTCTCTCTCTCTCTGTTCCACACTATAATATAGAGTTTTTAATACCTGGATTTGATTACTTCCTCTTCTGGTTTATCCTGCTGTAAATTCTCATTCAGTAAGAAATCTCCAGTACAAAAATTTCCAAATGCTGATCACACATTAAAAGTCTCTTTTCTACAAACTTTGTAAATTTCTTAACTTTTAATAAATGTGCTCCAAAAGATTGCTTATTTTTAAAATCAATAAACAAAAAATATTTTCCTATTGTAGGCTAATATGACAGCTGCCACAATACAATCAAATTTGATCTTTTTAGAATGAATTTAGTTAGAACTAAACCCGCCTAATGATAATAAAAAAATATTACTCTTTGATCAACGTGTTTCATCCTTTGAGGGATTTTATCAAGTCAATTGCAAGGATTTCATTTTGTAACAAGTATTTGTAGACAGGAGCAAAAATGTTATTGGTTTTTCAAAATTTTTAAGTTTAGAAACATAAATATTCATCAAGTTAGCTGAAAAATCAGGCAAGCTATGGAGGACACAGTGACACAATTCAATGTCTAATAAACAAAAGTGAATAAGTGATGTTTTTGAAATTTGTTTTTTACAAATTAGTATTTAAATTATTTTAGTTTGGGATTAATTTATGTGTTACTTAACCATATTCTTTCATTTGTTTAACATTCTTGTAGTCATGTATGTTGGCTTGGGAAAGGAGTAATTCTTTCAGAAATGGAGATATTTTTTAAAAAAAGTCAAGGATACAGATTTATATTTTGATAACATACAATAGCAGCACTCAAGAATTTTCCTTCTAAGTTAATTTCTCTTTTAATAAGTGTGGCATTCTTTAGATCAAAATTGTAGTTGAATTAATTTCTTTGTATAACTAATGCAGTTAATAAATTGTTTTAAGATCCTTTTGTGTTTAGATTTTTTAAATCTCTGCAAGTTTCCCCATGGTATTGTGAGAAAACAATTCTGGCAAGTTATTTTATGTATACCTGCTTCAAAATTATTATGGGTATTTTGGGTTCTGATCATATCTATAATAGTTTGAGATGTGGTTGCAATTATATATATATATATATATATATATATATATATATATATATATATATATATACACACACACACACACACTGCTTCCTTTCTCCCTCCCTCCCTCCCTTCTATTGATTCGTTCCCCACTAAACTATCAGAAATTAATGTTATTCTTGTCAGCAATTTCATAATCATGTGTACATTTACTCTGTAATCTTAGTCTTTTGTACACAGAATATTTTGCCATAAGCACTTGCAACTTTTTGTTGCTTTTGTAAAATTGCATCTTTATACACAGTGTAATTTCACTTAAAACTATTGGCACCATATTTACTAAATTATAGCCTTCCTCTTCAAAATATTTTTGAAGTTCAAGCATCAATTCACTTCCATGCTCAATAAAAACCATCTATAATCTATTTATGCATCTGTATCAGTGTTAACTAACAACTTTGCTATTGTCTTTTTAGATATTTATATATGAGCTGACAAGAGGAAAAACTGGTTACTTGAACAAGATGTTAGTTCACTTTTTGTAATCTCTATGGTGGAAAAAAAACTACATTGTAAATCGAGTAGATATAGCATTTAGTAGGGAAAGTAATAATGAGTATTAAATAGTCCTAAGTCGAGTGGATGAAATATAGTTCCCAGATTCAACTTTTTATAAACTGACATTGATGGCAGGCCCAGTGATAAAATACAATTCTAGTGATGAAAGCATTCATTTTGATTGTGCAATGTTCCACTAGAAATAATAAAATTCTGCTATTTGATTTAGAAGAAAATTAACTTTGTATTAATAAATAAAAGATTTAAAAAAAAAAATTGTAGGTGTCTATTCCTGAGCAAAACTACTTTTACTGCTTTGATATTGTTTTTCAGAAGCTATCTATGGTGCTTGTGAAATTTAGAGGAGTATCATGAAATATCTCTAAGAAGTCAGTACCCAAAAAGATTCTGTTTAACCATTCGGGTTTTCTCTCTCCTATGCCTGTGATATGTTAATCTATGAGGGAGAATAAAAAAAAAAAAAGTCCTGCAGTTTATTTTATTATATAAGAAATAAGGAAGACAAACATATTGTACATAAAAATATAGCTATACATACATCATAGGTTTACATTTCTACTTCTCAACATAATCACCACCTTTCTCAGTGATAATGTTCCACCTGCAAATAGCGGCATATATCCCAGCTTTATAAAACTCAGTTGGCTGCTGATGTAGCCAATTCCTTAGAACAGTTTTCACTTCTTCATCACTGCCATAACATTTGTCTCTGTGTCTTTTTCATTAGACCAAAGAGATGAAAGTTGGAGGGTGCTAAATCAGGTGGTTATGAAGAAGTGCAAACTGTTCTAAGGAACTGGCTACATCAGCAGCCAGCTGAGTTTTACAAAGCAGGGATACATGCCCTCATTCATAGATGGAACACTGCCATTGCAAGAGGTGGTGATTATGTTGAGAAATAAGGATGTGAATTTATGATGTATAGCGATATCTTTGTCTTCCTTATTTCTTATATAATAAAACAAATTGCATTACTTTTTGATTAACCCTTGTATGTCCCAATTTCACACTTTATAACTTGTTCAGTAATTCTGATTAACAGACCAACAATTGAAATGAAAGTGTTATATATATATATATATATATATATATATATATATATATATATATATATATGAATCATAATCTAAACTATTTTGGTTTCACCTCATGAATTCATGTTTTAATCACCTTGTCTGCTTCAGACTTGTTTTTGTTCATTGATTGCATCAGTAATCAAAAATGCTATCATTTTGTCTATAAAAAGAAACTGCACATATAATGTGCATTACCGGTTTCATATATCAATTTTTCTAGTGTATTAAAGACAATATATGCACTATCTCCCACCACAATTCAATCTTATGTGAACAGGAAAATCTATAATTTTATGAAATAAGTGCTAATCAATTATTAACAGACACCTACACTTTTGTATTTGTTCCTTATTTACGTGAATATAGTTGCCAAATTCATCTATCTGAATATACAATTGAAGTTTTTCTTTTTTCATGGGTTCTATTCAGTTGTCCTTGCTAATGATTGGGAAACTATCTAAGGAAAACATTGCTTCAATCAAATTTCTGTTGAAAGCTTCTGAATAAGTCATAAACAGCAATAGGATATAATTTTTATTTGCCTCATGTGTTAAGCAGATTTATTAATTGCTGAAAGAGAACAGTTTTGACCACTGTTTTTCGTTCATTTTCTGAGAGATCACACCTCAGTATGATTTCTGTCCCAAAACACATTTTTCACTTGGCAACTATTTTCTTTCTTTCTTCTCTTAACAATGCTTTGATATTTAGATTTATTTGGTTTGATAGGTTTGCAATTTGACATCACTCTATAAGAATTAAATTCTTTTTCTCTACCGGCAGAATTTGGGGGGAGGGGGGATTTATAATTACAGTGCAAATAGATGTGTATATTTACAAGCTCTCTATAAAAATGCATGTATGTTTTGATTCTAATTATAAATCTCCATAGATTTTATTTTATTTTTTTTTTTTTTTTTCATTCACAGTATCACTTCAGTACAAATTGTTCAGTTGTTAACTATTTTGTTATATTTTTTATTGTTAGATTAAAATTTTCATATGATTTTTAATTTTATTGTTTTATTGAATTTAGTGTATAGTTAGGTATTAACAAATACAAAGTATAAATATTTAACCTTGTTTTTTCTCCTTTTTTTTTCTTTTCAACTTTATTTAGTTAATATAAGGCAAATGTAGTGATTGCTAAAAAAAAAAAATAGTTTTTATTGAATTAAGTGATTAGAGCATTCAGTTACAACTTTATAATTTGATAATTGAATTTCTTTTCAGTTATGTTAGAGGGAATATTCACAAAAGATCTGATTTCAGACTTAAGTTTACCAATATGCTCCGCTAAGACTAACACCCAAAAGCAACACCCAGTAATTTTTCATAAAATCTTTCTCCATAATTCTTCACTCCTAAAAACATTTTAAAAAAATATTATTTTATCTTTATTGCTGCTTATTTGTTTCTATCTTTTCAATGAACTGAGCTGGGGAAGAAAATGATCATTGTTGCCAAAGTCAACTTTGTTTCACTTGATTACAATCAGATGATTCAGTTTCCAAAAAACAGGAAAAGAGGAGTCACTTGAGGTTATTGTATTTTAAAGTTACTTAATTTTATCCTTTGATTCTAGTGTCAAAAATAGCATTTTCATGTATATCTGTTCATTGATAATGGCTGTAAAGCTCTTACTCTTTACGAGGTTTTTTTCCCCTCGTGTCCTTGTGGAAGAAACAATTTTGTTACTAACAAGATTATCTGGTATTATTTTATTTAAGCTATCTTCCAAAGTCATTAACTGTTACTGGTTTAGTTAAAACTTAATTAGACATAGAATAACAAAAAAAAAATATTTCACAAGTATAACAAAGAAAATTCAATTATGTTTATCTAAACAGATATCTCCCCCCCCCTCAAAATGTAATCAGTTTTTCTCTCATATGGAGGTGCTATCAGGAAACTTCAGGAAAGTTATAGCTTCCTTATTTATTATTATTATAAAAATAAATCTTTTTCTGGCTTTGTCAACAAGAGATATGTGAAATATCCTGTGAGACATGGGAAACAATAACTAAGAGAGAAAGAGGGGAAAACGAACTTTATTTGAAAAAAAAAAAAAAAAATTCATTTTCTTTGCTAGAACTTGAGACCAACTGTAAAATATACATAATAAAAACCCTATCCACTTTTAATGTGAATCAAATAACTGCTATATTCTCACCTGTTAAATGTGCACACAGCATTTATGGGTTGGATTGTATTAGCAATATTCAAATACATGCACCAGTATCTACAGTTCATAAATATAACTCTCTACATAAGTAGACACATTTATTCATTTACTCAAATTGTCTTCTTCCATAACCATTATCCAAACTTTTCTTTTCTCTATATTCTGCCTGGAGTGTATCTTCTCTCGTACCCCCCCCCCCTCCCAACCATTTTTACTGCAATAATTCTTTGTTTTGTGATTGATATTACATTTACTAAAAGCTGAATCAAGTAATCTGTAGACGCCATTTCTGTTCAGTGAAGCTTTTTATTTATTTATTTATTTATTTGTTAAAATTCTGGTTTTCTTAAATATGTGTTTAAAAAGAGAAATGATGGGTAAATTATTCCTTTCTGAGATGGGAATTTTCTCTAAGCTTGTAAATTTTTTTTTTCCTTTCTAAGCAGCCCCACATGAGGATTATGTAATGGATTAGATTAAAGATGGATGAACAATTTTTTAATTTTTTTTTTTTTTTTATCAACTTTAGTATAAAAATATCTTCATTGGGGAAAGTGTATCGTATATTACAATTTTATAGGACAAAATTTGAAAGCAGTACTTTTAAAAAAATATTTCTAAAATTAAAAAAAATAAAAACAAAAAAAAAACAATGGAAATGTAAAACTGTTTATATATCTTAAAAGCAGTGCTTTTCTAAGATCCCTTGATATCTACATGCACTGGAAATATGACACGTGTAGAATTTCGTACACACAATGAATATGTATAATTAACATTTTATAAGAAGCAGCTCTTTCTCTGTTCAGCCATAAAGAGTAAAAAAAGTTCCCAGGTTCATTCATTTACACCTTTTGTGTTTTATAGGCTATTTATATATCATAAATATTAAAAGGAAAAATATTTGAATAATCATACTTTGAAGGTGTTTTATAAACATATTTTCATATCTGCTCTTGAAATTTAGAGTTTATAGAAGAAATTCTAAGGGATTTTGTCTTTTTTTTTTTTTTTTTTTTTTTTTTCTGCTTATTTCTCAACTATTTAAAATGACAAAACTCCCACAACTAAAAGTGTAAAGAGTAATATGAGGTGAACCCTTCAGTCCATGGCTACAAAAATTTTCTTGTTAAGCAAGAGCCTTGTACATTTATATACAGTACCTATGTACGTGTATACATACTTGTAGACTATTCTGGAATGTGGTGGTGTGTCTTTGTTTCTTTCCTACCAGTTTCCTATTCATACAACTATAAACACTGTCGGTGCAAACTGACATTATTAGTATTCACCTGTTGGACTCTAATGTAACCCCACCCACCGACTTTATTACTTCATCCTCCTTGATTATTAGACTATGCATTACTCATCCTCTCTCTTTACTCATCCTCTCTCTTTACTCTTTTTCTCTGGTATACAATGCCCTTAATACTGACCCACAAAATTTGCTTCATGAATATTTCTAACATAGCTTCCATGCTGTCTCCTCCTTTTTGCTTATTTTAGGTCTCATATTTTGTTTCTACTTGAATAATATTATTCACTTGGATTTTCCCAATAACAAAAGGCTAGTGCCACCAGTCAATGATTTTTATGTAATCAAATATAATTTCTTTTATTTGGTCATTTGGAAATTAACAAATTCTAAACTTTACAGGTTAAATTTAGAAATGGATTCCTTTTATATATATATATATATATATATATATATATATATATTTTTGTTTATTCCTCATATCATTAAAAAAGGACACAGGCGTGTTTGAAAATTCTGACAGTAAAATCCATCTATTCGTGCTTCAAAAGGTTAATAAACATCAATTTTATTGGCAATATTGGTATTATTTTGCTGAATTTTAATCTTAAAATTTTATTAATTGGCCTATTGAAAAATATATATTATGAAATCCTAACAGATGAAATGCATCACAAAAACTTTCCCAACTTGTAATACTATTTTGTTTGTCAATACTGTTTCTTGATATATATAAAATTATATATCGTTATGGCATGTCCTATATATCTGTGTCAAAGGGCAACTTGGAAACAAGGGCATGCAGTCCATTATGCAGACTAATCTTCATGGTAGAGGCAAAAGGGAAACCTCACCTTGCAGCCCCCCCAAAGAAAATTATTTATTTAATTATAAAGAAATTTTTTTACATAACTTTAAAAAAATAATTTTGAATATTTTAAAATTAAATCTTACGGCATTGAACTGGATGAAAAGTTATCTTTTAATCACAAAAAATAGACTTTGCCAGTTGCTCCTTTTCGCTCCACATATGAATTGGTCAAAAAGTTTCTGGGTTATGGTTACATAATCCAGGTCTTAAGAAGGGATCAAGAATATTCTCCATGGATTAAAGCTTTCTAAAAGAAAAAAAAAAGAACTTTTGATGTGACACTAAAGTTGTCAGACATTCCCTATATACTTTTAAGAACCAAATAATACAAATTTTTCATCTAAATCTGTTCTTTGAATAGACAAGTCTTTGATTTCAACCACACACAATAAAAACATCATCAGTTGAGTGTCTGCTGGCTTAATACAGCTGGAAAGCTAGCAAAAGAATTTCTACTTTTCAGTGGCTTTCTTTCTGTGATACCTCCATTACACACTTTATTATTCAGTCTTTTTCATGCACCCAACTTGAAGGGAATAATAGAATGGAAGGCTATGGCCATGTCTTTTTGTCACAATTTTAAATTTGTTTTTAATCATTTTATTTATTTTTTATATTTTTATTCATTTTCTATCTTCATATCAACTAAAATAAAATCTAACATTTCTCAGTCAACAACCATTATAATTTGGAATGTGATTTGAGCCTCTTGATAATTCTATATAACCTTCAAAAGATTAACCCTGATCGTCTTGGAGTGGTTAGTAATTTTCTCATGTGAAACAAAAATATTTACCTAGCCTCTAAATCTTTCTTATCTCTGCATCTGTGTTAACCATCACTAATTCTGCATGTGTAATATATAAGTAGATATATGAATTACTTCCTGTGATAAGTGGCAACTCTTGTGCTTTGAGGCTCTGCTCTAGAGCCTGAACTAACAAGTGGTATCCAGTATATATACCCTAGTGGAAGTCTTGCTTTTTTTTTTTTTTTTTTTTTTTTTTTTAAGATTACTTATACAGATGAAAAAAAAATAATTTTCATAGAACATGCTTGTTCAAAGTCCTGACTTTGAACCAGATTCAGCTAAAATATACAATATCAGTTATTAAATATGAAATTCCCTTAATACTGCTTCTATTGATTATTCTATAAAATGTGTGTTAAACATATTCTATAGTGTCATTATATTTTAATGAATAGTTAACTACTGGCAATAAGTAAAATTATTTATATGAACTGTAGGTAATCATCTCCTAGTTCCTGGGGCCAGTTACTTTTTCTCTCAACCATAAAGTTGCACCTTTTACTACCTCATTTTCTTTTTCTTTTTTTCACTATGGTTGAGGAGTTTATATATCATAACAAAATAATTATATCTGAACTTGGTACTAATATATATTTATTGGTTCATATTTCAGTTATGACTTAATAGGTCATGAAATTTTATATGTGAAAATTGATGTTGTAACAAAAAGGATATTGTATCTGTAAGCAGTTAAGCCATTATTGTTGGAAACCAGGAGTAGTACTAGATAATTTTCAATCTCCATGTCGTCAGCACTTATTTCTTTTTTAAAAATGCAAAGTTTTGTTTCTTTTCAAATTTTTATACATACCCTTTTTGTGTCTCGACATTTTCATTTATAATTTGCTGACTTAACTTCTTATGAAATTGAAAGTTGTTCTTGATTCTATAAAGATGCAAACTGGACTCAACAAAGAAAATTTAACATTTTGTTAAACATAAATCACCATCAGCTGCCTTAATTATAATAAAAGAATTTTCAATTTTTAAAAGAAATATTTCATAGACATCCTTGAGCTAAAGAGTAATATTTAATACACAGGATTATGCAATTTTGTTTAATTATCACCACGTTTTTTTTTTTTTCATTTTTTTTAATAGCTTTTATAAGTCTGAGGCTAATTGCTAGAAGGAAGGTTACATGTAGATTTGGAAATGTTTTTCTTTTTAAAGGGAGTTATCATGACCTATAATTACTACCAAGCGTGAACATTACCACTTTCTTCTGGATAAAGAATGTTAAAAAAATGTGAATTTTCTCAGGATATTTTAAAGTTTTTCTTTAAATCTTATTAAAAAGATAAGTATATAAAAGAATAATTGTTGGAAAATTTAACCATGCTGGGTTTATATTCTGTAGCCCAGTTGACATGAAATTCTATCTGATATAAGTGCATTCATCAGTTGAGGGTATATCAGGAGGGTTTATGTGGGTGTGTATGTATATGTAGAGATTATATATGTAAACAGCTGACACCAACAAAAATGTAGCATAAGCTGACACCAGAATTATATGAAAGTTTTTTTCTTAATTGCTTCCTCCTTATATAATTTTTTAGTGTCTTTGATTATTTAAGGTTTGACTTTTAAGAACTGCTTTCTTTTTGATAAAAACTTTGGTATGACACTTCAACCCATACAAGGTGATAAAACAAGAGGTTACTGAATGTTAGAGAAGGAGAAAAAAAACACCATTAAGGAAAGAGGACAATAAAAGGACAGGAACTAACAAGGTAGAAGATAACAAATGACACTGCATTTAAATTTTTTGAAAATCAAAGTTGGCTGGGATGCAAGAAGCCAGAAGAGTTCTACAAGTAAGAATTACAAAAGAAGAAACTGTTAGCAGAGAATTTATGGTTACATTTATCCATTTCAACTGTAAAATGATGAGTCTTTGCTGCCAATCTAGTACTACACTTAAATTCATGAAGTTTAGGTACCATAGAGGAAAGCCCATCAGAACAATTACCATGAAAAAATTTATAGAAAAAACATAGAGAATCTGTTGTCGCAATAGAGAAAAGTGACTGAAGCAGAGATGCCAGGTCAAGACCAATAACATTGCAGATTCTTCTTTGTATTTTATCAAGAATCTCTAAATATATAGCAGGAGTAATAGATCAGATATGACAGCAATATTCAACACATGGACAAATGGTAGACTTATAAATATGTAAGATAGATTCTGACAAGAAAAATTGTCTCGCACAACATAATGAACCAACTTTCCTAGCAGTAGACTTAACAATTGATTTGCTATAATTTTTTCACTTCCTGTCAGATATCTAAAGCAACAGCCCAAGCTTCACCATTCTAAAACTATATAAACTCTCTCAGCAATAATCATTAATACATCACCAGTTGACTTTGAATAACGAAAGCCATATTGCTTATCTGAAAGAAGACCCTGTGAGATGAGATGAGATGTTTAACCAACACAGTTGATTAGAGCCTCTATTACTTTGCCAAAAAGAGATAGAAAGCTAATAGGCCAATAGTTAAAAGGATCAGATGGTTTGCCAAAGTCCTTAAAGACTGGAACTACAGAATAGGATTTCCAACAAGCAGGAAAGCAAGAAGCAGCAAGGCATTTATTGTAGAGTTTAGAGAGAACGGAAGCCTGTTCAGGAGTACATTTGTTAAGGACTATTGCAGAGATACTATCAAGTCAACATGCTTTTTTTATATGCATATAAAATATTCAACAAGTTTAAATAAACATAAAAATATTAATAAATAGGAGTATTGAGAGTAACTTATTGATACAACTTTGGTATTGTGGAATTTTGTTTACCTATGAGTCTCTTAAATGCATTGGTCTTTATTGATGGACTCATTATTGTTGTTACCCTGTATCAGAATTGCCCAACCTTAATAAATACCTACTTAAAATAACTAACTAGTAGGCTTTTTTACACTTCTACTTTGTAAGCCTCTGTACCCCACTCTCCCCCCCCCTTTTTTTTGTTAGGGACTTTTATTTTATATAAGTTTGCATGTGAATCACATTGGTGTGCTGAGTTAAATTGCCTTACATAATTCTAGATCAACATTTGGTAAACTTTCCTATTAGGCAAAGTTTCTTTCATCAGCATCTGTCAATATGATTATTTGGGGAAAAACCAAGCCATACATTATCAGAAACAGAATGATAATAGCAACAAGAATGGATAAGATTAATAGTTCAACCAACTTCTCTCAGAATTTCAGACAATATTTATGATAGAGCATTTGCAAGAGGTGAAATTTTTATAGAACCAAAATTCTATTAAAATTTATCACAATTTATACACCTTTTTTCTTGTTGAGAAAAACTCCTGCCAAATTGTAATGATACATCAAATCTTTCTTAATGACTTGCAAGATGGTAAAAATTCCATAGGTGCTGACAACTAAAATTATCCATTATCTCTTACCTCTGCTCTTCTCTCAACCTTTCAACCCTGTATCTTCTTTCCTTTTTTCTTTCCAATCTTTGTTTCATATTCAAAAAAGGAATAAGAAATTTTCAAATATTTTCTTTTTCTCTCTTCTCATTATCTTTCCTTCTCTCTCCATAAAGAATTTTAATATCTTGAAATATTTATGCTTTGCCATTCAATCTTTACTTAGTGTTTCTTCATATCCAGCCAGCAAACCTGTGTTTGTTTCTTTCACCCTCCCTCTTTTTCATACATATTCCTTTCACAAGGTTTTCTTTTCATTTTTCTACAATTTTTTTGCCTCCCATATTTCTTCCTTCACATCCATTTACCCCCTCATCTCTCACATTTGCTCAATTCCTTTCATAGTGATCTTGCTCAGAAAGTGTAATTGATCTCAATCCAAAAGGTCTGGGAATTCAGCAGATACTACACACTGATTATAACTGTCATATATACAAACAGACCATAATAATATAAATTGGTTAATTTGTTATCACCAAACCTTATCTTCAAGTACTAGAAGATGAAAATATCAGATCTTTTTACCTCTGAGATCTTGCCTTCCTCAGTTCAAAAACACATAGAGAAAGTTAATAGCATAGTTTACTGTACCAGTTTTTAAGCCTTGTGCTTTGAAAAACATCAAGGTGGAGAATATATGCTTTAAAAATATCCATGATGAACCTTAGCAATAGTGAAATTTCCTTTTTAAAAATTATTCTGCTTGTGCTTTATCAAATGAAAATTTGTGAAACATTATGGTTTCATTTTCCCAAGTTTGATTCTAATTAAAACAAAATTTGCTTTAATTCCTTATCTAAAAACATGCTGAAAAGTCCTCAGCTCAACTCCCTTCTCAAAATCAATATTTTAATAACTAATGTCGAGATACTGAGAGTTGGCCCAAGAGCTTTCCAGTACCATGTCATAGAATGGTAGCCATTTTTTTCTCTTTCCAAGCAAAATAAAATGTTTTCTTTGTCATGCTCCAATGCATTTTGATATTTATTGAAATCTTCTGTTTATATGCAATGACTGCTAAAGTTCACAAAGAACTTATTAGCAGCAGAACACAACCTCAAATATTGGCAGCATCAGTTCTAGTCTTGTTCATAATCATTATAAATACAATATCATAATATATGCATCATAATATATGCATTATAATGTATATCACATGTAATATTGTATGCAACACTGATAACTACTACATAATTATCATGATAACTAGATCATTGTAATTTTCAATCTCCAAAGGCTGATTATCATTTTGAATACAATCATTGCAAACATCATTGTGATTGCTTCCTAAGAAACCTGATTACTTCTCAACACCATCCCAAAAAATTACAAGCATTATCAGTTTATGAAACCACTATCATCACCAGTTTTATCACTACTATTAAGTTTAATATTATTTCTCATCACAATTCCTACTGTTTCTGCTACTTCATGCTTGAATTATTGATTTTTCCTCCTCTTTTTTTCTGTGAGTTCCTCACACATACACATTATCATTCCATCTTCTATGTGTTGCAGTAATGATAAAGAGACTGCTACTTTGCTTTGAATGCACATACACATCAACTCTTGACTGTAGCTACACTTGTAACCCGAGGCTTCTAAACGTTTTTCTTTCTCTGTTGACTTTCTGTCACCAATTCCTGCTTTTATGGTTTTGTCAGCTTTCTTTTTCTCTCTCTCTCTGATCTTTGATATGATTCTTGTCTTCAAATCTGACTTGTTGAGTTGACATCTTGATTTTTCATAGACCATTTTCTGCAAATAAAATTACTGTTATTCCTTTCATTTCCCATGCAACTTAAAAAAAATACTTCTGATATCTGCATACAACTGATACTTTGTTTTTTAATCTTCATTTTGTACTAAATATAGGTAAGCTCTGTTTCTTTAGTGACTGTGATAGGGTTTGGAAACTTGGATATCTACAATTCTTCCAAGTCACTGATATTTAATGATGTAACTTCACTAAACAGGGAGACGCTAATTTCTGCAGAAGCAAAGAATCCTCCTCATAAGCAATCAGTATTTCACTCTCAAGAATCTAAAACCTGAAAAGTCAGAATGTGAAAAAATGTTACTTATTAAATGTTTCATAGTTTTATCTTCAATTAAATACCTTAGCTTTTAACCAACAGATAAATGCAGCTTTAGAATATTGCATCATTCCAATTTTTGGTGATTTCCTTTAACATCTTAATTGCTCAAAGGAATGTGTGGGTGGAATAATTATTATCAGTATGGGAAGTGAAATCTGACAAGAGTTCAAATTCAAGCCTAGGCCATTGCATTCACTTTTGTGCAAATGTTTTAAGGAAAAGCATGAATCCATCTATTTCTCCCTACACACTTTCTATGGATTAAATAGCAGAGTAGACTGGGATCTTTAGTTTTGGGTGACTTAAAAACACTGAAGGTGGCAATAGGAAACCACCCCACTATTTTTCCCAAGTATTCATGGTAATTCATAGGTAATAAAGAAAAGTAATCTGTGGAGAGTTATAAATGTCTTCATCCTGAAAGGACCTGACATTTAAAAAAAAAAAAAATTCAGCAATATAAAGAATTCTGAATTAGAACCTGACACATTGGTGGATGTAACAATTATGTCCAAATGAAAATCACATGCTGCATTTTATTTGGGTTTCTCTTAGCAACTCATACAATTTCCAAGTAAAGTCGCTTGTGCAATATCTGTATTTTTGATTTCTGGAACAATCTTAATCTTGACAACTAATCTAGAGGCACAGTTACATGTGCATATCTAGAAATGCATCCAATTCTATCAAATTTCCTTAGGGAATCTAAGCAGTATTGGCATACTTTTGTATGCCAACACTTCAATTGTTAATCATGACTAATGTCTCTCATATCTGTAGACACAGACCTGCTTGGTGGCTAAGCTAATTAGATATTTTCCACCATTGGTCAGTATTAAAGACCAAATCAGAAGTGAGGTATTGGATGTTTATTTTTGAAATTGGGCAAGCTTTGCTCACTTGGAAAATTGATATATGATAATCTTGTCCTATTTCAATTTGGCTTTATGCTAGAATAACCTTTTGAATATACAATTACCTACAAATATTGTGCCTATTGTATTTCAGTGCTTAGCAAAATAATCTTATGCTATTTGCTAATAGTGAGTTTAGTTCTCACTGGAGGCCTCACTAATGTCCCCCACCTTACACCATAAGTAGTTAATCTTGGTTAAAAAAAAAAAAATCTTTCTTACACACTTGCACATATACTATGAAGTGGCACTGAATAGTTCTTGGTCAGACATATTGGTTAAAACCTGAGCAAAGATCCGCTTCTTTTGAAGAATCTCTTTTGATCAAAGAACTTTTCAGCACCTCTGTATAGACATCAGTTAGTCCTTGTAATTGTGCATTAGATGTGATTAATATAGATCGGATGTATATATACTGAACCAATGATTAGTATGAGAAGGAGAAACAAGATTCTTATTTTTATTATTATTTAGCACCATTTTGAAACTTATTTCTTCTCTTTACCATTATTAATTATATTAATTATTATGTACACTGCAGTCATTCCATATGCCATATAGCTGAAAATAATAAATGAATTTTCTGAATATACTTATTGAGTCGTGGTGAAAGAGAAAAAAATTTCCGATTTAAAATTTTGCAAACTTTTATAGGTATTGAATATTGCTCTACATAAAAATAAAATCAGATTATGACTGCTTTTAATGACAAAATAATGTTCAATTTTTTAATATTAAAAAATCCTTTGTAGTCATAATGGCAAGTATGAATAAAATTGAGTATACACCAAAATCAGTGCAGATATTTCTAAACCATTTCACTTTTAGTGCATTTGTAAAATCATCAATATCTCTTGCTCATGTCCATTTAAACTCTTGTAAAGATATTTCTATACCAAGAATTTCAAAGGTCTCTACTTCAGGCAATACACATAAATACAAACTGTATACTACCATATGTATACAGTTGTATGAAATTTAATTGTGCACACACATTTATCTTGTATATCTTTTTAATATTTTTATAGATACAAGTACTTGTTTTCACAATGCCCATTTCATCTAAATCTTAATCATTTTTGTGCAAATATTAAGTTGATTTTAATCTTATAAATAAATATGACTGATAGTTATCAATGACAATTTATCTTGGATAATCTTAACTAAAAAAATTTTCTATTATTTTTATTATAATTCTGGATGCAATAAACTTGGCTTCAGGGCATAAAACATACCAGAGTGATTTGAAAGAGTTAAATTATTTTTCACCTTTTTAATCATTTTATCTTAGAGCATATTTCTACAGATATTAAACTAATGCAAATGATAAATATCTATAAGAAAAGGAATAATCTGTTTGCACTTTATTCTGCATTGATGGTTAAATCGGAAACCTATTCAAGGTTAATTCAGCCTTTCATTTTTTTTTCTTTAGATTAATGATATTATAATTAAATTAGACCATCTCACATGGTTAAATCAACAATTTTATGAAAATTTTTATTATTCTAATGTTGAAAGTATTTTCTCTTTATATTCAATAGAATAAATAAACTGCTCTTTTATAACTAACTCATTTCTTCGAGTTCTTTTCATAATTAATGACTAATAAAACTTATTACTATCATTTTTCTTTTATGTTTTTTTTTTCTCCAATTCCTATAGTAAAAAAAAAACATAATTCTATATCTTTAACCTTTTCTTTTATGTTCCTTTGTTGTTAACTTTTTAATTCAGATTCTTAAAACAAATCACCAAATATGAATTATAACTTTTTAATTTACTAATTGACTAATTTTGTTTTTAATATTTGAAAGTTTCTTCTAAGAAAAGAAAGCAATAAGAGAATTTTTTTTTTTTTCCAACAATTTTGCTGATTCTGGTAGTACCAAAGTCATAAAAATAAATACATAAAACATTAATTTGGACTTGTATATGTGTACAATTTTATAGTATTTTACCAGCCTTTTGTTATCCAACAAGAGGCTTTTTATATTGTCAAATAATATTAGGTTTTTGACTTATCAAAACTAGATGATTTTTTTTAATCCTATTTCCTTACTTGCATGATGCACTGTGATAGGTGTTTATTTGAAGTTTATTCAGTATCAAATAATATTTTTCAAAATTCACAAAAAAATTTGTTTTTCATTATTTATTTTTTAAGTAGGTAAGAATTTAAAACTTATTTGTCTCCAGGTCTTTTTTTTTTTTTTTTTTTTTTTTTTTTTGGTCAAGATCATGCAGGATCCCACACATTCTTTAATGGTGAACTTGTTATCTTGGCATTGTAAAAAGTTACATGAAGGTAAATCTTTGTATTAATACATTATCAAGATGTCAGTACCAAAAGACAGTTTGACAATTGCTCATCGAACAGTCTTTGATCTAGCACTTTCACTCATCCAGACAGCAGCTTAGTTATAAATTCTTGCTCTCCATTTTGAAAGCAGTCAACAGTGATACACTTTCCTATGCAACTATACATTTGATTTTACTTATACACCTTTGTGTGTGTGTATATATAATATATATATATATATATATATATATATATATAAATAAAATGTGTGTGTGTTTTTTCAACATAACACCCCATAAACTGGTAAAAATCACTAATCAGATATTCTAAGTTAATGCTGGTTGATTTACAGCCATGTTTTGCCATCATGCAATCAATAATATTGAATTGTGTAAAACATCACAAGTTAATATTGTTTGAGAACACAACTAATATTCAAAAGGGTTGGTATTCTGAGCTCCCCCCCCCCATACATGGTACAATAATATTAAACTCTTTGGTGCCAGTTATGCACAAAAAAGAAGTTTCATAGGATGGGGTTAGGTGAAGGAATTAATTGACCTTCTGACCTTTTGGTTTGACAAACAATAATCAATGTTCTTTCTGCCTATATCAGTGTATTCAATGTATGAATAGCATTTAGCTCTTCTATTTGGCAGAGATTCAATTTGGGCTTCCATGTTACTCATTGCTATAGCAACAAATGTCAGTACATGGTGCTCTTCTTGGTCCTGCACAGCTAGGAGAGGGTGGTAGATAATAAATTGGTGGCTGGTTGCTGGATGAGAAAGGTTTGAGCAGCAAAGATCTTGTTTGATTATCTATTTAATCATTAGGATTTACTATCTCCTGTACTCTCCTCTCAGCCTGTTTGACATCAATGTTTCTTTAACAAGCTCTTCTTTCTGCTAGAATCTTCTTTACTTCTGTTTTTGTCTATCGTAACCACATCAATTGGCAAGTTGTTCACTGGATTCTTTTCTTATTTCTGTTTTAAGGTAAAAATCTAATTAAAGATATCTAGACAATTACATTTTTATTGTCTTTCCCAATTTATAACTTGTCAGCATTGATGAGAATTTTTTGTTAATGAAAATACAAATCTTTTATGCATTTGTCTGCCATTATCCCAATAAGAGTTAAAACGAAGTGTTGGTTACCACACAAAGATTTAACCTATGATCTCTTTATTTGCTGTACAATTTTATGAACTTAGGTTGCTTAATTCAAATTTTAAAATATTATATTTACTTAATTCTTAAAGTTACAAGTTTCTTCAGTTCTTTTATTCTTTTTATTTTTTTTTATTTTTCACAGATGATTTTTAAATATCAAGTTATTTATAAAACAACAGGTCTATCACCTATTAATGTACATATCTAGTTCCTCAGCTATACCTGTTAGTGTTGATACTCTCTATTTCCAAAGAAAAAGGTAACAATCCAAAAATATCTGTTGGTAATGGTTGAATAGGAAGTAGTCTGCATCTCTGTGTGTGTGTGTTGGCATCGTGTCCAATGCTTTTTTTTTTTTTCTTTTTCTTTTTCTTTTTTATCCATACAGATATATATATACAGTGATGTAGGTTTTGTCAATATAGATTGCTAGGTGTTCTTTCAGATAACACACGGGTTTATTTTTTATATACTCTGCTCTGTTTCTTTTGAGTGTAGTCATATTTTATCTCGCTACGATGCTTGCTATTCACTGATAACATTTCTTGACGATGACTACATTTTTATGGAATTAAGTTTGTATATACATTTACATAAACTCATTTTATAAAAGGTACATAGTTGTGTATATAGCTTCAATTTTTTTTTTTTTCTCTAAATATAAATCTTACCTGAAGTTTAAATAACTACTTCCCTTTTGCAAAAATGTTAAAAAAAGAAATTCTGAAAGATTGAAATTGAATTAATTTCATTAAATTATTTCATTGCTAATAGAGTTGAGCAGATTGCTTGGCTCAGAGTGCAGGGTTAATGACTGTCAACAGGGTCAACTATTTTTTTATGTTGACCTAAAGCCTCTAAAAGTTTTTTTTAAAGTTGTTCAAATAACTGAATGACCTCTTGATGGATTTCAGTTCAAGCAGGCTAGACTCACTTGAGCCTTATTTCCTCTAACCAGAGAAAAAACAGTTGTTCTAATGTTGTATGAATAGGCCTTGTGTAAAATTGACTGAACCATTAAATATTTAGGTCTAATAAGATTGCATACACATTTTTATCTGCCCTTTCTTATTAATAAATTTTAATCAATAATGCAAATATTTACACATAGACTTTTGTCCTGATCTTTGTTTTTTATCGGTGACTATAAAAAAAAGCTTTAGTCATTGCAGTCAAATGTGACAGCAGTACTACTCACTAGCAGCAGTTTAAGTTTAAAAGTTTTCTGCATAGAATTGTCCCTAGTAGATTAAAGCACTGGTGATATAGTTATTCTGAGTCCAATCCCTGGGATAGGCAGTGTGTACTTGAACTCAGTGGAAACTGGGTGAGCAATAAATGATCAGTATTAAAAATAACTAGACAAGAAATCCCTAGACGGGCATTTGAACAAGAACAATCTTCCTTCATAGATTAAATAAAGGGTTCATGTCATTCAGATCAATGTACACTTGATGAATGCCAAAACTTGATCACAACAACAACAAAGATGAGGACATGTAAATAATGTAAATAATAATGCCTCATACCAGAAATTCCAATTAAAATTATCAAATCATAATATACTAAATTATCAATTGGTGAGGTGATAAGAAAAACTCCATCACAAATTGGTATGGATATCAAATCACCTGATATTCCTATATAGATGTAGAACCAGGCTTATCAATCAGTCAAAGATCATGGAGGAAAATCAGCTAGAACAAGAATTGTTCTAACATACCAAGACATTGCTTAGTAAAATAATGCTTGAATCCAACAAAACCTGGATAAGTCATACAATTATCAATTTCAAAGGGTCATGGCTACTTGGGGATGGTAGCTATAGCAAGCTAAAAAAGGATTTGATACTAAAAACTAAGAGGAAGCTGTCACAGATCCTTAATAAGAACAAGTACTACTTCACACTGAATAAGTAGAGAGAGAGACAGCTGACTCAACATTACACTAAGCTGCCACATAGTCTCCCTAAGATGATATTCCATTGAGATCTAAAGTCAGCTACAGGGGCTCGACATGCCACCCATTGAGTAGATTCCTTGTGAATATAGTCAACCTACTTGTCATATGTAAAGAACTCTGAGCACTTTGTGGAATCTATCCAAAGGGCTCCTATCCCTAGCAATCGGATGGTAAGCTTCAATGTAGTGAGCTTGTTCACCAGAGTTCAGATAAGGCTCTGTCAGTCATTTGAAACCAACTAAAATCAGATCCCTCCCTTGGAAGAAGTGCTAATATCCCAGTAGATAATCTGATGGAAATGTTGACCTAATGTACATTCTTCTAACTAGAGTTTGACATATACCAACAAGAGGAAGGCTTGGTTAAGGGTTCACCCTTGTCACCAGTAATGATAAACATATACATGGAATACTTTAAGGAAATGACTTTAGAAACAGTACTACTGAAGCCAGCAGTATGAGATACAGATACAGGAAGTTGTACAAATACTTTGAACAGGATTGAGGGTCTTAAAATGGAAGAAAAAATAATAATCAACTAGCTTTCTTGGATTCTAATAACTCACACAGATAGAATGGGTTCAAGGCATACATATAAGCCAACCTTCACCAGACAATACCTCAACTTCAATTCCCACCACCTATACACTGTAAAGAAAGGGTTCATTCAATGCTTACAATATCATACAAAAATCATATTGCGACTCAGACAAGACTAACAATAAATGATCATGAAGCATACTTTGCAACCTGCAAACATAACTTCAGCATCTGCAGGTGGAAACTAAAGGGCTAACGAGGATGACCAACAAAATTGCCAGAAGCAGCTCCACACTATGAAGAATTCTCTGCTGAGTCAAGCCTAACATGGAGGAGACTGACAAAAAACTGTGTATACTCCATTCCTTGCAGTTGTGGCAAAGAAGATAGATGAAACAAGCTGGAAGAACATCGTAAAGCGGTAATGAGGCAGAGAGACAATGAAGTCAGATATGACTGATCATGTATGGAGGGAAAATGGTAGTCATTAACTCTCATGGAATGAAATGAAAACACTGAAAAGAGAGTAACACTGGAGAATTAGACATCTGGAAGAATCTGTGCACATGCTGGGCTATGAGGACCTTTTTAGTAAGTCTAGCATAGAAATAAATGTGATATGGAAGACACTAATAAAGATAAATGACAGCAGGTTTTCAACAGCAGCAGTTTTAGCAAAAGAGAAAATTTTAGTGAGTGCAGTCAAGCATGACAATCAGAAGCACTCATCAGCAGGAAAATTAAGTTTAAAGGCTTCAAGTTCTCCCCACACTTTTGTCCCACAGAACAATAGTGAATTAAAACATTGCTTTATTAATTTGGTGATAGTTATTATGAAAGAAACCTTTATTATCCAAATCTTTATTGCATTGAAAAACTGTTCTATTATATAGACTTTCATAGATATCATAGGGATATGTTTATATGATAGTTGAACCATTAAACTTGGTAAGCCATTAAATGAATTCTATTTTTGTTCACAACATAATAGTGGTGGTGGTGGAAATTATTCAAATGTTACAGGTGTCTTATTTCAAGGTAAAACAGAAATAGTTATAAATTTCAGGTAGACTGTATTCAACTATTTTAATTATTCATTCATTGGCTAGAATGTTAAACTGGATAGCTAATAGTTACCGTTAGTAATTGTTCTACATTTAAATTTGTATCCACTGGCTTTTTCTCTTTTTCTTAAATTAGAAGAACAGCTGTTGGAATGGAAGTAAAGTTTTGTTCTTTACAGTGAAACCTTAAAAATATTTTTTTGTCTTTCTCAATGCACTTAGAGATAAAATTCTCAATACCAAAGAAACATTAACATTAGAACATAGATATAATCTGTATAATGAGTTGTTGTTTTTGGGGGGTTTTTTTACTTATAATACTGACAGATTGTATAATAGAATTTAGTGTTTTCATAATAAAAAAAAAATGTTGGTAGTTTTCATTAGATGCTTCCATTTATATGTGCAATATATCAAGTTAGTTTCAGCTTGTAATATCTATATTTGCAGCAGTTTTTATTGTTTCTCACAGATTTTTGCTTAAACACTATTTCCCATTCTCATTTTTTAATGATAAATCACAAATTTTCTATTTGATTAACATCTGGAGAGGCTGTGGGACCATTTTATTAATTTATTATCTTTGAAAACTTTAGCAAGATGGGCAACATTCACCTTTTGTACAATGTGAAATGGCATTGTCTTGTATAAAATACACTCTTTAGCTTAAAACTTTTTGGCTGTGATCTGTACCACTCAAAACAAAAAACATCTTGTCCAAGAACTTAGAATAATTATCTAAATTTATCTTGATACCATCAACAACGTTGTAACTGCTCGAGATACAAACCCAAATCATTACACCATTTCCCCCGTTATTGTCTTCTAACTTGGTAGACCATTTCCATGAAGGAGCAAACCTTTAGCACTGCCATCAGGTTCATTCAATATAGCTTTCCATTCATTATTAACAATTACTATTGACAAATCAGTTTTCATATACTTCTTTGCCTAATTAACAAGTTTCTCTTTTATGTGGTAGTTGTATTGTTTTTATCTCTTTTAACCAATGCCCTTGATATTCTACATCTTTTCTCTCTGATTACATTCATAATACTGTGGCTTCTTCAAATATTTTCCTGATAATCAATTGACTTGTTTATTACCTTTCTCATTTTTCTGAAATAATTTTTTGTCACCTTCTAAAAGCCAATTTTTTTTTACAATTTACCATGTGATAAACATTACTCCAGTTACATAATACTAAATAAGTTTGTGTAACTCTTTCTAATAAGGTAGACTTCACATATTTAACAAATATATCATGAAAATTTTACCAAGATTCGTTAATACTAATTTTAATCTTGAAATCATTAACCTGCATAATACAATCTATAAATTGACAATTTTGAGTTTAAGATTTTACTCTTAGGATTAGGTTGCTTTGGAAAGACCATTCTATTTATAATCTCAACAAAAGATTTGGAAAGATCTATTTACACTTCACTCTTATAAGTTTTTCAGATCCTTCTCGTTTGTTCTCCTTTTGTCACTTGTTCAATCACCATTTATGAACGATTAATAATAATAATCCTTAAAGTTGAACAGTATTCAGTAATAATTAATCTGATTTTCAACTCTTATTAATATCCAGTTAAAATGCTGCAGATAATGGCAACTCTATTTATGCTTTCCCTATACATCAACACTAAAGATGCAGACCAAAAATAAATATTCTTTTGAAGAAAATCTACAAAGTTTCAATTGTACAATGCTATTGGGGATGCAAACTTTGTATGAGTGATAGCAAAAGTAAAAATTTAATAGAGCTCAAATGTATCTTTTTTTTTTCTTCTTTTTTTATCATGTAAATAAACTAAAAGAAAAATGTTTTCTTCAAAAAGCACTTGATAAAATCTTTCTAATATTTTTCTCTCTCTTTCTTCTTTACAGATAATTAAATCACATAAAAAATCATGTATAAAACTTTTAAGGGGATTTTGTGAATCAATGTCAGTTTAGAGCAAGTACTGAATAGCATGTATTTTTATTACAAGCTTTTATCTGTTACTTTTCTGATTGAAAATAGTATGAACAAAATACATTACTTTTTCTATATATTGAATAATGTATATTATGTGTATATTCACACACCTTTTCATTGAATAGACAAAGAATATACAAAGAAATATACCTTTGTGTCTTTATTGAGACAGTGAAAAAGTTTTAGTTGAAACACTTCAGATTTTTTTTCTGTCCACCAATGCTTTGTTGGTGTGTCTGATGACAAATCTTGCTTTGTTCACACTTGCCTTAAAACAACAGCAGTACACAATTCTGATCTTTTACACTCTTTCCTCTTAATTTTGTCTCTTCTGTGAATGCTCCTTAAAAATATTATCTCAATGAATGTTTGGGTAACTGAGTAAGAATGTTTTGTTTTTTTAAGTCTGTAAAGAGAAAAAAAAAACATTAACTTTGTTCCTGTTAAGCAATATTTTGTCCATCTATAACTTGAAAATTTTCCCTGAATTCTGACAAATGAAACCAAACATAAGTAGATGACACAGGGTTCAGTTTAAGGTGTCAGGCTGGGGAAGCTCATTAAATTTCCAATTCAAAAAAGGCTAGTTTAATGCTTTAGCAGAAAATTCTTGTCTTTCACTGAGCCATTAAAAAAACTTTCAATGATTTGTCATTCATATTGTCTAACCATCATGAGGTCATTTGACTAAAGGGTATTGTGTAATCTAGATAGACACTACCCCCAAGCTCAAACTCTATGCATGTTATTTGGGAGTATTTTCTTCTACTGCCCTCTGTTATTGAATTAATATTTGAAGCAATTACTTTTCTTTCATTACTTAATTAATGTCAGTTTTTCTCTTCAGTTTTCCATGTTAACATTTGATCTTTTCAACAATTTTCTAATTGATTCTTCTTTTTACTCCAGGCTATCCAAATCAATAGCAAGTTATTATTTGTTACTAAATATTAGTAATTTAAGCTCAACTACTGCCTGAAGTTCTCTTTGGTGATAGGCTTTCCACTGCAAATTTCAAATGCTGTGGGCAAAATGCCCAAATTCTAAATCGCCTCATTGTTACTCATACACTATTTACTAGCCTGATCCCCTGGTTGTTAATCTGCTTGCCAAGAACTCTCTTTCTAATTACTGCAATGTTTATTTGTTTTTTATTCTTCAAGGCATTAAATTGACCAAAGAATCAAGTTTAGGGTAGAATTTAAGTCCATTTCCTATTGAGTTTACTTTTTGATAAAAAAAGATAAGCAGAAACTGATTTAATGCAAATGGATCTTCATTTGTTGTCAAGTCTTTTTGTGGATGTAGATCTTAATTTTGACCAAGGACCAGAAAGTATGTGCTTCTAAAAAAAAAAAAAAAAAATTCATTTATTTTCTCACCAGTAACTTTGAATATTTACACATAAAGATTCAATCCCCAATATTTTGAATGGTATAGTCCTGAGCTTTGCAAACTCGTGTCAACATTCTAATGTAATCAATTATCTTAACTTAATCTTTCATTGAAGAATTATCTTATATATATATATATATATATATATATATATATATACTTATACTTTAAATTAGCATATTTAGTTTGTCTAACAAAACTTTAAATATTTTTTAAATTGTTACCAGTGCCAAAAGCTTACAAATCTATGATTTAACCTATATACTAAATTAAAGGCTTTTCTCCATATCTGGGTATGATATATAATCTTATACTAATTGTTTCTTAATGCCTTCAAAGTGAATACTTCAAGGAATTGTACCATTTGAAAACCTGGTCTTGTCAAAATTTAATTACTTTGCAATGAAATTTACTTTAAACCTTTTATGGGAAATTTTTCCTACCTATCGGTTAGACTGCTTTAAATGGAAAAATAATTATTTTCCAAAAAAAAAAAAATTTTTTTTAATTTTAGCAATAATTACTTTTAATATTCTAAAATTCTGCCTTTATTTAAGCATGATTTTTAGGTTGTCTTCTACATTGACAGAATTGTTTTGTTTTTTTTTTGTTTTTTTATTAGTGTTATGATGCCTCTCACTGATTTTATCACTCTTTGAATTATTTTGAATTTTACAATTTTAACATCTCCAAGGGGTGACAATATAAAACATGTCTATTGACTTTTCTCTTCCTCTGTGTTTTTAAGTCTCTTCACCAAAGTGAAAAAATGACAAGAAGCGGTTCAACAGTTAAGTCTTTATTAATATTCATTTCCATTGAGCTTTACAAACATAGCCAACAAAAACACATACATTTTTTTTTTTTAATGGCTTGCCAAAATGTTTGTGTGATGATTATGATTTGATAGAGATTTAAGTCTAATGTTGACTCACCTTGTTTATCTGTTTGCGAATTATGGAATTTATGGAATTTTCATAATCTGATTCTTCTATAATGAGAAAGTGTGCATTTGTGTACATAGACACTATGTAAAGGTTTCAAATAAAGCAGCAATGTAAAAATGTATCTTGTCAGGTATTAGTGCCAGAATCATATACCTCTCAGATTTTCATGTACATTGAATATGATAGTTTGTATTTGCATCTCTAATATACCAAACTTTTACAGTACCAAGTATTTTTACTCTTTCCTGATAGCGAAGTGAAATATTTTGTGATTTCTACCCACCCACAATTTAATTATCTTTGACTAAACTTCTCGCACAAGATATAATATCCACTGGTATGCCTAGGACTTGTAAAGAATTGTTCATCGTTTTGTGTGCCAGGGGAGGGGGGGGACTTGAAATCAGATTGAGGTTTTGGGGTTGAAATATAAGTATTATTTGAAACGGTGCTTCAAAAGTGGTTTCATGCAATTTTAAATGTTTGTTTTTATATATAAAAGGTTAATGGTCAGTTGAATCAGACCAGGAAACAGTACTATTAAAAAAGTGCCCAATACACATGTGTAAAAAGAAAAAGTATAAATTACATGTAGAGCTTTTTACTGTTTAACTGACCTCCTGATTTTAAGTTATAAATGGTATTCTTGATTTTTCAAAATAAGTCGAGATTATCTGAAGTGGTATTTGATTCAACTCAATTCACTCAAATTCTCAGCTGACACCAGTTGCCTATTGAAAAGTAAACAAATTTCATATGCATTTTTTATCTCTTCTTTCTTTTTTTTTTTTTTTTTTTTTTTTTTTTTTTAATTAATGCATGTACTTAAGTTTTTAAAATTTTATTAAATCAAAGTATAACTGCCAAAATTTCACTTTATTAATGTCTGATTTAAAAAAAAACAAATAGAAAAGTGTTTTTACTTGAAAAAAAGTTTTTTTTTTTCAATCCAAAATGTTTTTCTCTCAGTTTTTCTCAGAACTGTTAAATTTATGAAGTTATATTTGCTTTGATTAAATTAAATTATAAGTAACTTTTTATTAAACAGATTGCAAACCCTTTACAAGTATTGTAGTTAAATTAATTCACAAAAATATCTGCATCTTTCAATTGTGTATTTAAATATGATACTAATTATTTGTTTGGCTTCACTAATTTTGAAGAAATTGTAGATGCTTTTTGTTTACTTTTGGAAGGAAATGTTGGCAAAATGTTTTTTAGCAACAATTTTAGGAAAATTTCCAAAGTCCTCCTCTTTGATTCTGAAAAGGTTTCCATACAAAATTAATGAAACTATACCAATTATGCCTGTCTCTAATAGTTTTGAAATTAAAAATCTTTGAAATTTTATTTCATGTTAGGCATTTTGCCAATGAGATTTTCCTCCAATGCCTGTCATTCTTTGAAAGTTTATGAATTGGGTTGACATTTTCAGCTGATTTTAAAAAATGTAATCAGATCAGGTTTATCTTTTCTACTTTTCCTCCAACATAGTTCTGGAAATCATTTAAAAGTCAAAGCCTGTTCCAAACTGTATATTAGATAAAAAAAATCTTACAAATTTTTCCCTATCATTTATAACATTTGATTATATGTATAAACTATAGTTTCAGAATCAGTTTTTGTTTTTGGTCCTCAAGATAGCCTTCCTTTGACCAGATAAACAATTAAAAACATTCTTCATTTATTTTTCCACGTGTTTTTTATTTTATTTTATTTTTTTAAGATCTTAAGATTGCAAGTGTTGCACATGAGATTGTCTGAAGTGAAAATATTTTTATTTTATTTTTTTTTTTTTTTAAGAATGAGCTCTCCATACAGCAAACATCGATTTTTGCCAACCCTGGCATTTTGTAACATTGATATTTAAGGAGATATGAAGCTGAAATCTGCCACCCCTGTAGTTTTCCACCCAAATAAGCAATTTCTTGTTTGTCAACCTTAGTCACACTGTTTTGCAGCTGTACATGACATATCAGAGTAGCTATGAATGTCAAAATTTGGACAAAAGCTCTCCAACAAAATGGCTAAAATTAAGCAAAATTTAAAATTCCAAAACTAGCAGAGATGCAGGCCTAATGTTTGTTTGTTTTTTTTGGTTTTTTTTGTTGTTTTTTTTTTTTTTTTTTTTTTCTCGGTTACTTCAATAGAAGAATACCTAGGAATTTTTTTTTACAGATAATCTGTGAGGGTGATTCGTGGATCATTGAGTATTTTGATATGGAATGATCCAGAAGGAAAATTAGTGAGACCTATGAAAATAAATCAAGCTTATAAAATTTTTTTTTTTTATTTTTTTTTTTTATGAAAACGGGGGAAGCTAGTGTCTCCTTTCAATACTACTATAGCAAAGTTTATAAATGATATTGCCATATATTATTATTTAATATTATTAAAGCAGGATTTATTTCCTGCTTACGTGGATGCATCACTTAGCCATTACAAATAAATCCAAAAACATTGCTGGGCTGGCAATTGTTTTTGTTTAAAAAAATAAATAAAAATAAAAGATTTGCTTTTATGTCAAAGTTTGCATCTAAAAGCTAATGAAATTAGAATATATTTGCATTGATAATTTTATACAAACTCATGATATAAGCTGAAATAAATGTATTGTGATAGAGCAATGGTAGAAAAAGTGGTTGGTACCGAATCAAGAATGTTGTAAAACACTTGTAACCATTATCACTGCATTCTTCAGATAAGTATTAGTTATAAAAAACATTTGAGTTATATTAAAATTGGTTGGTGACAAAATAGCACTGATTGTAAATTTTATTAAATCTTAGCCATAACCCTAACCCTTTTTTAAAGCCTTATGTGAAGATGTGAGTGGTTTTCATAACTCTATTTTTATATGAAAATGGTTTTTGTGAGATAAAATACTTGTGTGTTTGAATGAGGGAAAGAATTGTTGGCGTATTTTATCAGTTATAAACTTTGTTTATTTGGCACATTAACAAATATAGTATGGCTCTCAAGTATTGATACTTAGCTGACATTATTGTAAAACTGAATGAGTTATGTTTATTGCAGCAAAAGGGAAAGAAGTGAATATATTTTTCAAGGCCCAAATAAAATGCTATCATTATCACATAAATACTGGATCTCCACTGTAGAACAAAACTCTTGTCTGTTTTCCAATTCTTAGTGGCTTCTTTCAAGAATCTGTATGCAATTTAAACTATGAAATCAGCAACAATATCTAAAATTCTCTCTACAACTTGTTAAAATGTCTCAATATTGTCCAAATTTGAAAAAACGGATTTTGGATACAAATTCTATTTCAATTTAAGGAAAAGGTAACAGGATTTCTGGTAGGGAATTGAGCAAAATTCAGGTATTCAGTTAAAGTGGCTAAGTTTGAAGACATTCGCACAACAATTTTCTGGTGCAATACATTTGACAAATATCCAGATTTACCAAATGGGGTTATTCAAGGCTCTGTTACCATTTGCAACAGCATATTTGTGCAACTCTGGTTTTTCTAAATATGTTAGCTCAATAATCAAACATTGCAATAGTTTTGTTGCTACACCAGTTAAGCAAATTTAATTATTCAGTATCAAACCAAATTTGCTGAGGATATTGAAGTTCAAAGATGCAGCAACATTTTCTTTATTAATCCATTGAATAATTTTCTTTTTTTTTTTTTCTTTTTTTTACTACAACAGTTACAAATTTATAACAAATACAGTTTTTATATGAATAAATTCTCTCACTAAAACAATTTTTCCTTCATTTCATGTCTTATGAAAAATGATGGTGGTAGCAGTTGTTCTGAAATGTTCTGCAGTTTTTGAAAAATCATTTAAGGGTTTTGTGACAGAATCAAAATGAGAAGCAGTGAATAAAAAGAATATTAACTTAATATAGATATTCTTAAGAATTCAAACTTCTGACACTTGATTCTTTTAGTAAAAGAAGCAAATGGTGCAGCTTGGAAGAAAGACTTTTTTTTTCCCTAATCTCTATTATCTGCTTTGGTAAAAGTGAAAAGCTCTCACTTGTTTAATTTCTTTCTCTCTCGCACATTTTCTCCTAATTAGACATGATATTTAGACTACTTCTAATCAAAGTGCAAGTTTTCTGAGTTTACATCTCTATTAAGTATATTTAATTGAAAGTTTAAGGTGTGACTTGTCAACAATTGTTTTTATCAAATTCCATTTTGGAATGCTTATTTTTTTTAAGTTAGATTTGTAATTTTGGTTCTTTTTATTTATGATTAAATGAAAATGTGAAAAAAGCCTGGTGGGGAATACAAAGACTATCAGCTGTTATTCTCATTTTTCTCTCTTTAGAAAAAAAAATGTAGAAGATTAATCTAATTGTTAATTTTGATATTAGGCTGTTATTGGAGATAGCAAAGCAAATTTTGTTAACACTTAATGTCGTAGCATTGTCCAACATAAAATTTGGGAACAGCTAAAAATAAAGTAATTGCTTGAATAGAATTAGCAAATATTCTGTAAATATTTAACTCTTCCACGCACACATGCATGCGCACTTTTTAAAAACTGTTATCTTATTAACTAATAATTATTTTGCATTTGACAATTATAGTCTGGATTTTCCCCAGGTTAATAAGTTTAATGAGGGTCACACTATTGCTGCTATTTATAGCTGAATAAAGTTGGCAAACTCGAGGCTCATTCAAGCCTATATTGGCAGGAAAATTATACTGAAAGAGCAAGTGTGTTTTCTGGGAAGCATATTACACTAGTTCAGTCAATGTAACTTCTTTTACATTTAAAAAAAAAAAAAAAAAAAAGATATGCTTAATGAACATTGTTGGAGTTAATGTTGCAAAAATCCTGTCTTGATGATTGTATATTTGTGCTCATTTCCATTTTATCTTTGTTTAAAAAATAATACCAAAATGTCAGCTAATGGAATTCCAAATGTGTTTTTGTTTTTTAACAATAAAGCTAGGTCAGATACTATTGACCCATATCTTTGCTCCAAAAAGTTCCTATCATTATTTGCTCTAAGAAGTGCAAAATAATTAAATATCATATTAGTTGTTTATTATAATTTGCAAGGTAGTGCTGAAAAATTCTTGACCTAACCTACTTCCCAAATTGGGCCAAATAACCAAACATCAAGGGATATTTCTCTTCTCTTTTTTTTTTTTTTTTTTTTTTTTTTTTTTATTTGTTACGTTCTGATGGTCTTCTTGATCAAGCTGAATAACTTTCTAATACCCTCTTGTATATGCATCAAGGAATAAACGTGAATTTATAATGAACCTACCACAATCCACAGATTGTGTAGCCTCCAAAAACAGGTAATTATTATACCAGATTGTTAACATAAGGTCAGTATTGAAATTGAAAAATGTTTTAAAATTGTCTGAATTTAGGAAAGGATGTCTGCTTCTTGCTACTCTCTATCGGGATCTAAATGCTGAGAGGTGTGAAGCATGAAGTGTTCCGTGCTGGTGATCAATAATCCTCTCTCTGCTTCCTCTCTGGGCCCAGCATCCGGTGAAACTGACACAGAGGATGCAACCTTCTGAATACAACCTGGGCACCATCCTCTATATTTTAGACTGTCTCGGCCTTAGACTGATTCTATGGAGAAGGAAATGGCACAGAGGGAAGGGAGAAGATTGGGTAGCCATCTAGACTGCCTCGCCAAAAGGAAGTAACTGCTACAGCATAGTAGCAGTGGTAGTTTCCTCCTCCTCCTCTCTCTCTCTTTCTTTCTTCATGTGAATACCTCCTCACCAACATCTATTAACTCAGTCACTTCTCTCTGCCCACCACTTTGACAGCACCTCTCTCTCTCTCTCTTTCCTACATCCCCACTTACATACTCAATCACCTGTTCACAATGTTCAACTACAGCTATTTACTGATTGATCTGATTTCTATTTTTATTTTTTATTTTTTTCCCATCTCTGCTATCTGCAGTAAATGTATGAAAGATGCTTTGAGACTTCCAGGGAGAAATGGGCAGGTGTTTGAGCTTTTCATATTAACAATAATAATGTTACATATCTGGATGGATGCAACAACTACAATAACTAAAAAGAAAATGAAAAAAAAAAGATAGCAGAAGCAATTTCTGAAGCTTTTCCAACATTTTGATAAATTATCAAATAACTAGTCAATAAATAAATATTAAATAAACATATATATAATACTGTGTTAATAAAAATATTTGAATAAAAAAAGGCTGTGATAACTTGCATGAATTAATCAATTAGGATATCTATAATCAGTCTATTAAGACTAAAACCTTCAGTGCTATTAAAAGTCTTGTGTAACATTGAGTACATATTAACGGCAAGAGCTGCTATAGATAGACTAGACAATAAGAATTGCATTTCTAATCAGTCTAGTACTTGTAAGATTATAATGAAAGTGAAAAGGCAGAAGTTAAAAGGAGCACTTAAAACTCGGTGACCATGTAAGACAAAATCCAATTTTATATCTTAAATGGGGATGTGTTGGGTATAATAGTTTTAAATCTTAAAATAACTTCAGCAAGAATAATATCTAGCATTTTAAACCATATTATATTCTATTAGTTTACAGGAATAACATTAGACCTTTTAATAGTATCTTGATGATATGAGTGGGTAAAAATTGATCTTATTAGAGGATGCTAATTGGATGCTTTTTTCTTTTTCTTTTACATATTAGTTGTTGGACATCTGCATACATAATAGATTTTATTTCTTAGATTAAATGCAGACACCAGAACCTTTTTTATTTTATATATATATATATAAAAAACAGTAATTTGACTTTGCTAACCAAACACTTCCTCTGTAGCTAAATGGTATAGCATGTCGAGTTATATGATGGTTCCATGTAGGATATAGATTCGATTCCTGTCGGTGGACACATATTTTCTGCAAAATTTCTTGGACATTCTGGCCAGTAAATGTAGTTAATACTGTTTATTATAAACAGAGCATTTACTTAAATATTTGTATCTAAAGAAAAAAAAATAATGTATAAACTCTGTGTGTATATATATATATATATATATATATATATATATATATATATATATATATATATATATATATATATATATATATATATGGATTAAGTCTGACAATTACTTAATATACTTTGTGTTTATACATTATTTTTACAGATAAAATTTATTTAAGTAAATGCTCTGTTTTTAATTAAACAGTATTACATTTACTGGCCTGAATTTTTGAGAAATTTACCTGTATTCCTATACGGAAATGGTCATTTGACCTGATATGCTGTGCCATTCGCCTACAGAGAAGTGTGACAGTAATTTGTACTTTGATAAGCAGACACTTCTCTGTAGCTGACTGGTACAGAATGTCAGGTCAAATGACAGTTTCCATATAGAAATACAGGTTCAATTCCTGTCAGAGAACACATAATTTCTACAAGATTTCTTGAGCATTCAAACCAGTAAATGTCATTAATACTGTTTTTTTTTTTTGTTTTTTTTTTAATTAAATAAATAAAAAAACGGAACATTTACTTAAATAAATTGTACCTATAAAGATAATGTATAAACAGATATATAATTAGACTAGATAGAAAATAATCACTAGTAAGTATTGTTTTGGGTTAATGTCTGTCTCAGTTTTTCTGGGTTGAGTAGTTACCATTATTTACATTTGAAATATTCTCATCTTTTTTTTATCATCACATTTTGGCTGTTGTGCCCTCCAACCTTCCTCAGGTGTATATTGATCTGGATAACACACAGAGAATTCTGAACTGAAATCTTTATTTAATCTACAGGGGTAGACTGTTCTCATCCTACTGACCATGTCTATCTTGTTTAGTTCTTTGAAATGTGATAATAACAAAGATGAGGACAATAGTACAATTGTGAATAATGTGAATAATGTTCTTGGGTTACTTTAACAATCATATACAAACAAGATCACTGATAATATGCCATTTTTAATTTTGTTATTCTGTCATGTAGGTTTGAACTGTGGGAATGGTATTCATGCTTTTAGCAATCTTAAAATGCTGTTTATTGTGGTGAAACTGTACAAGATACAAGAGGTGATATTGCTACTTCAAGACTAATATTTCAATGATTGGGAGCTCAAAAGTTTTCAGTGTCACCTAGAAACCATTTTAGAAAAGAAAATCTGATGTAAGGTTGAATTTTGGGTACTAAGTCCTAGAACTTTTCGGCACTTTCTTATTTTAATATTTAATCAACATGGTTTAATTTTCTTCAGAATTCAAAAATGTTCTTTTGTTTTATATATTTGCATTTTTATTTGTAAATGATTTGCAATGTTATTACATTTGATTAAAATTAATTTTCTTTTTTCTTCTTCCCTGATGGATGAAATTGCAGAATACAGTAATCGGTATCACTTGGTGATAGGTGAAACCCATTTTAACATTAACCGTTTTTGAACTTTAAAAAAAAAGAAAATAGAAGTCTATACTTGTCCTCTAAGATGAAAACAAAGCCTGAATTAACATGAATGCTTTTTTCTTTGCAGAAAACCAGAAAAGGGCCTCCGCTTTCTCATAGAGCGTGGTTTTGTTGATCAATCTCCACCAAATATCGCCAAATTTCTGATTACCCGAAAGGGACTTAGCAAACAGATGATTGGGGAGTACCTTGGGAATTTACAGATTCAATTAAATCAAGATGTCTTAGAGTAAGTACTTGAGATTTTTTACTTTATCTGGACATATAGATGCCTGTATAGATCTTTTAATGTGTGTATTTACAATGTTGAAATGTTTCTATGTGTTATGTTTGATATCATTTGTAGCCTTTCCTTTACTTGATAATGAATCTTTAGGATTCATGAGATATAAACTCCAAACATTATCATCACACTGAGACGTTGGTTGCTAATTTATAGCATTAATAAAATACTTGCACACAGGTTGGTTGGTCAGAGGTTATGATAATAAAGTTCAGTACTGTTCATTTGAAAATTCAGGACTCGTATTACAATTAGCACCAAGTGACATGGTATACAAAAGGTATTTATTTATATACCACCTCCTCATTCCAGTAGAATGTGACACATGGTCAAGTTTAAAGTGGATTAGTAGTGCATTTGTAAGGGGACAAAAAATTGTTAAGCCCCCTTGGTACTTGCCAGTTTTGGAGACACCACAGTTGCTAAGTAATGACTCAAGCTCCCTGCTGAAGAAGTAGAGCCTTGAAGGATGTTCCCCTGGGTGCATGATATTAAGTTTCAGGCCCCCTGGGCCACAAAGGTTTCATATTTAGTTTAATACTAGTGTTAAAGTCCTTGGCCAAACATACTTCACAAAATCTGACCAAAAATCAGATTTTTTTTTTTTTTTTTTTTTTTTTTGGTTTGACTGAAAACTTTTTAGCACCCTTTATTATGAGAATGGAAAATCTAAACAAATTATCATTAAATAAAAGGAAATCACTATATTAGAGGAAATGAAAATTGGACTTTGGTTTTCTATATTATTCTGGACAGCATATTGGGTAATTTGCCATGACAGATTCTTTTGGCTAATAGTCATATATGAATAAAGCAATTAAAATCTTTGCTTGCACATAGTCTATAAATTTGATTAAATGATGCATTACTTTTCTAATTGACTATCTTGTGGTGGTGTGTGTGTGTGTTTTTTTTTTTTTGTTGTTTTTTTTTTTTTTTTTTTGTGTGGGGGTGTTATAATATACATAAATCAAATTTGTCCAATTGGGCTATTTCTCCTTTTTTACTTTATCTTCCAAATTACTTTGCACATACACACATTTATCATTATATTGCTTTATTCAATTCTTAACACTATTAAGTAAAGACTTTCAATAAAGAAAATGTGTAATATAAATAATGTACATAGCTGATCGAGTGACTGGTTGATAAAGACAACAGACTTCCAGAAACACAGGAACAGCATTGCATTTTGAAATTTAAAGAAAACCACATACTTTTAGGTATTTAATTTGTGGACATATTTATTTCAAATCACCTGTAAAAATGAGTTTTCTTTCAAAGAATCTTTCCTTTGGAATTCAGGTAGAATTAAATTAAGTATTAAAGGATTCTTCTTCCCCCTCTTGATAGCACTGATAATGCTGATTACCTTATATTGACCAATACAAAAAGGAAAATTTGTATCATAATTATAACAACATGGTCAAAAAAGTATTAATGAATTATTACTGATATATCAATATTTTCTAATACAAATTTTCTGTTAATTTAATAAAAAAAAAAATCGGTTGTCTCTCCCCAACTATTCTTGTTTGTTGCCTTTACCCCTTTTTTTGAATTCTTCTGCCATAGCAAAAGTGAATGAACTTTTTTCAACTTTCAAATCATTTGACCTTATCGCCTGGAATAAGGCAAAGTGAACTCTATTTAAATGACTTGAATGTTCTGTTTCTTTAAAATATAAATATACAATGTTTACATTAGTCACCCAATTCACTTAGAACAAAATGGAGGGGGCTAAAAAAATAAAATAAAATCCATTCTCTCTTAAATTGGCTGAAAAAATATTGATAAAGTCGACTGATCTGTCTAGCTGTTCTGTTCAGTGCAAAAAGTTTTTTTTTCTTTTGTTAATTGGAGATTATCATTCAATAGTGTTAGATTTATTCAATGCAAAAAAAAAAAAAAAAGAAAAAAAACCATCCCCCATAACCCAGATATGTTGAATAGGATCTCCTATTAGTGAATAACTGATAAGAGCCCATATTCAACATCTGTTATTGACTGTATTTTCTTCTCATTAATGATATCTAAACAAGGTAAAGGTAGCAAATAAAATATTACAAATGTAAAATAAGCAGGAAAAAAAAAGTTCTCCACAAGTAGTTTTTATTTAAATTCTGGTGGACTTTGAATAAAATCAAGACTGTTAACTTAAAAATAGACAATTTAATTATATATTTTCTTTTTAAATGGCATATTAATATATGTATATATATTTACTTTCAATTTAGAAAATTTCAAGTTTGTTCTTATATGCTCTTAAGAAAAGGTTTTAATTAAACTTTGTAGTCTTTACAGCAATAAAATCCTAGCTGAATAGGGTAGAAACATGGTCTTATACCAGACTTAGATATGTACTTCAATATCATGAATACAGGATAAAATTGATCAATTTTAAATATTGATTGTTCAAAAAAAGATGTCTGAATTTCTGAGATGAGGAGTTGTCATTATTTACACTATTTACATTTGGACTATTATCCTCATCTTTGTTGTTGTTATCACAACATTGCAGCTATTGTACCCTCCAGCCTTTGTCAGGAGTATACCAATCCAGTTAATCTACAAAGAACTCCAAACTGAACCCTTTAATCTTTAGGAATAGACTGTTCTCGTTCCCCCTGCCTATGTCTAGAAATATCTTGTTCTTATTTTTAGTACTGCTCAGTTATTGATTGCTTGTCCTGTTTCCACCAAGTCCAAGTACATACTACTCAGCCCAGGGATTGAACTTAGAATTACTATGTCACCAAATTCACAAACCAATGCCTTGAACCCACTAGTCTATTGTCCCATAAGACAAAAGCCTAGATTTTGAAAAAAAAAAACAAAATTTTATCATTTGTACAAACTGCTAGTTTTTGTTGCTCCTTGTAATTTTTTTTACCCTTTTATCATTTTTATTTATCTTGATCTTCCATCCATTCTTACAAATTCCTGGAGATTATTCATTGTTTCCCTCTGCTTCTTTTGCCTTCCATATGTCTTTTGATGGTTAATCTTGTTTTTATCTTTCTTAAGACTTCCCCATTGCTAACAAGTTTTTCCATCAGGCGTAGTGAAAGTGTAAATGATGCAAGTATAGCTCAATGGTTAAAGCAAAGAATTGCCAATTGAAATATTATATGGTCTACCTTAAGTGATACTTTCCTAAAAGTAAATATTGTTTTTATACCATGACAAAGAAGCGTGTCCTTGGAGTCAGTATTGTGAGCATGAAGTCAGTTCTTTCAAGGGAATATGAATTAGCACATGGGTGAATTGTGAAATGATTGCCTGGTTAATTTTCACAGAGACAAACTCCCCCACTCCCAAAACTATTGGTATTTACTTAGCTTAGTCTGGCAGAAAGCCAGTTGTAATATCCTGCTAGCCCCTTACATACCTCCCCATCTCTGGGCTATAATTCTCCTGGGGAAAAAAGATGACTGGATCTCTTTATCTGACAATATACATTGTTCTCATTCTTTGCAAGGTTTTAATCTGATATCCTGTCCTTCCAAGAGATTTGAACTTACAACTAATTTCTGATAATCCTTACTATTGTTTGTAGTATTCTGTTGCTACTATTTTCCTGCTCTGTCCACTCCATAAATTGAACTCTTCATACAAAAATCAGGCTGTTTTACTTACATCATCAGATTAAAAATCTTTGTATAGTTACTGCAAAACAGAGATGCTAAGAAACCTCTTGGAATGAGAACAGTTACCAAAAATAACCTTTGACTCATAATTTAATGATCACTGCTAGACCATACCACAGTTTTGTCTGTATGAGATTAACTTTTTAATGTGTGCTTGTATGTAAAGTTGCTAGGATGTGAGAATTAGAAGAATTGTACTAAAATGTAATCCAAATATATTGGTTCTTATTTGGTGGACTGAAGAAATAACAAGCCCTTGCCACTCTATTAATAATTTTTCTTTCTTCACAATTAAGTGATATTTTATCTGGTCATGATTTTTTTTTTCTCCCCATAGAATGCACAACTTCCAATACAAACATTAGTTCATTTTACTGGAATAATAGATAGTTGTTGAAAACCAGACATGTATGTCCATGTATAAAGAATACCATATGTATAGCAGTGAAAGGATGTTTCCTCTTCTTTTAATTTTTATATAGCTAGATATTGTAATTAATTATTCTTATTATTAATAGTAGTATACAAATAGAAGCCCCATGACACAGATGTTTTTGAAAGAAAAATGAAAAAACAAACTTGTTAAGCAGTAATTTGTTAGGAATTAATAAGAAACTGATATTTGTTTTTTTTTCCTCTCTTTTTGTATTGACTTTTCATAATCGTGCCAACAATTAAGTTTTCATCATGTGGTAATTTGGAGATTTTAACATTGTACAAAAATGTCTGCATTAGAATTAAAAAAAAAAAAAAAAAAAAAAAATTCTTCATTTGTAGATGAAGTATCTTTTATGTTTGCTTCCCCCCCCCAACCTTTTTTTTTTTTTTTTTTTAATTCATCTGCCACTTTTTGGAGGAAGAATGCATGGCTTCTCTATATATTTTTTTCCTCTTTTATTAGAATATCTTTTTGTTGGTTTGTATCTAATCAAGATCCATACACTTGGTGAAATGGATCTTTAACCAACTTAGACCCTTTTATTCTTTCACTTTCTGGCAGCCAATTTATCCTTATTTGAAACTCTGAAACCCAACTAAAGCCAAAATATATTTGACTTTTCTCAGTTTTTCTTTCATGAATTCTTTCTTTACTTTCATTAAATCTAAAACATTGTTTTGTGCTAGCAATTTAAATGAACTGATTTTGATGGTCTTGCTTGAAAATAGTTTTTTTTTATGATTGAAATTGAGTTTAAAAATGCTTTTTTAAAAATTTTCTATTTCATTTTGAACATGCACTTTGTCTACTAAAATATGTAAGAAATAATAGTTGCAGACTATTCTGTTCTAGAATTTTATAAAAGCTAAGTGATATTGAGGAAGAATAAGTTAGTCTTAAGGTAGGCAACTTTGTCACACTTTTTAAAAACTTTCTAAAAATTGTTAAAGGGTCTAAGATAACTTTAAAAACAAAAGAAAATTAAAAAAAAAAAAACGACCAGTTAATTTCTACTTAGTCTTTGTTACACTGTGTTGATTTTTTTTAGTTTCATTTCTTTGTGAAAAACCATTTTTATGGATTCTATTCTCACGTCCTCTTATTGAACTTTAGGTACTCGAATATCTTTGATTTTTTTCTTTCTGTTTGAACATCCCTAGCAGTAGTTGGCCACTTTTTTATGGTCATTTGGAGAGAGACTGAGCTCAAGAACTGATAGCCTACCTACTTGTATGTCAAACCAGCTGGGCTTAGATACCCATACCTATTATTCATCATTTGAAAAAAGGTTGAATCCATGGACATTTATTTAGGAATCATTCTATAAAACCAATTGAATGACTTAGGTTTTTCTAATTAAAATTTCTTTTACACTTTTTAAAATATAGAAAGATTTGCCTTTTTATCTGTTTGTATATTTGTCCCTATAGCACTATTATCTGGGATTAAAATGGACATTCATGTTAAATAGGTTGAAAATGAAAACTGTCATAAAAAAATATTGAAATTCCTTTATATTGTAATTATGTACTGATCAGTACACTCTGTTAATTTCCCTTTTGTGAAGACTAGTAAATAATGTATAGACAGTCACACTGACAAAGTATTAGATATAACAAGGAGCCCATCAATAAACCAATTATTCTTTGAATAATATTGTACATTATTAATGGCTGGAAGAGAATTTTTGTCAAAAGTCTGAAAAATAAAATCAGTTTATTTTATTTTTATTTTTTTTTTTAAATCTACTTGCTTTCTCTATTAAAACTATGGAAAAATGGGGTACTTTTTTTCTTTTCTTTTCTTTTTTTTTTTTTTTTTTGTTTAATAATTTCACCTCAATCAAAGCAATAGAGCCACTAGGATGCAAGTAGTTACTGAGTGTTAGAGAATATAAAAACTACTATTAAGGAGAGAGGACAATAAAAGAACAAGAATTAAGACAGAAAATAATGATTGACATTGCATTTCAATTTTTGATGATCAAAGTTAACTGGGAAACAAGAGCCGGAAGAGAGTTCCACAAGCGAGAAGTGCAACAGAAGAAACTGTTAGCATAGAACTAACATATATGGTTACATCTAGCCATGTCAACTGTAAAATGGCCTTGCCACCAATCTAGTAATGCACTTAAATTCATAAAATTTAGATATGATAATTGAAAGTTCATCTGAACAATTAGCATGAAATTATTTATAGAAAAGTCACAGGGAAGCTACATTATAGCAGTAAGAAAAGGAACAGAAACTGAGATGCCATGTTAGGACCAATAACATTGCAGATTCTTCTTTGGATTTTATCAAGAATTTCTAAATATATAGCAGGAGCACCAGAGCAGATGTGGCAGCAATATTCAAAGTGGTAGATAGATTCTGGCAAAAAGTTGTCTAGCATGACGTAATGAACACTTTTTTAGCTGTAGACTTAGTAATTGATTCAATATACTCTTTCCACTTGTCAGCTGAAAAATTAGTCCAAGAAGGGATAATGAACCACTCCTCTGGTGGTTAGCTTCAACCATGTATATGGAAGCTCAAAAGGTTCTCTCAGATGATTAAAAGACAGCAGTTTAGTTTCTGAGGAGTTAAATTAACAAGCCACTTCTTGCCCCATTTAACAACAGATTGTAGGTAATTTCTGATTTCAGCTGTCAATTTGACTTTATCAAACTGATCAGACTTACAATTAAGATGGGAGTAAATAGTTATGTAATCAGTGGAGATACCAAGTTGAAAACTAATGACATCAGGAAAGTTAGTTATGAAAATTTGGAGTTAACTTTTAATACAAGAGTTTGATAGGAATAATTTTAGGTTGGTTAGTCTTGAATTTAATCTCTTCTACAATTGCAATGATTAATTATCAAAATCAAAGCTGTAGTTTCTACTTCAGAAAAGTTTTTCCTCTGCCCCCAAATTTTTTTTCAAATAATTCGAAACAGTTTAATGCACATAATACAGTGTTCTAGAAAAATATAACCAAATGTTAAATTTCTAGACTCGTTTCATCTGTTAAGATTTCATCGGGTTGAAATGTGTCACAACAAATTTTCCAGTTTGTCATATTTTTTTCTAAATACCGTTTGTTGATATATAAAATTATACAAAATTATATATCATTATGCAGCATAAATATTGTTACAGAAGGAAAAACTCATAACTCCTGAAAAATTTATATCTGCAAACAATTTTAGCACAAAATATTAAGCTGCTAAATAACACCCTTAGCCTTCACCACACATCAATGACTTTCCTGAAAGTCATTGATGGCGGCATGCACAGTGTCCATAGGTATTTTGTCATATACTCTCTTCAACTCGCAAGAACTGCTCACAAACAATAGTCAAGAGCATTGATATCTTGTTATGAGGGCAGCCATTTGTCCTCGGTGATGAAGGTAAGACAGTTGTCTCTGCATCACTACTGTGTTACATGAGCAGTATGGCGCATCACTCTCTCCTGTTGTGTCCAATGTACATCACCATAAGAAACAGTGCACCACAGCTTGAGTGCACCTTCCAAGATGTCCTCTATGTACACTTCTTTGTTGATCTTTGCCCCGTGAGACACACAAACGACTTTCCTCTCTCTGAAATGGCTGCCCAAACCATAACTGAGGTCGGTTCCTGGATTCTGAGGCATTTTCCTGAAGACTTGAAAGAACACAATCATTTTGATTAAAAGTTTGTTCAACAGTGAACAGTTTCTCATCAGTGGAGATATTTTGCAGCGTGCCATCACAAATCCATTTCAGCAACTGCTTATTTCTTTGAAGCCTTTTTTTCATTGTGGCTGCTGAAAAGAAATTGTCTCTTGGTTATCTTGTAGGTGCAACATCCCTAGATCATTTCAACATAGCCTCTGCATGGTTCTCTTCTTAGACAATTTTCTCATTGACTTTGAATTATGCCTGATTTTTTTTTTTTTTTTCACACACCTGTTTAATTAGTATTGGTGTTCTGGAGGTGCTAGGATGTCCTGATCTTTGTCTATCTTTGATGGAGGAAGTCTTGTATCAATCGATTGTCCTTTTGATAAACATTTTGTTGGTTCCAAGTTGTTTTCCAGCTTAAAAATCTCGGGTGGAGTCAGTTCGTTTTAATGTTGCTCAACTATATACTTTTTAATTTCGATGGATCTTGTTGCCTGTAAATACTAAAACCTTTTGAAAAGAAAAGATATATATATATATATATATATATATATATATATATATATACACACACACACACACACACAAGAGCAGTGTATACATTGTGGTGTGAGCATCAAACCATAAACAACAATGTAATTATCAAAAATTTAGAAGTAGAATTCATTTTAAATTTTCTAACGGCATTTATACCACACCCTGCATCTATTTAAAATATTGAAATTAGGCTTCTATTAAATCAAATAAAAATGGTTCTTTTCCTAAGATAGTTCCCAAGATAAGTATATTGAATAAAAATTATTGATTTAATATAGATATCCTTTCCTGATGAGGCAAGTTGAACAAAATTAGTTATGCAAAAGAATCCTTGAATAGCTAGTGATTTGCTTAAGAAATTCATGCAAGAACTGTTTTTCATTTTAGACTTGGATTTTTTACATAACTAAAGATTTTTTATTTTGTATCTCTTCAAATATATTGAAACTTGGATATTTCAATATTTCTTCCAATATTGTAGACTTCATTATCACCCTGAAACTATTTGCTTGATGCTACATGATTTGTACACATGCTGATGTGCTTAAAATACAGTTTATTTCTGCAATTCTTTTAGTTGATTTTATTTACATGATTAAAAGTAAATTAGTGTGCTGTTGCTACTTTCACATGTTTTAGTGTGATGGTAAAAAGATGGTGAGGTTGAAACCAAACATTTTCTGATAATTTAAAAAATATTATAGATTACCGCTAATGATTATAAAAGCTTTACTTGCAAATTTACATAAATATTTTTCAATGTGAGTGCTTGAGCCCCCTCCCCAGAAATGACAAGCTTAGAATTACAACATAAATACATGGTTAATTAATACATTGATTAAAAAAAAAAAATGTCAATTATCATGCATACTTTTCATCCAGCTTCTATCCAGTGTGTGTGTGTGTGTATATATATATATATATATAATGTGTGTGTGTGCGTGCACGTCCTCTCTTTCTCTGTCTTTGCTTGCATGCCTGTGATACATGTGTCTGCTTGCATATGCGCAACAATCAAGATTTATTGCTTGCCCAAAAGAGCAACATTTTTATCTAATTTTTTTTTTTTTTTTTTTTTTTTTTTTGGACCGAGTTGCTTGGTCAAAGTTGGAATTAGTCATGAATTCATGTTATCTATTTCCCTCTAAAGAATTATTCTATTATATAGTTGTTACCCACCTAACTCCTAAATGTGGCACACCACTCACTCTTCTCTTTCTCTTAGAGAGTATACATACACACACATTATGTATTCTGTTATTTTGTTTTTGCATATGTTTTTTATTATTATTATTATTATTATTAATCTCCTTTGTTCATTTCAATTTTTGTCTGGAATATTTTCACTTATCTGATATTCATATTTGCTTATTTTCATCCATACATTATTTATTTATTTTACTTTAACCATTTTTGTCTTCAAAATGACTCACATCTGCACAATGGTTTTCTGAAACAAAAAAAATTATATTTAACCAGTACATGTACATTGAAACAAACCAACCCATTTGAACTGTACTATTTAGTCATTACTCTGAAGTAATTGGCAAGCAAATCAATTTTATTAATATATATTGCAAAAGCTGCTATCTTATAAGTATTTAAGCTCATAAATCATAATTTCTAAATATTTTAAAGCTCTTTAGTAGATACCCTTATTGTGTGTAACTGAAAATCTGAGTGTCAAGACATATCAATAAAATGGGGCACCAGTAATTTATTATTATTATTGGTGAACATGAAAAGAAATCCTCTTGAAAGACTAAATTTTCCTACAACATATGATTTTTTTTTTTTTTTTTTTTAAATTCCTTCAGTTAAAATCACTAAAAGTTTATATTTTGCAAGTACATTTTATTTTTTGTGAGTAATCAATAATGGGTCATGAAAATTGGCATCAAAATGCAATATACAGGTGGGTATATTATCTCCAAATATAGATTTTAACTTTTGAATTTCATAGTTGTGTTGTCATATCCTGCTATGGCAACAGAAAACACAGTTGAGTGAAATTAACAATAAGGTTACTGCACTTGAGAGGCGTTGAAAAAGAATGCAGTTGAAAAGGAAGCGATATTAATAATGCAGTGTGCTGAAGGTTAAATGTTATATGGAATTATGTTGAATAATTTTGGTTGTCATTTAAACCTTTTCAACTATCAATAAATGTACTTGTCAAATTTTTATTTATGCATATCACTCAAACTTTGAAGACATAGTCTAAAATTGTGTCCTATGTAATTTCTCAAATCTGTTAAATATTAAATGTCTAAATATGGAAGGTGGGGATGAACAAATTGGAGTATCGCCTATCTGGTGGACACCTGTTTTGATTGTTTTCATGACATTAACTGATATTTGGATTTGGCTGGTGGTTGACTATTTTCACTTAATAGCTCTTCTGTCTTAGACAAGTTGTTTGTGTGGATTTTAGATATATTTCACAAACTGCTGAAGGAAATGTCTTTTGATTGAGCTAAAAGTTAGTTTTCCTTTTTGACATGTTTATAGCAATGAACTCATCAACTTGATTTCACAATCTCCATACAACTAGTCAGATTGAACTAAATGCTTATAGGTGTGTCTGTTCATGTTTAGAATAGTTTACTTATATTTGAGATGACTTTTCAATACTTTTGAGAAATGTAGAGCTTTGGATTCTGTTTAGTAGGGTTCATCTACATTTTAGTTTAGATTTAAGTGTTTAGTCAATAATGAAAGAATCATTTTATAAAAGTAATACTTGTTTTACTGACTAATTAAAGGGAAATTCCAACAGAAAAACTGCTCTTCTCCAATTAAGAGTTTATAGTATTAAAACATAGCTGTATTCTATATGATGAAAATTTTTCACACACATTCATTAAAAGGGGAGTGAATCAATCATTTGAATGTCAGAAAGGTTATTTGACAGTAAGATATATCATAAAAACGTATTTGTTGAAAACAACTGAAAGTGTCAACTCTTTAAAATCAATAAAAAATACTGAATTTTGAACAAAGAGAATCAATTTTTGTACATGTGCTAATATGGAAATCATTGGCATAAACTTCTGGAATAACTTCTATTGAATATTGTTATAGAATCTGTAAAACATCAATCCTGATCTTAAACAAATCTTTCTAAGTATAATTCAAAGCCTGTGTATATTTAGTTTAACATCTATATTATCAAATTAGCCTGATTATCTGTTGAGTGTGCTATCTCCAGTTCAGGTGGAAATTATGATCAAACAGATAATTATATCTTCAGACATCTGAGCTGCAACAATTGCTTTGATGTCAATAATTAATAAATGCTTATGCAGCTATGTTACTAGGTAATAATTTCAGAATCCTGAATTATGTTTTTTGTTTTGAAAATTAGAATATGATTATTTACCTGCTGCCCCACACAGCAATATGTGGCACAAGGCCAAGTTTAAAGTGGGGTATCTGAGCCCATATGATCGGGCAAAAATTTCCTATAGACCACGTCAAAACGGAGTCGGTTTGCCTCATCTGGGGGATACCCTCTGACATAAGCCAGGTAAGAATATGTCTAAAAAAAAGGAAAACTTTAATGTTTTAATTTCTTCACTTTGACATAAAACTGTTGAAATTCGATTTTATTTTTGCTTTTTTAATATTTAAAAAAGAAATGGTAATATTAATTTTTTTTTTTTTTTTTTTTTAAATAATAAATTTTGTAAATTACAATACATTATCAAATAGTTTCAATGAATTTGTAGTTTTTAAGATGCTATTTCATAAAGAATTGTTTTGTTAGAAAACGATTTAAAAAAAATGTTTTAAGTCTCCGCTTTTGGTGGATTCCCATCTATTTTCCTCTTAAAAGAAATTGAACCTTTTATTTAGTTCTTCTGTTTGAGGAACAAATTGTCTTGTCTTGAATAAAACTTTTCTTGTAGATAAGTGAACCAGTACAAAGTATTGTTGTTTGGTCATCAATCTAGTATTACTTTTATAAACAAATGATTCTTTCATTATTAACTATTGAACAGTTAAAGCTATAAATAAAGATATTCAGATTTTGACAAGTTTCATTTATCTTCTTAACTAATCTAATGATAAGAAAATAGATTTGCGTGTATGGAAATTTAAAATATTAATAAATCTAGCAAACAGTCTTTTTACTATACCCAATGTTTTTATGACACCAAAGATCAAATTATCAAAATGACAATTGATGTCAGTGATATTGGAAATTTTTAAAAGCTTATTGTGCCAGTTGTCCATTCCATTTTTGACTCTAGAACTTATTCACATAAGTGAGTAAACTAAAACAGATAAAGCTAATATTGAAGTAAGAAACTTGGCTCAAATACACTGCCAATATTCCCTCTATATTTATCCCAAAGTTGGTAGCATGATTTAAAATGTATATGCGCACACACACACACACACACACACACACACACACAACTGCAGAAACATTGAGAGAAGTAAAAAATATCTCTTGGGATCTTTCCACCCCCAAGAGATGGTGGCTTGTTCATGAGCAATAGAAAAATCACTTGTGTGATAGAGAAAATTAAAACTGAAGTTTTATTTTAAAATAAACTCAGATAAAATTTCTATTGACTTTTGTTAGTTCAATAATTGGTTGACTTTGATTCAAAGATTACAGTGTAAATGTTGGGAATATTAAAAAAAAAAAAAAAAAAAAATTGAAATGATGCTAATGTGAATTTTATGACTTAAAACTTTACATTTTTTTTAATTTTTTTTTTTTTCCTTAGAAGAATTTATGGTAATCAGCTTTAGTAGGCCAGGCTAAATTTCTTAACGTCAGGCACTTGACCTATTTCTACAAGGACTTTAGCCTAAAGTATTCTATTATTACAAGAATTTAACCAATTTTTATTTGGTTAGTTACTCACTATAGGCCAGTTGCAAAATGATTTAAAATGATGCTTTGAATAACCTAGAAAAATCTGTCACTGTTTGATGTCAGGGTTTATTTGTTGTTTACCTTATGCCTGCCATGTCATATCAAATGTCATAAAAGATCTTGTTCATATTTATATCTACTTTGTGCAGTTTGATGTGTGTCAGATGACTCTCAGTTCCATCCAAATGTTCTTGACTTTCTCTCTCTCTCTCTCTCTACATTATAAAACAGCATCTAACCTTCTTTTCTTCCAATTGGCAACTCCTCTTCCTGCTACCACAAGATTTTTCTCTTTTTCTTCTTAGCTCTCCTCTTAGCCCTCTCTTCTGCTTGCCAGATTTTTCAGTTTTTATTTTAGCTGACAAAATATTGACTCTCTTACAGCATTGTCCTATTTGCTTCTGTACTATTTCCAGCCAGGTAGAAGTAAAAGGGCAAGACTTTCGAGGTTTAAAATGAAATTCAATGCAAAATATTGTTTGTGGCTATACGATCTATTTAATGTGCTTTCTTTCTATTTTGAGAGAGAGTTTCTATTTCTGTTTTTATGCAATCTTTCTACTTCCACTTTCAAGGAAGTTTTATGATTCCTCACTTGTTTTGTTTTTTTTTTTTTTTTTTTTTTTTTTTTTTTTTTTTTTTGTGTAGCTGTCTCTAAATCTCCCCCTTTTCCCATCTCTCTGCAACTAGATTTGTTTATTTTTTCTCTTTCTCTTCTCTCTAATGATTTCTTTCACTCCCCACTGAAATGCAGACATTTAACAAAAAAAAAAAATCTAGAATTTATTTTCTTCATCCTAAACATATTTTTCTCTCTTCTCCACTCACCATAACTTTATATTTGACTCAAATCTCATCGGATGGAATTGTTTTTCTAGGCTTATTTACCTTATATCTTATCCTTTCTCTTGTTCATGGCTGTAGATCAGCAAATATTCAAACAGCTTGTAAAATCGGTAATACAAAAGTATTAAAATCAACTGCACCTGGGGGCATGTATGCATATACGTACACACAAGCACATAACAAAAATATATAGAAATTACATTGCTATCACTGGTATTCATAATAAAATTTTATTATGCAAGCCGATACCAATTTTATTGGAAAAATATTGAGTAATATATTGGAAAAATTGTCAGGATCTATTTATGATCAATTTCAGTTTATGACGTCTGTCTTTATTTAAAAATGTTGTTTAGGAGATGCCCAGTTTTTATTATGTAATATTTTGTTCTGCATCTTTTCTCTTTGTTTACATTCACAGAACCAGTTTCTTCTAATATTTTCTTACTGGTCAATCCATTTTCTTACCTTTTTAATTAATAAAAAAAAAAAAATAATCATATGACATTCATGCAGCTTTTTTTCTTTTCTTTTTTTTTTCATCTGATCAACTTTTTCAACTTCCATAGTTAAATCTCACACCATCAAATAAACTACTGTAAGTATTTCTAATAAAATCAGATATTATAAGCTGAAATTCAGCTGATATATTTATCATAGAGGTATAAGTATATTCAGGTTATTGATGTGGAATGAACTTGTCTAGTTCAAATTTCAACCATCTTTTACATTCACATTAATAACCTAGGATCATGAAAGTTCATCAGATAGCATCATGAATTTCCTAAATTCATGATCCTATCTCTCTTCCCATATTATGTGTTAAATAAGACTAGCTCTCTCATATTGGATGGCAGTCAGTTTAGGAGAAGGAAACTTCTGAATTGGGACCAATCCCATGAATTGCATGAAGGATATTCCATGCATCATCCAAGCCATTCTGAAATATACCTTTCTGGTGGATACTTGAGGAGATGGGTAAGTCTGTACTTGTCCAACTTCTTACCTAAAAAAAAAAAAAAAAAAAAACACTAACACACACGCCATCCCTTGATCTGAATAATGTTGATTATCTCCTGGAAATTTAACCAATATAGATTGGTTAATACCAGTTTTATTGTTAAAGCATTGACTTGTATATGAAAATCTGACAGTTTTGTTGTCATTAAAGACAAATTTGCTAAATGTGAAGGATCTTCTTGGTTCTTTCTAACCAATATTAATATGTAAAAAAATAAAAGCATTTAATTACTAACAGAAAATAGTTATATTTTAAAATTTGAAACTTGAATATGTGTCATTATTTTTTTAATCAACATGAACAGAAAAGAAACCTACTTTTGCCAATAACTATACATCTTGACAGGACCAATAATTTTGCTAAGATAACAAAAGCACAATCTTTAAAACATTTATTCATATTCTCTTCCACTAACTTGTTAAGTTAATGTGTATAGACAGTTAAATCCTTAAAAATCCATTTGGGATATAATTTATTTCACGAATATATTTAAATATTCATCTCTTCAGACCATAGGTTTTTAGATATGAAATTAATGCATCCAGATGATCACACACACACACATATATATATATATATATATATATATATATATATATATATATATAGGACATTAGAAGTCAACATTCAGAAGTGACAAGCTGTTTCATGGTAGGGGGCAATCTTCAGGCCATATATATATATATATATATATATATATATATATATATATAAAAACAATAATTAGGCCTAAATGGAGTTCATGACCCGAACCTTCCCCATTCTACAAAATTCATAAAAATTACAAACAGTGGGGCTATGGTAGTGGCACATTCTTGGAAAAGTCTGATTCTAATCCTCAATATTATATAGTCACTACCAGAAACTCATTCAGATGGGGTTGAAATCAAATCTTTCAAATTGACATGATAGGCTTTATCTCCTCATGTCTAAAACAATTTTTGTATTCAATGACTATAACCCAACCATGTGCAATTTAGCAGAAATGGTTACTCTTTAAAATTAAATGATTGTTTTTGTAGCCTGATGGTCCTTTGCCGTAGATATGTGGAATGAAGAGGTTGTATGATTATGAAATACTTCATCATTTAGAAAAAATATTAATACAATCAAGAAAAAACTTTAAAAGAAAATTTTATTAGAAGCATATTGTAAATAAGTGTAAACATCATCTTTCTATTTATTAAAAGTATCATCTTTCATGTCTTGATGAAATATACACACAACTACTTTTTTTTTTAACTAAACGTTGGCTTGATTCATGGATCTCTGTTAACCTATATACAATTTTTTTTCCCCTTTTAGTTGTCCTTGAGAAAAAAAAGAGTTCATGCTGCCTTTATAGCCATAAGTGTTTTTTCTGGTCTATGTAGATGAAATTTACTTTCCTTTAGAAACATGTATCTCTTAGGTAGAACTCAATTGCAAACCAGACAACAAAACCACATGGATTTTAATGTTGTCCTACCTTAATAAATTTGCTTGCAGAGAAATTTTAAACATCTAATACTCTCAAAGAAAATACTGAATAGATAAACCCTGAAAGTGGTTTACCAATACACAACAAAACCTGATAAAAAAACAAACAAAAAAAAAACAAGAGCTTCATGCTTTTACTGACTGAGGTGAGTTTAAAACCAGTCCAGGAACTTTCATTAAGGAAATAAAATTCTGCTTCAATTTCATGGAAACTTGGAAAGTAATCTTTTTTAATTTACTTGTTTGGTTATGAATACAGGCTGTATGTTACAGTACTTCCTTGATTATCTGGACACAGAATTTGATAAAATGTGTTTGAATAATTCAAAATTCTGGATAATTGAATACATGAATTATTGGCTGGTGGGGAGGGTGAGAAAAAATTCAATTTGTAAAACAAACTTAACATTTTATATCATTAAATAGCATTTTCAAACACTTTGTTCAAGATTTTGTTCAAGGTTTATTTTTGATGTAAAAGATGCATTAATTTGTCTGTTTCTGGCTGCGTTCCCATTTTTCTGATGCTAACTCCCAAAGCTGGATTAAAGTTGATGTATTTGTAACTGTATCTTCTGGTTGAAAACGCAACCAACTTAAACATTTGTCAAACCTAATCATTTCTTTGTTATTTGATATTGGGCATTGGGGCTTTTTGAACTTGAACCTGTGCAATGTTCTCATTATCAACAATTGTCCGAGATTAAACATTAGAATGGGTTTAGTACAGATAACTAAAAAATCTTTAGCAAACTGTTCTTTAGTAACACATGCACAACCAATCGACTCGCTGAATTATATAAGTATTACTTTACATGAGAATGAAAATTCTGAAATCAACCAATTGAAATTTCCCCCTCCTCAAAGTTTTTCAAATACATTTATATAATTGTGCCTGCATTGGCTTACTGACTAAAAAGGCATCAGATGTTTGGTATTACTAATTGTGTAACAAATTTTCAGTACCTGTGTAATTATAAATTAGGAAAACATTTCTAACAGGACAGTGTTATTTTTAAGTTGCCATAATAATCGGTTTGTATTGATAAATGTTGTAGCAAAGTAATCACCCCATCCTTTGCTACAAGTGAATCGATGACATTGCTAAGCTTAGGTGCAGTTAGAAGTGTTTAAATGGAAATAAGTGCTGATAGAATTTCTCTCGTCATTCTTTTATTATCAACTATTATTAGTCTGTACTAAAAGTACTGCACTGAGGTTTCAAGAAATGTTAACAATAGTTGACACCTATTTTAAAAGATTTGACATTATGACTGGAAATTACATAAGCACATTGTTGCATTTAGAGAATAACAATTTTGCAAATTAACTTATCTATTTATAATTCTAATAAATAAGAATCATTATATATAATAATTTAACCACTTTACAAAAGACAGTCTCCCTTATGAAAACCTCTCCTGCTCATTTCTATGATTTTAGTTTTTATATTGAAGTGTATTTTCCAAGCTTTTTGCTAAAAGTTTAGTCTTTTCTCCTCTTCTTGAATTGTTATAATCTAAATAGAATCATTAATGGATTCAAAGGTTGTAAGTTAAGTCAGTATGTTTCTCTGGAGTGTACTAAAAAAAAGGACACTGTAGTTTGGTATAATAAAGCTGTTCTGCTACATAGATTGATGTATAGTAAATCTCCATTGGTATGTAGCCAATACATACAGAACTTGCGTGACCCTGTGTGAAATTATTAGCTTTGTTATTCTTGTCAAAGCAATTTTGCTGTGTTGCTTATCTTGAAATGTACAATTTTAAATCTGTGTGTGCAATAGAGTGAAAGGATAAACTTTCTATTTTGTCTATAAAAGCATGAAAGTTCTTGTTCACTGTCTCTCTTTATAAGATAACAAGGTTTAAGTTCAATCTCTGTTTAGGGCAGCAGACACATTTTTCAGCTTTAGCTCTTGGATGCTGATTTGCTTTCAAATCAGTTGGAATGTTGACAAGAATAATAACAATAAAGGCTGAAGATATTTGTGTAGCACTGTTAGTTCCTTTTACTAGCAGATCTACTTTGATAATGAAAACAGTCTGAGGGGTGGGGGTAGCAGATGTCTAAGCATCAGCACAGTTCTCTTCAGATCTTCTGAATGTCAATGTTAGGTCACCTTGGATGGAAGTCATGTGCACCTCACTCTTGACACATACAATTTTTTCTTTTTTTTTTTCTTCTTTTTTTTCTTCTTTTTTCTTCTTTTTTTTCTTCTTTTTTTTCTTTTTTTTCTTCTTTTTTTTCTTCTTTTTCTTTTTTTCTTTTTTTTCTTCTTTTTTTTCTTTTTTTTCTTCTTTTTTTTCTTCTTTTTCTTTTTTTTCTTCTTTTCTTTTTTTCTTCTTTTTTCTTCTTTTTTCTTTTTGTCAAAGGTTTTAAGATAAATTCTTTTCTCTCTCTCTCACCAATATACAAATGTTATGCTTGAACTTTCCAATTTAAGTTTATTTTAAAGGCTCCAAAGAAACAATTTTGCATGTAACCAGTGTTAAATAACACATAACTTGGAAGCTTTTAAAAGAATCTAATTAAAATGTTCATCTTCAGTTTTTCATTAAAATCACTTTATTCATTTCAAAACACTTGCTAACTCACTTAACATTCTACTTGTAATTTGTGTGTTATGCGTTGAAAATCAGGAAAAGTGGATTGTTGAGGTTCAGAAATTAGTGTTACTGACAAACCTTGAAATAGGCAGACCTGAACTCTTTCTCTTGTAAAAAGGCTCAGAATTAAACAAAAAATTATAAATTCTGCTTTGATAACAAGTAAAATGGCTGTTTTTAATTTTCCCAGCAAAAGTTAGTGTTCTCCATAATTTTCCAGGCTCTTTTACATCAAGTGTTTACAGGTGTTTTCTACACAGTTCAAACCTAAATCCTACTTGTATTTGTACCCTGCTTTTTTATATGCAAAAGGTAGATATATTTTTGAAAGGTATTTTTGCCACTGCAGACTCCCATGGTATAAACTTGTATAACAGTGCTGAAGTGAAAGTCTTCTTTTTTTTTCTCTCTCTCTCTCTTTTCAATTCAATCCTATTTGTCATGCTTTGTGCTTCACTTTCTATCCATTAGGAACATTTCTCCACATGTCCAGTTACATTAGTTCTACATACCAAGAGATGATCAGCTACTACCATAGTTATTATGGCAGGGGTGAATGTTTGCCAAGATTTTAAAGATTGGAATGTACATCCTGAACATAATTGGTAGTATAAAACCTCTGCTTAGTCTGTGAATTCTTGATTTTAATTACAACACCAATTCAAATGTGAAGGGCTGTGAATTTATTGGTATCATTGTCAATTTTTTCATCATAAAAATAGTGGTAAGAGAAGCAATTGAATATACAAACAAATGTACTTTCTAATTTGAAGAAAAAGCTTGATAAAATTCTTAGATAATTTATCACCATAATGATTGGTATAATAAGACTTTAGGAATTATTCCTTAGGCTGTAAACACTTCAGTCCAATATGCCTGGGAAAATATTAGTCATTGAAACAAGAAGTAAATCAAACCAAAAAAAAATGTCAAACTAATAAATATTTGACTTCAGCTTTTAGGGACTGACCAATTTGGAAGACTATAACCATGAAAACTAATTTCACTTAAAAGTGAAATAAAGAGAGACAATAACATGTCATTTTATTGTACAGTGTTAACCAAAGAATTTGGTTATTAAAAAAAAAATCTTAACACCAACTTTCCACTTGCTCTTTCAAAGTAGTCCCTTTGAGTCACTAGCTCACAAACTGTAGTGGTAAAAGTCTTACAATTATTGTTGAAAATCCACCAAACTTTTGGTAAAACTGCATATAATCTAGTCCAGCAAAATTTGGTTATTGAATCAATTTATATTGAATAAATGTGTTTGAAAATGAGTTGTTTGTATTCATGTTTCATTAAGGGCTTTCTATAAGTGTATTTCAATGTCCTTGGTACACAAGGAATTGGCATTTTTAGTTAAACTTGTTGAATTCTTACATTGCAACAAAGTAAATGTTGCGGTTTTTGTATTGCATTAGTGCAATCAATTGGTTCTCATTTTCTTTTTGTACATACATGCATATGTCATTTTAAAACTTTACATCTTTTTTGCATCATTATTCTTCAGGAGTTCAAACTCTGTCATTGTGCTGCCAAAGCTATCTGCAACATCAGTGCTTGGGCAGAAGAGGTGATGCCATTTTGGCTCCCCAAATTTGCTTCTGGTGATCTATATCTTGAACTTTAGCCTGGTCTTAGTTACAATTCATCACTTGAGAAAGAATTAAGTACAGTCATGGACGCTCCTCTAGAAATAGAGACTTGGGTGTTAGGAGCAGTGTTAGGAAGGGCAGGTAACCCATACAATAATCGAAAGACATTTGTACAAATCAACTAATTAAAGAACATGCAGAAGTGGTTACTGCATGATTTGACAGCAGCTTGCAGGTTGATGCTTGTAGCATTTTACTTTTTCATTCAACTATATATATATATATATATATATATATATATATGAGTTTGTTACATTCACTTTTGTGCAAATATTCTTGAGAAAGGTATGAATCCATCTCTTCTCTGCCACCCCAGCTTTGGGTAAATACCAGGGCAGACTAGATCCTATAGTTTTGGGTGGTAACCAGTCTATAAGAAGGACAACTCTGAAGTCAAAACTTGAGGAGGGTTATTTGGGGACTTTGTGACATACTATGTGCACCAGTATAATCAAATTGTATGTACAGGTAGTGTAGCTCCCCAGTTCTAAGAACTTATTTGCTCTACCCTCATATGTAGAAAACAGGAAAGTTGTGTGTGTGTATAGGATGCAATGGATAAATTGTTGTGTGAATTACACTAAAATGAAAATAACACTGACATCTCATTTTAACATATATTTACCAAAATTACACAAAAATATTTTGAAATACTAAAGAGTAAATTTATTTTATTCAATAAAATTGCCATTGACTTCAACCACGGCCTCCAGACAAATTCAGAATCTCCTGCAACTGTTCTGGGCGGTCTCCTTGTTTAAGTTGGTGAATGCTGCCATAATCCTTGCCTTCAGTTCATCTTTGTCATCACAAGGAGTTTTGTTGGTCTCTCACTCAACTGCATACCACACATAATCAAGGTGGTTGCAATCTGGGAAGTTAGATGGTCAGATGTAAGGCATGATGTATCTGACAGCCATGACTGGATTCTCCTGCTTATGTGGCATGGTGTAGAATCCTGTTGCTAGACCTAGCGTCTCTCAGCAGCCGCCATCTTGACTCGGAGCAGCCCTACCTCCTCAAGGCACTTGATGTAGGCCTCCGTGTTGAGTCTGAGGCACTCACCAACAAATTTGGGAATTCATATCAAAATGATCAGTGAGTTTTCCAAGCTGCTGTACCTTCGTAATCACCATTAGACTCATCCAACTCTTTCTGAAACCTCTGTGCTGTCCTCAGATTGACATACAAATGCTCTGAAATATTCCTATTGGAGCTTCTGGTGCAAATGCCAAGCGATACAGCATGTTTCAAAATGTCTGATGGAGTGATTTGCATCATGGTGCTTTCTCTTTTTTTTTTTTTTGCTTAAATCAAATACCAAACAATGCATTTATGCAAAATGAAAAAAAAATATGAAATGGCAACAATTTATCCATTGCACCTTGTATGTGTATATTAATTACTGGCAGATAAAAGAAAAAAAATAGTCCAGCTAAATATATTGTGGGAGGTATTGGTGAGAACTAAAACCTATGATGGTAAGGGAGAAAGATGTAATCTTTGTCTTTTGGAAAATCTTACCATACTACAAAGTATAGATAACCAGAATTTATTAAATAAAAGAAGTGAATTAATAGTTACATGTAAACATTTTATATTTATATATATATATATATATATATATATACACACACACACACTTTAATTTTTTGTTTTAATCCATATTTTTATCTATTTTTCAAGTAACTGAACTGCTACACTATCTTGACAGTAGGCTATGAAATATTGTTATATTACACTGGTCAGTTTAATTTGTGCCTGATGATTGTTACATGCATGGAACAATGAAGAACCAGTGTATATTTATTTTTAGTGTGTATATATAAGGTACACACACACACACACACACATATATATATATATATATATATATATATATATATATATATATATATATATATAAAAAGCATGCATATACTAATATGGAGAAAGTCCAAAATGCCTACCAGTAATTTGTCAATTTCCCAGTTTTTGTGATTGTATAAAATGCTGGATTACTGCCAGCATGGTATTGATTCTAATGATGCTTTCTTTGACCAATGAAATTATGTTTGATCCAAATTTTAAAGATTGTGGTTCAAAACCTCTGTTCATTTTGATCCTACCTGAAAAATATTCAGTTTTATTTATCTCGCATTCTTTACTGAATTTTTTTTTAATAACATTTCTTGTTTATAAATTTATTTTATAAAGTTTTATAAGGTTATTTTCTTTGGACCTTCCCTCCACTTGTCCTTTTGTGTAGGAAGGGGGTTATTTTTCTTAATTTATCAGAAAAACAGAATCTTTATCTAAAACTCTATTTTGTATCTCTAGTGCCTCCCACTTCTTCAACCCATTCTTTGAGACATGTTGAGGTTAAAAGAAAATCACTAGTTATTAGATACGCATTATTTCAGCTATCTTCCCCACCCTGTACATGCATAGAATAAAATTAGTTCTTGTTTGAATAATTGGGATTCTATGATATTGTGCATAATAACAACAATGACATGAAAAGTGACTGGTTAAAAAAAAAAAAAAAGTTAACTTTTAGTAAATTTTATTTTTATTTATTTTTTTTCCATTGACGTTTATGTTTAAATTTTCCTCTTCACAGTTTGTTTATGCTCCCCCATCTTCCCTTTCAGCTTTTTTTTTCTAGCCTCATTATTATTCTTCCCTCCTTGCTACGCACACATTCGATTTTTAAACAAAATAGTTCAAATATAATCAAAACCATCGTCTGTGTATGTTGGGGGGGGGTCTTTCTCAAACGCAGATTTCAACCTTGTAACTCTGAATTACTTTATTTCACCCAGCTCCCAGTTTTTGCCTTTGAACAGCATTGAAATGTAACCAAGCTGTACTGGACTGAAGTCTTTTCAAAACATTCCATTGTTTCTGTGTATTTTTCAAGAGGTCTTTCAGTTTTCCAGCTTTTTATTGCTTTTTCATAGATTTGGCTCGTTAATATCAGTTTGGCACCACCACCACAAACAATCCCTATTGGTATTCTGCTATCTTGTTTCTAATTTAGTTATTCTTATTGAGTCATTCATTTGGCAGCACTGTACTGCTTATTTAAACATGGTATTTGTGAATTCATTATACCTTGTTCTTGTCATGTTCATCAATTACCAATCAACTCCATATTTGGATAGTAACAAAACTTATATGCCCCCTCCTATTTTTTTTTCTTTTTGCTTTCTAATTCAAAATTTGAAGCATTATTTTGTCCCATGAATGTTTTTTTTTTTTTTTTTCATTCATTCATTCATGTACAAGATGAGTTTTATTTCTCTTATTGAAGTGAACTTCCAAAGCTATGTAGCTAGTCTCAATAGTGGTTTGGTATTTATAACTATGTTTCATAAACATTTTAAACACACAGAAGAAATATTTTTATTATGGAGCAATTACAGCACTTACAATTGTACTGACTCCAATAGAGATAGAAAAATAGTGTTGTGCCAATTTTCTAAATATGAGGGTATGCCTGCCTTGAAAATCCAAATTTAAAACCAAAATTTTGACAATGATCACAGACAAAAGGTAAATGCACAACTCTCTCAGCAGCAACAACTCACACTCACACATCATGCACACTTTCTAATAACGACTTTCTATAGATTCTGTATTTTTTATCATGTGTATGCGTGTCCTTGTGAGAGAGAGAGAAAAGCATAAGTCCCAAGTATGTTGTCTTGATAAATTAGATTTCTGTAAGCTAAGAATTTAAAATTAATCGACAAAAGACAAAAGTATTTTTTTTATTTAATTTTTTTAATCCTTTCTAGCACTAGCACTAGCACTCTAGAAATTTTGGTTAAAAATCTTGTTTTTCTTGCATCAGCAAGTGGGCCAAAGATTAGTATTGAAAAAAAAATTTTTTTTTTTTTTGTGTGTGTGTTAAAAAACATTTTGAAAATTCTTGCAAAAATCAATTAAATTTTCAGGATGTGTTCACAAATGAATGAAAATATTTATTGTAGAAAATCTTGGTAAAAGAAAAAAAATTTTTCTTGTAAGTACGGGCTAATATACACAACATTCTAGAAAATAAGAAGAGTGATAACTATAATAAATTTAATGCCAACATTACTAAAATTCAATAAAATATTAAATTACAGAATATTTTCCTACATTTTTAAGGTTACTGATCACTTAAAAATTCTATGAAAAAGGCACATCATTTTATTCAATTATGTTTTACAGATAAAGTGTCTATAGCACAACATATACTGTTGGGTTAAAAATGCATTTATTTGTCAGATTAATTATACTTTAAATCAGCTGATATTCCTCAAATAATGCTTCAGAAAAGTAAATTTTATTTTTGGGAGATTTTTTGAAAGAAGAATACATTGCAATGAAAGATTAAAAAAAAAAGGAAAGGGGGGGGGCACTAATCAGCTATTTTAGAAAAAAAAAAACCAAAAACAAACAAGAAAGAACATTTAAATTAGTTTTTGAAATACAGCAAATTATTTCTCTTATTGGAAATAATTTAATTTATTTGCTTGAAATTAAAACTAAAATAAAAGCTTCAGGAAAGATCTCATTTTTTAAAAATTTATTTCAAACCTTAGGTATAGTGTTTTTTGTGGCACTCCCTATATAAAATAGAAACTAATTTTTATGTATGTGTTGACCTTTGAATTACCTACCTAATTCCTATTTACTTGAAACTATATTGGTAATTAGTCTTAAACTAATGTGCAGATCAGGTGGGAAAATCTTTTCATGACATTTTCACTTCTCATTTGCTATTTACTGCTTCTCTACTATTTTAATCAAGATGTCTTCCAGTCTGCCAGAAAGAGTTGATTTCTTTTTAACTGACCAACCATCATTTGTTTGCTCTGTCCATTCTACTTGAAAGAAGTGATGAACTTTCCATTTTACCAGGCTATTTTTAGAAATAGTAAACTATAGTTAACAGTGCACTGACTGAACCCAGTAGCTAGTAGCAGCAGGGTTCCTTTCTTTTCAAACTCCTATCTATTAGGATATTTTTTTAATTTTTTTTCAAAGAACAAAGTTATGTGGGGGTGAAAAAGGGGGATGACCTGAAACTTCTAAAACTGAATCATAAACATGGCTTATGTTGTGTCCTGTTCTGATAAATTTTTTAAAGTTTTGTTAGAAAGATATATATTGAACCAAATTCTTAAAATCACTAGTGAACTGTTTTGAAAGTTAATTCCCCTTTTACATTTAAGCCAAGCAAAAAAAAATTGGGTCCAAAATAATTCTTTCTTATGAAAGGAAAAAAAAGTAAAGTTTACTTCTCATCAATTTGTTGATGGAATCTGAGTTTATACAAAAGCAGCATCAAATTTTACTGTCTCTCTCTGAAATCATTTCTTAAGTGTGTCAATTTGTTACTTTTCTTCAAAGGATCAAAGCTTTTGTCTTTGACATTTTTTGCTTAAATGTCAAATTTTTGAATTTTTATTCAGAGTTGCTTCTTATTGGTCAAACAGATTAGAATGATATTTCTCTCTCTCTCTCTCTCTCTCTCTGGAGTAGAATTACCTTAATCTTTATTTTATTAGATGCACTAATCTTATTTTCGTAATGAAATCATTGCTTTAATATTTTATTGAAATCTAAATGTCAGTAGTGTTTAATTCTCCAACTGTAAGCTTTGACTTGAGTAGAAGATGGACATGTGATCCTTTGTGCACAATCAGATTCAATACTTTTCAATTTAAGTATTTTCAATATTATTTATAAAGAATGCCAAACATTAAAACCATGGGAACTGTATTCAGACTGTAATCAAGTCTTGTTCTACTGTTTTAGATAGGGTATCTAAAGATTGATAAATCTAAAAAGCACTTGGAAAAATAATCAATCCAAATAAAATTTCTGCTCGAGTATAGCAACATTTACCAGAATATCAACACTATATAAATGTTTGAGAATAAAAAGAATGCTTTCGTTTTACCAAACTTTGGTGGCATTACACCAGTTTGTCTATTTGACTAAGTAACTTAATAACTTTAGGAAATGAATAAATAAATAAATCTTTAATTAAACTAGCATACAGTCAACTAACATTTTCTCTTTTTATTATGCAAGGCTTGGCATTCATAAGGATTTTAAAAAATATTTTCTGGCATTAGCGCTCTAAACTTGCTTTTTCTTTATTCATTACATCTCTAAAAAAACATGTACTCTCTCTCTCTCGACATCATAAAAGAAATGTAGAACATTGAATAAAATATCTTATTTGTCAATCTTTACATTGATAAAGTTTGAATTTATTTTCTTTTTCAAAAAGTACTGTTGTCTTGTAAATCTAGTGACATCGATTGGCAACAAATGAGAAAATTAGATTAAGCTTCTTTTATTACCTAAAGCCAAATAGCCCAAAATTCTCACATTCTAAGAGTTTCTTCTACTCCCGTTGCTGCTGCTACTACTACTACTATTTTATGACCTTCAACTGTTGACTATGAACAATAGCCGATATTGTTTGAATCCAACAAATGCATCTGGTGTGGCATACTTGGATCCGTTCCTGATAAATATGGTATACCGTATTGTTTTCAATATCCTACCTGACCTTAGGTTCACTATTCAATCTCAGTTCTTCTTGTCCAATATTTTTGACTTACCATCTTGGTCCTTTTAACCAGCCTGCAGATTTTTATGAAACCATTTATACATTTATATGTGCATACCCCCCAACACAGACACACACACAATGTGTAAGAAGACAAGTAGAAATAGAATTGACATTTGATTCTATAATGAAAAGCTTGAGAACCACTTTCAACCTACAATGTTCCTAAAAATCTTGATTTTTGTAAAGCTCTTCACTATTCAGTGCTCATTAAGCTATCCTTTAACCCACCCCACCCCACTTTTTTTTCTTTTTCTTTTCCTTTTTTTTTTTTTTTTTTTTTTTTTTTTTTTTGTTGCCTACTGGAAAATCTTCATGCTTGAGAAAAAGACATTTTCTTTTATGTTAGGATTTTTCCTTTTCTGAAAAGGCTCCTAAAAATAAATGGATAAAAAATATAAAATTTACATACAAAAAATAGAAACTATACCAAATTTCTATAGTAGTATGTTTTGTCATCTGACTCTCTTATAGATTAAGGCGTGCTTGAAGATGAAGAAAATTTTTCAAATCTTTTTTCATTTATTACAAGATTTTTAAAAAAAAAAATTTTTTTCCTATTAAATTTGTGACCTTACATCTCTTGAGAACAGTTTCTTGGTTTTATTAGTATCTTTTTGATAGGTACCTTGAAATCACTGGATTTTGAGTGTTTCACATAAGAGGCTTTTAAGAGTAGACATTCAGAAAAATTCTAATTTGTGTGTCTACAAATAACCATGAATTATGAAAAATATAATTGATTCTTAAACTCTATTATCTTTTAATAAATGACTTTTTGTTCTTGTTTTTCTTTAATAACTCATTTGTGATATTTTCTTAAAATATCTTGATTTTCCTGCAAGAGATATTACCTCAAATATACCTTCTCCTTTATTTTAACTTTAAAAGTTAGGTACTCCAATTCTTGGGTCAGCTGTAAAACTTTATCAAAATGTAGTCCTTTGCTATTATCTTTTGCCATACTTAACTTCTCTGTTTTCTTAACAAAGCTGGTTTCATATCTTTGAATTTGATATTAAATAAATGCTAGCTTCTGAAAAGGTAATATCAAAGGGTTTATGATACAAAATCATGTCACTTGCACCAGTATGGTTGGCTATTATAAGCCACAGAATGCAACTAAAGTGCTCATTCTCAAATTTAGTTTTACAAACACACACGTCAATCTAACATGTTTCACTTTTATTGAAAAATAAAAGTGAAACATGTTAGATTGATATACATTTCTTATTTGTTCTTTATTTCATCATCTTATCAGATTCTGGTACATATTTGATCCTTAACTAATGGTTGCATGGAGAATTGTTTGTGACCCTTAGGTTTCATGACCTTCAGACAAACAAGGGGTTTGTCTGAAGATCATGAAAATCATGAAAAAGTAATGAAAATCTTGGTAATCCGTATGGATAATCCCAATGAGTATGAAATCCGAAGAGCTCAATATTATCAGAACGAATAATTTAATTTAAAGAAAAACAGACTATTTTAAGGTTCCATTAGTTATAATTTATTTCACTAGAGTTTTTATCACTCACACACACACACACACACACATTATTATAATAACATATGATTAAAGAGATATTAGATAAGCCACAAAATTTGAAAGTCAGTGTGTATTATAAAAGTGCTAAAACTAAAAATCTCCTTTTTAACATCAGTTAAGATGAAATTATTTTAGATAGTGACTTTATGCTGTTAAAAATAATATACAAAAGCCAACAGCTTAACACCCAGAATCTATGAGATTATTATATAATGTCTCCCTGTTATACTCTTTATCACATGCCCCTTTGATATTGCAAACTGCTATTTAAACTCTCTAAGTTTCCAACTAAGTTCATAGAAACTTCTAAAAGCTTGAAATTTATATTATCTGTAACATTTGTTTCTCAAACTGATCTTATTGTTTTACATGAATATTCATGTTCTTAAAACTTCATCCAATTAATATTTTCATATGAATATAAAAACAACAGATTTGGAGGTAAAACTTTTTCTCCTCTGAACTAGAAAACATGGTTGTGATTATTTCTCATACCCTTAGACTGGCTGACTTCTTTGCATTCTAGTAGAGTACTTCTACTCTAACAGTGTTCTTCCAAAGGCCATCTACTCTTCTGTCTTTTTTCTTTCTTTTTTTTTTTTTTTTTTTATCTGCCCAAGCAAGAGGTTAATACCACTAGGATACAGGGAGTGAAAGAGAATGAGAAGACTTTGGTGAGAAAAGGCCAATAAAGGGACAGGGTTCAGGAAGAAAGATGTCATTAAATTTTTGAATCTTGTAGGTGGGCAGGGAAGCAAGAAATCTGAATGGAGTTCCACTGGTAAGAAGTGCAAGAAAAGAAACTATGAGAATAGAAGTGACTGTTATATCTAACTAGTTCAACAGTAAAAAATGCTGACACCTAGTTACCAATCTAGTAGATTCATGCAATCAAGGCACAAAGTCAAAAAAATAAAAAAAATATTTGTAGAAAAGATATGATCGATTACATTACAGATGCTTGTTTGAATTTAGTAAAAAAATCTCCAGTTATACAGCAGGAACACTAGACCAGATATGGCAACAGTATTTAGTGCACTATTAAATCTTTGATTCAAACAATGGCTGTTAACACATCTGTGGTAGACCTGGCAAAACGGAAGCCATATTGTTTGTCCAAATGTAAGATGCCTAACCAATTATTTGACATTTATTAGAGCCTCAAGTAAGAGAGGCAAGAGACTAATAGGGCAATCATTTGAGGGGTCAAAGGGTTCACCTGGAGTTCTTAAAAAACGGGAACTACAGGAGAGGATGTCCAACAAGCTGGAAAGTGAGGAGCAGTGAGGCATTTAATTTAAAGTTTGTCAAAAACAGGAGCCACTTCAGGAGTACATTTCTTTAGAACAACTGCAAGGATACTGTTGAATCCACATGCCTTGTGGGGATCTAGTTATATGTATATCATTAAATAGAGCCTCCATTCTTGGAGAAAATCTGGCAGAAGTACTCCTGATGAGTTGGAAGAGAATTTCTGAGTAAAGTACTCTGCTTTATCTGCAGTGGATGCCAATACTTCAAATTGATTGAAGGGAGGTGGGTCTTTTGTTCAGCACATTCTTACAGAACTGTCAGTAATCTCTTGAACAAAACTATAGGTTTCCAATTCTATTAGCATATAGTAACTCTGCTTCTTTGAGGACATGCTTGCACTCATTATGAGCAATGCCAAAGAGACATCTGTTAAGATCAGACCTGTCACTCTGGTATAACCAGAAGTGATTCCTGTAAGCTATATAATGGCTGAACAGACAGGAGATACCCACAAAGAAGATTGTGGTTTCACTTGGTTTTTCCATACTGTTACAAAAGCTTTGATGCTGACCTTAATCAAGAGAGACCTCAGTGGCACATTTCTCAACAGGATGATTAAAAAATATCATTTCAATGGACATCAGAAAGGAAATCACAAAACTTGTCTGAATCTGTATGTTGATAACAGCAATATGTTCTGTTAATAGGGAGTTCTTGACTGCAGAAAGAGATAGACTACCGCATGGTTGGAGTGCCAAGAAGACAGAGCTGTAGAGCACGACGAGTCTAGGGAAGAAGTAAGGAAGAGATCAAGTAGAGAAGTGTCCATCAGAATTACTGGAGAACGTGTAGGGAAGTCTGCTATTTGAGTGAGGGATTGAGTAATAGAGAAATTCAAAGTCTGGATGACAGCGCAAAGTCAGTGGCATTAGTGATTAAGCCACTTGACATGATGGGCATTGAAGTCTCTGGACACAAAGATATTTTCAGCTGAGTGTAAAGAGAGGGTCTTATTTAAAATTCTGATATTATTTTACTATTTGAAGCCCATTCTCACTACAACTATTGATAACCTGTAACAGAATGTAAGAGAAAAATTGACACAGAAGATTTGAGGAAAGAGAAACAAAGGATGATAAATTCTTTCTTAAAAAAAAAATAAATATTTTTCATCAAATGAGTGAAGAAAGTAAATGTTGAGTTATAAGCTGTGATCTAATAGATTTTTCAATCTAAGTTGTTGTTTGAACAGTGGGAAATATAGTGGGTGTCATACTTTGAAATTTTTTACTAGAAAAAGATACATCTGGATTTGGCCAGTAGCTGTACCAAAGTTAAATAAAGGAAACATTATTAGTGAGGTTCAAGTTGACTAATTTCAATATTGTGGTGATTTACTTTGACATTGTTATTTTTGTACTATCCATTCTTACCAGGTCATTAACCAAGACCTGGTGTGGAGGTGGAGATTGGTAAGACAAGGTAGTAAATAATATACATTTCATAAGTCAAGTGATACTTAAAATGTACAGTGTTTATATTTTCATTGCATTCATAATACTCTCCTGAATAGACCAGTTCCACACAAGTCAATTTTTTGAATCTCTTGTAAACAGATTACCAGGGATTTTGCTAATGTTCTTATCTATACCTTTTTTTTTTTTTTTTTTTTTTTTTTTTTTTTAACCTAGGGCTCCACTTCTTATAGGTAAGACAATAGTTTTAAGGTGAATTTTTTTTTTTTTTTTTTTTTTTTTCAATTTAAAGATCATTGTATTTATTTGTCATATTCATTAAAAGATATATTTTACTGTTATTTTTTCTATTTCATCTGCCTATTATCTCATGTTTTTGCTAAAACTTCTGTGTCCCTCTTTGAAACTTAAAATATGAGAATTCTCTAAATAAGGCTGTAGTGTTGCTTCAAGAATTTACAAAGTATTTGTTGCACAGTTATGTCTACTTGGTCAAGGAAAAAAGAAATCTTGGCCTGTTAGTGTCTCTGTGATAAAAGAAGGAAGTTGATTGATGACTTTGTAAATCACATTTTCATTGCTAATCTGACTGTCAACAGTAATTTTGACTCATTCAATTACAAGGAATCATTAATTCTTTACAATTTTACTTCCCATAAAAAAAAATCATAACTTCACATTAAAAAATGGACATTCTGTGTAGAGATAGTTAATGAACCTGTTTTACTAGTGAGTTTGGTTCTTACTGTGTACTCTATAAATTTACAAATAAGGTATTTGTTGTCTCATGAATAAATTTTGTTAGATTATCTTTATTAACAAATTATTTTAAAAGAAAATGTTGAAAGTTCTTAACTACATGGATGCATGAATAAATTAATACTTAATATTCGAAGTAATGTTGGCATTTATTATGGCAATTGTAATTTTAATAGTTCAAAACTGATTGCTGGGAGGGTTAGGATCTTTGAGCTTTATTTGGAATCTGAGTAATGCATATCACTATTTCCTGCAAATTTATAGTCAGACATATTTAAATAATTTTGGTTGGTAATAATGGTAATGATCCTGAATATCTGTATCAGGCATTAAATGTAAGGTTTCAAGTTAATTTCTGATCTTGCTTATTGCTTATATCCTATCTAATAATTAAATTAAAATAACTTTCTTTCAGTTCTATTTCAAGTCTTTGAGTTTCACTAAATCTGAAACTATCCAATGTGTGCATGTGTCCTGCAGAATTTAGAATTCTTCTCACAGAAGACTTAAGTTCTTTCAGTTATTTATATGAATGTGAAGAAATATTTAATTAGTTCATTCATAAAAGTTAAGGAAAGTCTTAAGAGAAATCAAAGCCAAGAGAAACATTTGTTACTCCGTGATAAATTATTTATTGGAGTGGTGAAAAGTTAGCTCAGCTTGAAAAGTAAAAAATAACTCATTTTTATCATTTAATTTAATTGAAATTTATTTATTACATAAATGTTTCAGTTAAAAAGAATTCTATAAATTGCAAAATAATAAATAATTTATTGGTCAAACTAATACTTTTAAAGTGGTCTTAAACTTTTAAGTGAATTTTTACTTAATCTTGTCTCTTTCTCCCCGTCACCAGTAAACCATTTTAATTCAGGTCTTGATAGTAAAACCCAGGGTCAAGCTTTGTGTATTATTTAATAAATGAATGGTGTCATTCTAATTACTTTAGAAAACTCTTATCTTCAACAGGGTCATCTGTTTGAAGGTGGAGAGTGGTATAAATAACTAAAAAATCATTGGCAGTTATGAACTCCCAAAGAGGTTGCATAATGTATATAGATTTGATATATCTAAACATTTCAATATTTGACAGCTTATGGTTTATGTGTACGAAAGTAAATATATATTGTGTGAGTATACACTGCAGTCAGTGCCAAATGGTGAGTCTGTTTCTTGCTTGAACACAATATTCAGGCCTGAAGATTGTGTTCAAGCATGAAACAGGATATAATTTGGATGAGAATCTGATGAAATGTTAAATATACAGCAATTTGGAAAACTTTTATAGTGACATGTTTTGCCGATCAATTAGCATTATCAGAAAAATTTATTTCAACTGAATCTACAGTAGAACACAATTTATGTTCATCATAGGAATGCTTGATTTTTTTTTTTTAACTGTATCACTTTTTTAAAATTAGACTTTTCTATTTTCAATTTGTTTTTTTTATTAATATTTTCATGTTTTTAAGACTTTCATATACTACATTGTCTCAATACAAGTTTAGTAAGAATAGGTAATGAACTGTGAAGTAGCCTGGTTGTATATTAACTACAGGGGATTCTCTTACAGGAGGTAAGACGAAATTGATGGGCTCAAGATAAACCACAATTTCTTAATGTATCAAATCCTTCCACTACCCCTTTTTCTCTTTCTCTTGTTTAGTTCACTACAGGACCCAGGACCCCCTCCCCCTCATGGTCTGTAAGACATGAATAAAGGGCCTTACTCTTACATGCAGGACCATTATAACCTGCTTCATAGAAATTATACTTTCTTTAAGATAGATCAATGGCACATTGATCTTTGGAAAACATTCGCTCTGAAATTGTTCTGCCTGGATAGGTCATTATGTAAACAAAGGTCTTTCAGAGATTTCAGCTGATGAAGTAATTCATTGTCATCATTTCTGACAGTTTGCTAGTGTGGCAAATAGGTACATGGTCATACCCAGTTAAGCTATCTCAGAGATAATATTCAGATTGGATTCTTCAAGAACCCTGCAAACCATGAAATTACCTGAAACCAATTACCCCCCCCCCCCCAATTTAATTATGATAATCATTGAACACAAAGCCTGTCTATATTTCTGAGATGAGGTATTACAATTATTTACATTGTTCAGACTGTTTTTCTCATTTTTATTGCCATATTCACAATGTTTCTGCCATTGTATGGTCCGGTCTTCTCCAGGTGAAACTGAAACCTTTACTTCATCCACCAGGGTAGGTCGTTCTAGTTCCATGTGCACTGCCTCTTCTGGATGTCCCATTTATCTCCCTTTAACTTGATTCTCCAAGGACACATGTCCTAGTGGATAAAAAATCATCAGTTGGATCCATTTAATTAACCCAAAGAGTTGTGAGTTCACTACCTGGCTACTGCAATGGTGAACAAAACTTGGAGAGTTAACAGGAGATAGCTGAAACATCCAGAAGAGGCATGGCATGTGGAACTAGAACCATCTACCCTGGTGGGCAAAATAAAGGGTTCAGTTCAAAATTACAATCACCTGAAGAAGGCCAGAGTGTACAATGGCCAAAATGTTGTTAATATGGCAATAAAGATAAGGACAACAATGTAAATAATGTAAACAACAATCAAGCCTATTTTCACACACACACACACACACACACCCTCCAATTCCATGCCCTGAAACCAGGCTCTTTCTAAATTTAATTGTGTTTGTCAAAGTGTCTAGTCTCCTTACGATTCTACTCATCATCCTGCATAGGTGGGCCATCATCCACCCCATAACACATAGCCAGACACAGTCTACTTGGTGTTTCTATATATTGGCTTCTCAAATACATGCTTAAATTGTTGTTAATAAAGATTTTTGAATAACCTACTTAAATTATGAATGTTCAAGAAACTTAAAAAAATAGATGTGAATTGATAGTGAACAACCAAAAGTGTTGACAGTTGTCAATGATCTTTAAATGATGATTTTTGTAAGCCATTGGTTATCAGATGTGATGGCTCTGCAATGATAACCAAGTTCATTTTGTCCTTTGTCAAACATTATCCCCTCATCTTAACTTTCACAGCTTCAACATCTTGCTTTTATCATTATTCAGCTTTGATTTTAGAAGATGTCTTCTTAGGCAAAAATCTATTTGGTTGTCATTCTCTCTCTCTCCTTCCCATGAACTGATGAATATGGAGGCCATGAAGAAATGATGTATGAATATGTTGTATCTATGAAAGTTAGATAAGAGAATGGTATTTCATAAATATGCATAACTCTTTAAATCTGTTTGACACACACACACACACACACACACACACATACATTGGTGCTGAAAAGTCCATGGTCTGAACATGTTGACAGCCCCCCCCCTCTTCAGTAAAATAAAAACTGGGTTTAAAGAAATGTTACATTATTTTCTCTTTTGTATTCTTGCTTCCTTACTCTAAATTACTTTAGTGTCTGCTACTTTTTTTTTTACTGTTGTCTCCCTCCCTCTGTTATTTCCAGATTTAAATGTATCTTGTCTTAGAAAATTGATTTTCTCCTATATCTCTTCTTTTACCCTAGAGAGAAAGAGTGGATTAATAAAATTAATATCATATTCATGATGATCTGGAACATTTTGAAATCTTTTTCTCTCTGCTTGTAAATTATCAAAATAAAAAGCTCCCTTTATCTTTTCATTCATGATACTTGAGTTGCCAGGATCTAGCAAAACAACTCATAAGTTAATTTAGTTTAATGCTTAGAACAGTAATTAATAAATATACTAAGTCATATGGTTATTCAGAGTGGGCTTTTCTCTTTTAGCAAGTAATGCTTTCCATTAAGACTTCATTAGTTTAACACAGTTTTAGAATTACAGAAGCAGCAAATGATCAATATTCAAATGTTAGCCCACCTTTTTATTGTTTCTTGTCCTACACTGTATTTTTGTAAAAGGAAAATTTTTAAGCCGATTTGATAGGAACACTTTGTTATAATTTAAAATTTCCATCACATATTTCAATCTTTCAGCCCATTAACAACATTGATATATATTTCATTGTTTTCTATAAAACATTGTCCTATATCAATCAGACAGTTAATATTACATGGTTTCACAAATGAACACCTGCATTCAATTTAGTTACTGAAAAATGTGTATTCTCAAACAACTTATTTCCATCTATAGAAAGCTGAATGTCCATGTTTTGTAAATAGCATTCAAAACAAGTTGAGTGTTCAAATCCCTGTACAAATTAGCCATATAAATTTGTTGAGTCACTTGGATACTAAAATGTCAACACTGCAAATTGAACTTTTTATCATGGTCATTGCTACAATTGATTTAAATTATTTCATTCTTTATGCTTTCCATTTAGCTTTCTAAATTAAATGTATTCTTAAATTCTCTTTTCTCTCTCCACATGAAAGAAGCTTGCAGATAATTTCTTCATCAGAAATAAATCCACTACTGGCATAGTTTCCATTCTCATTGTATGCTCTTCGTGTAATTTCAGTATAAGTTAATAGCCAATTTCGGCCATTTTTATTTTTTTATTTTTATTTTTTTTATTTATTTATTTATTTTGTTTTTGTTGTTAATCTGCTTGCTAAAAATAATTCCCCAAATAGGTTGTATTAATAATGTATGATTGATAGATGCAAACAAGTCAATTAATGTCTTAGGCCTAATTCGAAACTGGTAATCCAAAAAGTAATGAATGCTTGAAAAATGGTGGCAGTGCTGCTGATTTTGTAAAATTGATAAAGGAGAAAATAACCATATGGGTTTTGTCTTGATTTAAAAATAATCAAAAGTGGAGCAAATGTCAGGCTTGAAACTGATGTTTGTGTGTATGTAATATATTAGTTACATTGCATTATATCTAATTATATTTAGTCTGCAGAGAACATATCATTTTTTTTTTCTTCACAATAGCATTCATTTGTTCATGGCTTATGGGCTTTGCCAATTTAATGAACTGATAAAATAATTTTTAATGCCTCTAAAAATTTGAAAGTTATCAAGTTGATTCATTTATAGTAAACTCAAAATGTGTTTTAACTAAACAAACAAAATACCCACTTCAAAGAGTGTAGTTTTATATTTAAAATGTCTACGGTCAAACCATGCTGAAACACAGGTTCTTATTCAATCAGCAAAGTTAAGTAGTTTTGAGCCAAGTGAGTACTTAGATGGAGGACTGCTTGGTAAACACAAGCTACTGTAAGCAATCTTATACAATTGGAAATAAGTTTCAAAGGGTGATAAGCCTTAAAAAGAATCAATTATATTTAAGAACAATGTTAAATACCTGACTTTACCAAAAACCTTTGCTTATTATTTTTTTGTGTGATAAATTTTCAATTTTGTTGGCCAATTTTTTTATTAGAAATGAAGTGAAAATGTTCTTGCAATAGAAAATAAGAAATAGCTTAACAAAACTCTGTGAGAGCTAAATTTAGACACACACTATATATATATATATATATATATATATATATAGTTTTTCCTGGGAGAAAGCAGAGCACACTAGTAAGAGAGGCTTTGAACAGAATAGTCTTGTGCATAAAAAATTTGAGAAATATTCATAAATGTCTTGATATTAACTTCTCTGAAAATGTTGCTGCAAAACTTGATCTATCATGTAATGAATGTGGTTGGTTCTGTTTGTTAGAAGGCTTCAAAGATACCACACACACACACACACACACACACACACACACAAACTATTCATTAAATGTTATGCAGCATTTGATGAATACTGCAAAAGATGTCCAATGTTATCACATCTGTGCAAGACAATGTAAGACCTGAGCAGGGCTAAAAAGCCACATCCAAGCTGCCTATATTTGAGATTAGATCAATCGATGGTACTGCTCAAAATCAGGTCTTGGCATCATTTTTATTTACACACACACACACAAAATTCGTCAAGGAAATGTAACCACACAAACAGTAAGCTATGTATTAAAAAAAAAACTAAAGGAATTTAATATTTAACAAGATTTCTTTTGACTTTCTCTTTCATGAATAAAGGGTATGTATGTGCGTGAAAATATGCGCTTTTTATATTGGTGTATTCTGTGCCTATTTCAAAGAGAAATGAGTACGAAATTTGTACAAGAATTGATTGGTAGTGGTTGGTTATTTGCAGAATTTTAATTTGATAATAAAAATCCTGGCTGGAAGTGGTTCTTGTTGAATGCTCTGCTGCAGTATGTTTATGCTGTGAAATTGGTCACTCAAAAAGCATATCACTGTATCTCTTCCCTACCAGTGTCTTTCTTTCTCTCTCTGCTGTCCCCTCTCCAACTACGTCCACCCTGCATACAGTGTTCCTGTTTTCCTCTGCTTGTGTTCTGTGCATCACAAACTTAACTCTGGATCAGATTCAATATCTGACTCACCATTCTGTTTCCCTTGCATTTGTCATCTTCAGTCACCAGAAAGCATTCTCCTCCTCTTCCTCCTCCTTCCTTTTGTTGTCTTTTAGCAAAAGAAGTGTCAGGCAGTCTGGGTAGGGGAATGGATAAGAATCTGCTACAGCTTGTGTTGTTTGACTCATTTCTGCCAAACAGTTTCCCCACTAATGGATTATGCCCCTTAAAACACTTTGGCTTGCTTCTTCTATTTTTTTTAGTTGGTGGGACTGACAGGGGAGGGGAAAATCATTACTCTGAGCAACAAGTCTGTTTTGCTTTCTCTCTTTAATGCCAAGATAGTTAAATGGTTCTTGAATTGTGAGGTGGGAGTTGCAACAGGGTCTTTGGTTTCTGCACATGACTAGTGAGGCTTGCTGGTCATTTTGTTTATGAACTATTGCCTTTTAAATGTTGTCACTCAGAAGATTCAAACTTTGTGCAAAGAGTTCATTTTTAAGTTTTTTGAAGTTGCAGATTTTTAAACTCTTTCTAGAGAGGTGAAGGTTTGTTTATAGACATTTTTGGAAACATTGAAATCTTTTAATACTGTTGTTTCTTGATTCCCTCTCCACCCCCAAAATGATTCAACTTCTATCTTCCATCTTAGAAAAAGCAGCCTGTGATTGTCTTCCCCAACTTAAAAAGAAACAGAAAAATTGGAACCTTTAAAGAAAATTCTGATGCCTAATAATATTGAACTCACAACTGAGAAAAAAGATGATTATTTTATCAGACGAATCAATTGATTCACCTAAATGAACTTATGCCACTTGAATTTTATTCTAAGAACATCAGAGATAAGCTTCAGTTATATCTACAGCCTTTACATGATCACACAAGAATCTTGGTTTAAAAAAAAAAAATTTCCAAAACTGATTTAGCAAACTGATCACTTTAAATTGTGCAGTTCAGTGTAACTGACATGAATGTTCATTCAAAGAAAGATTGCAATGAGATGGTTTCAATATTCTGATTCTGCTGACACTTGTATTATTCTTAAGTTGCATGTGAAGACTTCTTTGATAGCTGTTGTATAGCAACTCATGGTTTGTTACTTGAGGCAAGAATATGATTTCTTTTGTAAATGAAAGAGATTGGTATGTAGAGAGCTTTTTGTACTGGACACTTACAACTTGACATTGAATATGCCTGACTGTAGAGTGTTGTTTGCAATTCTGAATGAAGAAAGTTTTTGTAGCAAATCTTTAACACTTTTTTTTTTTTTTTTGTGGCCTTGTCTTGTATTGTCAAGAGTTTTTCATTTCTGCAAAGCAACTTAAGTACAACTACCAGTATTGATATTTCTACTGCTACTATCACAGATGCTGTACTATGTACCAGCAATGTTGTCTGGGTTCAAATAGTTTTTTTTTTCTACAGTGACTAGTGTTTTGAATGGATGTTATTCCTAGTATCATTGGTAATTAGGGATGAGAAATATCCTATTGAAATTTTCCAAATATATTTCTTTGAATTACTTTTTACTTTATTTTTCAGTTACTTTGCTGAGGAAATAGATTTGTCAGGACTCCAAGTGGATGTAGCACTTCGAAAGTTCCAGTCCTTTTTCAGAATGCCGGTAAGAACCCAGTTGTTGTTGTTAATAAAAGTATAGTGATGAATACCAGACACATTTTTCTTAATTTTTACAAGAGCCTTGCTTGCGTAACTGTCAATAGCTAACAAATATTTGTTGATTATCAATTTTTAAAAAATTTTTTTAACTTGTATAATTATGATGGTTAAATACATTAATAAAACATTTTTAGCAAGTTGAACACTCTGCTCTCTACACACACACACACACACACACACACACACATATATATAAATAAATGAAATAAAATAATTTGTACTAATATCATTTTTTTTTTTTTTTTTTTTTTTTTTTTTGTTTTTTTTCTCCCTCAACCCCATTGTCAACAAATTTAAAAGTATAAATGCCCTTTCATAGATACAATGGACTATTTATAAAAACACATTTATATTGTATTCAAATTATTAACAAAATTAAGGTGTAGTAGTTTTTTCTTTTTATCTGCATTATTCCAAGTAAGCCGAAAATTGCCTTTTAAGTAATTAATGAACTTTTTTTTTCTTTTTTTTTTTCAGGGAGAAGCACAGAAAATTGAAAAACTCATGGAGGTATGTGGGCAACACAATTATTCTGTTGGAAAATGTTGCAGAATTATGGTGTGGATGGTTATAGAGAAAAAAAAATGCATCTTATTGAACTGACCTGATTTTTCTAATGAAACACATACGCACACATGGCATAATGGTTAGAATGTTTGCTTTCTGACTATGAAACTTGAGTTTAGATCTCATCATAATCAGTTTGTTGATAGAGACGTTCTAAGCTGTGGAGTGGGCTGATGATTGCAATGTATCGCACCTTTGGAAAGTACCTGAAAACTACATTGATTTAACCCATGTCTTGTGAGTGAAATTGGCTAGGTGGGACCATTCGGAAGCCATCAGTGGTTGTGCTAATACAAAGTCACAAGTCATCATGACTGAGGGTTTGAGTGTACTGGCATTGTTCAAAAAATAATAATCACACCAGGTTATGCACTCTCACCCAGAAACTGTGACTCAGGTCAGCTCAGTATAACTGCAATATAAACCAAATGTGCTCTATGGATTGAACAAGAATCTGTAATAAGGTTTGGCTAGCTGCCCTAGCAAGCAGGTGTGCTCGGAAACAAACAGTAGTCAACCATTATGTATGAATTTTTCTTTCCACTAATTTTTGTTACTTTAAAGCAACCAAAAGTCAACGAAAGAAAAACTAATAAAAATTGATAAGCACAATTAGAGAAATTTTGATACCAACTGGACATTTAATTCTTAGAAACACTAAAAAAAGACAAACTCCATGATCACATTTTTTAAGAAAAATGTTTATAGTATAGGAGTCTGATAAAATCATTGCCTGAAAATACAGTTAAGCAAAAACTTAATGACTATAATTTCTAAGTAGTCATAATGTTGATTAACACTGGATCTACTAATTCTCAGGTAAATATGGAAATTTAATGGCTTAGGAACCAGCATATTAAAGTCACAAGAACAATAATTATGATGACGATTTGGAAACCTGGTAGAGGTGGATTTATGACCCACCAAGAAGCATTGGCAAATTTCTCATTTGCTAAAAAGCATCAGATGATGAAAAAAAATTGAAAAAAATTCTATGTGCTGTGTCCCTTCAGGGTGTAGGTGATCATGGCTCTCCACAATTTCCTGTCCTTTGTAGCTCTTAGTAAATTTTGTCTTTTTGTTATGACAAAACTAAAATATTTAATATATAACTCTCCAAAGCTAATATATATATATATATATATTTATATATAACGTTGAAACTATCACTTCTAAACAGATAACACTGCTAGTGAAAGCAAATTTTCATCTCTAAAACACTACATTTTCACATAGCCACTACCATTAGCTATGCACTTTCGCCAGTGATCTTAGGTCAGGCAAATAATGTCTATGGAGTCAGTTTGACGAAGGCAACAAATCCAAACTCTTCAAAGAGTGTAAACATTCAACAAACATCAGAGAATGTCAGTGAGTGCATTATTTTTTCTTTTCTTTTTTTTCAGCATGGGGGAATTCACTGATATGGTGCTAGATGTCATTTTGTCAGTCTGTTGCTGAGTTGCCTTTTTGTAACAAGGCATATATATATATATATATATATATATATATATATATATATATATATATATATATATATACACACCCCCTCACAGAGGGTGCAATGAGTAAATTGTCACCATTTTATATTTTTAATTTCACGCATACATGTTGTTTGTTTTTTTATTTTTATTTTTTTTTTTCAACTGCACAGTATAGTAGGGTCAGTTGGGCACTGTGTGTGAGAAAAGGGCATCTTGACACAATTCACTCTGCCAGAAACTTGGGAACAGAATGTTGTACTGCTTGGCATTCATGCCAGAAACTCCCAATACAAACATTTCAGAGTGTTTGGGTGTCAATCTGAGGACCATGCAGAGAATTTAAAGAGTTGGACTTGCTAATGGTGATTACAAAGGTACAGCAGCTCAGAAAACTCACTTTGATCTTTTCTGATAACTGAATTTGTTGGTGAGATCCAAGCCATGATTAACAACCATCCCTCCAAGCCAGGGACACTGGAGTGTCTGAGTTTCTTATCAGTCAGGTAGTGCATGAAAACATTCAGTATTTCTCATACAAGATGAGAAAGGGCCAATTTTTATCTCAATCCATGAAGGACAAGAAGACTGTGCTGTAAAGCTTTTGAACAAACTCAAACATCCCCCCTCCAACCAAACATGTTTTGGTTTTTCTCAAATGAGAAAAATTTCTGCCAGAGGGTTTTTTTTTTTTTTAACTTTTGTAACCAACGGTGTACAAAATATTGGTATGTCTTCATGTATAAAGTCACTTTTGGCAATATTATATATAACTAATCATCCAGAAGAGGTGCAGGAGATTCCATAGTCATCTGGAGGCAGTGATTGAAGCCCACAGCAATTTTTATTGAATAAAAAAAAATTACTCTTTAGTATTTCAAGATATTTTTGTGTAAGTGTATGTTAAAATGAGATCTCCATATTATTTTCATTTGTCTGTAATTTAGACAACAATTTATCCATCGCACCATATATATATATATATATATATATATATATATATGAAAATTTATATGCTTTAACCAGTAGAGAAGACACTAGTTATGAATAAAAATGACAATAGGAAAAGTAATAATTACTAGGAACATTCTGTTTTTGTTTTTCTTAGTTACCTTGTTCAATTAAATTCATTTCGTATTTTGCTTTGATAAAGTCCACATTGGACGAAACACATCAGCAATTACTAGTTTTCCTATTGTCATTTTTATTCATATATATATATATATATATATATATATATATATATATATATATATATATAACACAAAACTGGGAAAATCTAGCCCACCAGTTGAATCCCGTTTTTCATTCTTTTGGCTTGTTTAGTTACTGTCAGATTCTAAATTTTATTTTATGCTTAATTATGAAGAGAATGTTTTCTTTGGAAAGGCTTGATACTCATCATAATAATATTGACTTTTACCAAATTATATTTAGTATTTTTAGAAGCAAGATCACAAATTTTTTTTTTTTTTTTTTTTTTTAAATGATTTGTGTATTTTTATCTATTTAGTTTTCTTCACGTCTTAGTGTGGTAAATATATTATGTGGAGCTATAATCTAACTTTTTTCTTGTGGCTTTTATTTAATGGTCTATACACTACATAGTCAAGTTACTAATTCTGTACTTTAATTATTCCATAGCCCATAAATTCAGTTTTAATATTCATCATGAGATGTTTGCATAATTTGAGTCTATACGTAGAAGATATTTTAAATTCTTCAAAGCAATAGAATGCAGCTATTATCTTTTTGCTCATTGTTTGTGTTGTAAGCTTTAACAATTTTCCTCATGAAACCATTTGTTTGTTTTCCTTTAGGCATTTGCTCATCGCTACTGTATATGCAACCCTGACCAAATCAAAAATTTCCGAAACCCAGACACTATCTTCTTACTGGCCTTTGCTATCATCATGCTCAATACAGACTTGCATAATTCCAACATTAAGACAGAAAAGCGAATGAAACTAGAAGACTTTATCAAAAACCTCAGAGGTAAGTAGAATTTACCCATCCTCTCTTTAAGCACAAAACTCTTTCCTTTTTTTTATTCTGCCAAGAATATATTTTTGAGAGATAACTCGAAATCTATTTCATTCACCCTCTTAGTGTATACTCTTATTTCCTCATATGTAACTTGGCCTATTAATCATATAGTCACTCATAATAGCATCTGTGGATCAGATGTGTTAATATGCATAAAGGTGAGATAGTTGCACATGAATTCGCAGACAACCCTATTCCAAGTAAGAGGCTTCTAAAGATAATTTAAAAAAAAAAAAAAGACTTTTTGTAACCAACACTACAAAATATTGGTATGTCTTCATGTATAAAGTCACTTTTGGCAATATTATATATAACTGTTTAAGTGGAAAGTTCATGTATTATTAGGATTCATTGAAATATTGGCATTAATAAAGAAAATATTTTTATGTTGACAACCTGATATATTTAACATGGTGGTTATTATTATTAAAATAGGGTTTATTTATATTGGCTACTATTATGCAAAAAATTCACTTCTGTTAGCTAATTGGTTAGCTTCAGCAAAATAGTTTTAATGAAGATAGTTATTAAATACACACACACACACACACACACACACACAAAAGTAGGCAATTATTTAAAATTTAAGAAAGTATAATATAGTAGATCTTCGTAAAGAAATGAAAGCACATTTCATAATGGACTTAGTCATGGCCACTGCCATTTTCCAAAATTATTTTGCATTCCATATGAATACTGTACATACTTGACTTTATAAGTTTTCATGATCAGTTTTGTTTTGTTTTTTTGTTTACACAAAAAATAGGCAGTTGCACTATACATAGATTTTTTTTTTTTTTTTTTAGAGGCTAAAAATCATCCATTTACAGTTACAAGTTGCACTATACACAGGCCAATTTTTATTTTTGGGGAGGGATTAAAATTCATGCAAAAAAATATTTAGTGGCCACACAGTGGCATGAAGTAAGCTTATACAGAAGTATATACAGTAATCATTTGCAAATTCTGATGTAACAACTGATGAAAACAAATTCTTATCAGTTAGTCTAATTATTATTTATTTTTTTAACCGTTGCCGTAATTTACAAATTGGAAAGTGATTTCACCATTTTTAGGAGGAATAAAAATTATTTTAAAACTGGTAAACTGTAAACCAAACTTAATCGTTTTTTTTTTTTGTTTGTTTTTTTTTTTAACACTTGTCCCCCCCCCCCAATAATAATTTTAAAAAAGAGATTTGATTTGTATATTTTCAGATATCTTTGCTGTTTATTAAAAAGATTTTAATTACAACTGCTGTGAGGATTTGGGAGATGAAACCTTAGAACTCTGATTCCTCTGCCTAGTTGAGTAATTGTTGGGGGTGTGGTGCAGTCACAGATAACTTTGTTCAAATTTCATTATTCTTGAATATTTCTGCACATAAAATTTTTTTTAAATTACCAGGTTAGCTCCCCCCTATACACCCATTACTTTATAAATTTTAAATAGTTCTCTGCTTGTATGTGTGTGTGCTTTATTTAATAATTTTATTTAATATTTGAGAATCTCAGTCAGCCAAATCTGTAGTAGCCATAAAAATGTCAAAGCACAGTTTAGATAAATAATAAATATGAATATAAAGTTAAAAAAAAATAAATCGAGTAACTTTTAGAAATGGCACAAGGATTAAAATTTTAATTATTGACCTTTTTAAATTTAATTTTAATAACTGATTTCTTAAATTTTATTTCCTTTTTCAGTGCTGTAAGTTGAAAATTTCAGGTGTACATTATAAATCGGGATATCTGCTGATGCTTGCAAGTACGCAGCTCTAATAGATATTGGTGTGTGCACACACACACACACACACACACACAAAAATCATTAATTTTCTATCTCACCCTGAATAACCAATTCTATTCTACTGGATTTTTTTTCCTTTAATACTTCTAATGTTAATTATCTGTTTTCAATTTGAATTGGCTCTTGTACTGCTGCTACCCCCTCTGAACTATTATTATTATTATAAATGCCTGATTGTAAGACTCTCCTTCCACTATATCTCTCTCTCTCTGAATGAGTCTCTCCTTCTTTGTGACACTTAATTGCCCAAAGAAACAAGTGAAGAAAACTCCCCCACTCCTTGTTTGTGTCTCTCTAATTGACATAGTTGTTGTGACAAGCAAGCATCACCAGGGGAGGGTTGCATCTTACAAGCTCCCCACAAATAAAATTAAAGGAAATTTCAGCTCTGTAGAGAAACAGTTCTCTTTTCTTTCTTTCTGTTTTTTTTTGTTTTTTTTTTTTTAATTAAGATTTAAATTCCTTGACAAAATTATCATTCCCCCCCCCTTACCATCTTCAACCAGTGTCATTGTAATGTTAAGATCACTTCAACAATTTGATTTGCACTATTTCTGTCCAAATAACAATTCATTGGCCTGCCTTGATAAACAATAAAAACAAGTAGATGTGAAAAGAAAGATAGATAACAGCTATTTTAATCTTTCATTGCCAATTTCAATTTAAGATTTTGTCATTAAAAATTCTCATTGTAACTTCTGGTTAGTCAACATTGACCATTTTAGTGAGTAAATACCATTTGTGGAAAAAAAAAATTTGTTCGCTGAATGAAATAGATATACAACCATTCTTATGTTGAACAATGCTGAAATGTATATTTTAATCAGTAATTTCTGATATCTTTCAAACAGCAGATTGTTTTAGAACATGAAAATTTTTAGATCCAGGTTTTGTTGTGTTTGTTTTTTTAGTCACAATGGTATGAACTCTCTAAAGATCAAAAGGAATTATAATAGGGGTCACTTAGGAGGATAAACAAAAGTATTCAAAGGCAAACACCTTAAGGGAAGCTTTAGTGATATCAGTGAGTAAGACCATCCCAATGAAAGGGACAAAAGCAGAAGTGGATAACAGATGAAATTCTCAAGCTAATGAAAAAGAAACAAGATATGGAATGGAACAGTATGTAGGATGTAAAGCAAAACATTAGAAAGAAATGCAAACAGGCAAAAAATGAATGGCTCAACAAGTACACAAACATAGGAATACTACAGAACAGACATCAGGCATGTATAAAAAGATAAATAAGACAAGATATCCTAGCTCAACAGAATGTGTAAAATCTAAATTGGAATACTCATGAGAAAAAATTAAAAAGATACTTAAAAAAAAAAATAATACTCTTTTACAATAAAAGGGAGAAAAGTCTACAATATTCAAATAATAAATATATATATATATATATATATATATATATAAATAAATATGGAAAGACCTGCTGAATTAAAATTTGAAATAAGATCAGTACTGTCAAAGATGACCAGAAACTAGGCAAGATCAGATAGGATTATAGCAGAAATGCTGTCAGCTTTTAGATGGTTTTTGGTGTCAATAAGATTACCAAAATAATAAATGAAATGTATAACCAGTGAAATACCACAACTTTTTTCATAGCGATACCAAAGAAACCAGGTGCAAATGAATGCAAACTTCTTTAGACAATCAGCTTCATAAACTACATAAACTAATTAGGATTTGAATAAATAGAGCTTATGTCAGAATTAGTGTAGAAATAGGGAGAAATAGCATAGTTTTATTTAAGACACTGGAACAAGAAATGCTATTTTTTTATGAGAATGCTCTCAGAGCTAGCTGTAGAAATGCAGAAAGATTTATAGTTATGTTTTATAGATTACACAAAAGTATTTGATAAATACATATAGGAAACCTTGAGTTATATGGGAAAAGATGTTAGAATAATCTGTAACATTTACTTGGAACAAACTGCTTGCATGCAAATAAAAAAAAATTTCAGTGAGATCTACAAAAATAGAAAGACACATAACACTAAGGATGCCTTTTCTCACCAGATTTCTTTAACTTTTACCACAAGATAATCCTAAGAGAATGAAAAGACTTACCAGGATTCATTATTGGCAAACATAATTTTAACAAAAGATATGCAGATGACACTGTTGATGGCAGACTCAAAAAGCAAAACTGAAAGAACTCTTGGACAAGGTAGTCAAGGACTAATTATTAACTGTAAGAAAAGTCCAGTTATTGACAAGAGACAGTCCAAGGTATGAGAAGCAGATTGAGAGCATTGAAATTGAGCAAGTACATAAATTTAACTATCTTGTTTGTATTGTAACAAAATGTGACACACAAACCCAAAGGCCCATTAGGAATAACGAAAGATGCCTTCCAGAAACTAAATGTTATAAGAGAAAGAAAATTGAATTAGAACCAAAGAAAAGTGCTGATCTGCTATGTAGTATCTATCCTCTAATGTTGTAGTGAATGCTTGGCAATTTTGAAACAGATGAAGAAGAGATTCAAAGCAACAGATGTGGTTCTACCAAAAGATACTGACAATACCAAAGGTGGAATATGCAAGCAACAAAGAAGTTTTAAAGAATATAAGAATTAAAGGACAAATACTATCAGAAAAAGATGGTTAAAATTTTTGAGACATGTAATGAAGAAAGAGGGCTTGGAGAATTTAATGCATGACACATTGATGGGAGTAAGGGCAGAGAAACAGCAAGTAACATACTTAACTAGTTTGTGTGAGCTTGGCAGATCAGTGAGAAAGAGGGGAAAGTGTAGTGTTAGAAGTTGCTTTGAACTACAAGGGACAAAAATTGTAGAGAGCCATGAAGTGACATAGTATATGAGAGTCCGACATACTAGTCAAATTTGGGATTTATCAAAATTCCATGTCTGTTTCAATTCTGGATTGGATTAAAAAAAAAACAAAACCTCTTCTTTCCAATCTTAGTACCAAATAAGAAAAATGTTATTTTGTCAATAATAATAGAAAGAAAAGAAAAAAAATTCAGCTTGTAAAATCTAAATTATGATTTATATTTTTCCATTTTATAAAGTTAATTCTATTATAACTGACTGGACATTGTAGAGTTTATATACTTTTAAAATCCACACAGGTCATAGTATTATTACATTAGACTAAAACATAACTGAAGAGTTGTAATATATTAAAACATCATCCTAGCTTTTGGAACAATCTCTTATGGACTTTATAAACACCCATATGATTTAGTTTTAATTTTATCTCCTTCCCTTCATCCTCCTCCTCCTAAATCTCTATTTTCTGTAATTTTAGTAACTTTTCCTGGTTTTATTCCAGGCACTAGAGTGTTTTGTAACAACAATTTCTTAGCAAAAAATATGTCTATATTAAAATAAAAAAAAAAACGATTTGAAATAAATCCTAGCTCCCCATCTCACTTATATATATATATATATATATATATATATATATATATATATATATAACACACACACACACACACAGTTTTCCTGTAACATGGCTGACATTTCACTACTCTTAATAGCATTCTAAGTTTTCTTAACTAGCACATGAGATGTTCTTTTAATACTATATAGAATTTTACAAGAATACTGTTTTTTGCTATTGTTTGTTTTCTACCCTTGCCATATCAAATGGTTGGCACAGATTATCCAAGGTATTGTCATTAAAATCCTTCCAAAAACTTTAAAATACCTAAGCTCTTTTTGATTCTATGTCCTCTTTTCAGATAAAATTTGTATTATATATATATATATATATATATATATATATATATATATATATATATAGTATAGGTAATCGATCCATTGGTATATAATCCAGGTGGATCCTTGTAATATTAATTATTAAAACTTATCCAGAGAGCTCGATGTATTTATAACAGAGCATATGTATTTTTATTTTATTTTTTTTTATTTACAGCAAAAAAAGCAAAAATTACCTCAACATAGAGCATAGTCCATTTCAAGTCATTCTGTACATGGTTATCATCAGCCCTTAAGTGTCTGTCTCAGAGCATTGTTTTAAATTTATTTTCAGTGTCAGTCCTCTTCTGGTAGACACTTTGTTAATGAGAATGGGTTTGTGTTAGCGATTGGTGGGGGGGGGTGTAAGGTATCTTATCCAGGGGGAGAAATGGTCTGGGGTTGGATTTTACTTATGGCTAGGACCTTTCGTTGTTTGTAGTTTAATATCAGTTCCTTCTATGTGGCATTTTGTATACAAGCCCCAAGTGTGTTTTTCTGGTATTCACAGTAAATAGTTTTTGTACTACAGGTGTCCAATATTAATAAGTGATGGGGGGTTTAAACTTAAACTCGTTAAGATTAATGTAAATTAGTTGAGTGGGTAATACCAGAGCACCCGATGGAATAAATCATGCTGTCCAATGCGTACATATCTTCATACATACCTATGTACATTTACATATCCATACATATATGCCACTCTACGTACACATACACCCACCACACATATGTAATTTGGAATTTATTTCTATGTCTACATTTCATGATTAGTTCTCGCCGTTGATTTAATAGCTTGCATTGATCTTTATATTTTATTATCCTGATTTTTTTTCTTCTAAACATAGCTTGCACCTATCCTTAAAAGTATCGGGAGTGGACCCCTGAAGGCAGTTGGCTGTCAACACTGACAACTTTCAGGCAACTCCTGCAGCCATGCCATCCACAAATGTTATGCCCTGTATTCTTTTTGATCTTGTCAGTACGGCCGAGAGTGGAGCTATGTAGTTTAGGTGGTGCATGCACTTTCATATACAGACCCAGGCCTGTGCCCTGGAGAGGTCACTACAGTTTCACCACCAAAGGATTGAATTTTGACCAAACGGAGTGTTGTCTTTTTATCTCTCTAGATAAACTAATGCCTAAGAGTGTGTAATTTTAACAATATATCCTAATCACTCAATCAGATAGCTTTTTAATATAAAAAAAAATTAATACTGATTTCATTTATAACTTATGTATTCACTAAAAAAAAAAAAGTAGCATAAAATTAAATATTGAATTTTTAGGTCATCTGTTAACACAGCTGAAAGCTTCAACTACTATAAATTATTTTTTTTTTTTTTAATGCTCTAAGAAGGTAACTAGATATCCTGTTGCTATGCAGGTATTTCAGAAGAATAGATACTATTTTACATAAGAAAACACAAGGAAGGCACTTTTCACTGAACAGCTCTCAATTTTGCTTCATTGTCTGCTTTCTGTTTAAGAAAAAAAAAACACCTATCTCACAAATGTTACTTATCTGAAAGCAATTTTAATGTGAAAAAAATATGAATATTTTTTTGATTAAAAAGTTTACATGTGACAATCTCTTAATTTTCTTTCTTTCTTTTTTTTTTTTTTTTTTTTTTTTTTGTAGGAATTGATGAAACTGAAGATATTGACCGTGACTTATTACGAGGAATATATGAACGGATCCGCGCCCAAGAGTTTCAGCCAGGAGTAGATCACCAGTCTCAAGTAATGAAGGTTGAACAGACCATTGTAGGCAAAAAACCAGTGAGTACTATTAATATCTTTTTAAAAAATTCACACCTTTGTTGTAACATGTTTGTTTTGTTGTGTTTTTTTTTGTGACAATTTACCAATTTTTAGGCAGTTTTTTTAGTTCAATGTTAGATGTTTACATGTATTTTTTTTTCTTAATGATATATCTGAAAATGGCATCTATTATTAAACATTTAAGGTTAAGCAGTTTAAATCATTTTTTGTATCCACTACAGATTGACTAAATTTCTGCAAAGAAATCATTCTTTATATTTTTGAATATTTCCTTTTTCCCTTTGGAACATGTATTCCTTTACATATTGAATCTCATTAGGAAATTATTATTCCTTTATTTTGTATCCAAAAGTTAGGAAGGGGCACTGAAAAGTTAACTCCACAAAATCTTACTAGACTTTCTCCTGAAAGGACTTCTTCATTGGGCTGAGAACTTTTCAGCACTCTTCATAGCATCATTTCACATTCTTTCTTTTGTTAAGAAATCTACATTCCAAATTGCTCAGTCTTTTTAAATTTTAAAAGCAATGGCATTCTTTTACATTAACATTGTCTCTGAATTTCCTATTATTTGATTGTACATATAAGAGGGCAAATGCAAGGAGGTGCTGAAAAGCTGTTGGCCTAACCAAATAACTAAGCATCACATTTTTAACATTCTTTGTGCTATGGCCATTAAGTCTGTTACTGGAAAAAAATTAAAAATTATTTTCTTAAGAAATGGCTCCTGATACACATGGCACAAAATGTAGGTAAATGAACTATGGTTACACATATTACAAAAATATTAGGCTGCAACATAGTATTTATAGTATACTAAGCAAATATATAACATACAGTTTATCTACAAAGTATGTTTTTATTTTCTCCATTTTAAAAAATGGATTCTGCCCTTAATGCCTCAATTTTCAGGTCTATTTTCAAAACTGTCAGCTTCAATTATAAAAAATCTTTCTCATGCATTAAAGAAATTTTAACTACAATTTAACTTGATTTTTTTTTTTTTTTTTTTCTCACCCAGCAACTTGCTTTACCGCACAGACGCCTTGTTTGCTACTGCCGCCTTTATGAAATTCATGATCCTTATAAAAAAGAAAAAATTGGTCTTCATCAGCGTGAAGTGTTTCTTTTTAATGACATCATTCTAGTAAGTATTTTTCTATGACAGTAATATTTCTATTCCTTGTGCTTTGTTGTTTTCAGGTTTGTGAGAGAAAACAAATTTAGCTCATTCTTAGGCAAGATATACAATTTCTAACATGAAGTTATACCAGTTGAGAAATTGTTGATATGAAAAGTTATATATATATAAGACCATGACAATATATTTCTAAGATTTCTTCTGGCATTACATTACCATTATGCTAACACAATAGTAAGCTTACCTTAAGACATCCAAAGGATTTATGACTAGTATAGCATCACATTGAGGAGGCACGGTGGGTAGTGGCTCGGATTGAGAAATTGGAGAGCCAAGTTTGAATTCCAGTCAAATGCATTACATTCACTTACATGCTAATACCCTTGGGAAAGGTATGAATCCTCTTCTTCTCCTCCCAGCTATGGGTAAATAGGACAGACCGGGTTCTATAGCCTTGGATGGCAACTGGTCTACCGCAGAAAGAAATGGCATCCTACTGCTGGAAAAATCTGCCTCGTTAGTCATATATCTTTCGATACATGATCGCCAAATCGTGTATCACATATGGCACATAACTCACTGATAGCATCACATTTTCCTTGTTGCTAAACTGCTCCATGTTATCGAATTGAACTTCTGTTAGATAAATATAACCAAGAGTTGTGCATATTATCTTACATGAAGAGAGAAACCAATTGACTCTTGAAATTTACACTTTAAGAAAACTACAAAATTATTATTATAATAGTTGGGCATGGTTGAATATATTTGGAAAGGAAGTGTTCATTATTTTGTTGAGGACAAGATTTCAATAATTGATAGAAACCCACACTGGAGAAAGCAAAGGGTGAAAAATGTCACTTGGAAAAATTTGACAAAATAGTTCAACAATGTAAATATGTATGACATGTAAAGAAACAAAATCAGTGCCTGTGAAAAATAATAAGTCAATTTTCAATAAGAGTATTGAAGATCAGCAAATTTAGATCTACCCAGTTTATTGTGAGGAAGTTTTTTTTTTTTTTTTTTTTTTTTTCAGTCTAAGGAATCTGCCATTGATATTTTGAATGAACTGTCTTCTGTTGGAACATTCTCTTTCCAGATAAATTATACACCCAAGGAAGTTCCTGATAAAGTCAATGATGATGATGAAATTAATATGAACAACTAAATGATCATGACTGATTTAATACAGTGTTTATAGGATTCAATGTCATTAAAGACTTAGATTTATTATTAATTTACTCTGAAAGATATGATCATAAAAAAGATGTTTCTTCATTATTTTTGGTTTATGTACAATTTATATTCATATTTTTGTTTTTCTTCAGTGACTTGAAATCACCCTGATTAATAGCTTCTATACAGTATATTCCACCTTTTATGTTGTTTTCTTTTTAATTCTTACGACAATTTCTTGTTATTTCAGATTACAAAAATTTTTAGCAAGAAAAAAACAGGAATCACCTACTCCTTCAAGCAGTCCTTCTCCTTGTATGGCATGCAGGTGTATCTGTTTGGAACGCCTCGTGAGTATAATCAGATTTGTTTCGTGTCTTTTTGTCAATCTTGATAGATGAGTAAAAAGAAATATAATCTCTCATTACTCTTTTATAAGGAAATATAAAAAAAGCAATTTCTGAAGTCAAACCTTCTTTTAAATTTCTGTCAGTTGTCTGACCTTCCTCCTTTCAGAAATCTGGGTTTTCAATTATGTTTCATTCTTTGTTATCAGCCAATGATGAACATCATTAATAGAAAAAGGATATATTATTGATTTAAATGTAAAAATTGATGAGGAAGAATAAAGATTGTTTTAAGAAAAAAAAAAATTTTAATTTCAAATTTATTTAGAATTACAATCAAGTAAAATTTCTAAAAAAAATGTTGATTCCAGATAATCTGATTATGTATATTTATTTTCATTTTATTTAATTATAAAGATTTTTCAAAGTTTTAAAAAAAATTGATTCTTCCAATCTAATCTTTGTCTCACCAATTGTTTTGTTTCTCTCTCTCTTTCTCTCTTGTTTCTCTCTTTCTCTTGTTTCTCTCTTTCTCTCGTTTCTCTCTTTCTCTCTTGTTTCTCTCTTTCTCTCTTGTTTCTCTCTTTCTCTCTTGTTTCTCTCTTTCTCTCTCTCTCTCGTTTCTCTCTCTCTCTCTCTCTCTCGTTTCTCTCTCTCTCTCTCTCTCTCTTGTTTCTCTCTCTCTTCTCTTTCTCTCTCTCTCTTGTTTCTCTCTCTCTCTTGTTTCTCTCTCTCTCTTGTTTCTCTCTCTCTCTCGTTCTCTCTCTCTCTCTCGTTCTCTCTCTCTCTCTCTCTCTCTCTCTCTCTCTCTCTTTCTCTCTTTCTCTCTCTCTCTCTCGTTTCTCTCTCTCTCTCTCTCTCTCTCTCTTTCTCTCTCTCTCTCTCTCGTTTCTCTCTCTCACACATACAGACATACACACTTTTCTCTTTATTTTTTTCTTTTCATCTTTCAGATTACCAATATGGTATTAGGTTGTCCAGTAACGGCAAGGTGCTAATTACGTTCAATGCTAGGAATGACCATGATAGGCAGAAATTTGTTGAAGATCTCAAAGAAGCCATTTTAGAGGTAAGCTCTCCAAATTAGGCATGAAAGAAATAAACATTGGTATAGAGGTTGAAATATAAAAATATTATTTGCTACAAATATATAACTTTTTGGCAACAGTTGCATGTCTCAGATGTTTGCTTATCAACTTTCATATTCCATTATAAGAATGTTTTACATTATGATGTGTCTGCTGTTTCCGTTAAAATTATCAAAACTTTTAAATCACAAAGAAAATAAGAAAATTTGATTATCCCTGTTTTGTATTGAAATAGCTTGAAAATAAAATTTTTAAATCCTTCATGTACAGATTTGATATACACTCAAAAAAAACTAATTGATGGTGCAGTTTTATGTTGATACTTTAAAACCTCTCCTCCATTTTAAAAGAAAAAAAAAGAAGCTTTTCCTCAGCCTCATTCTTACAAGACATGTTTAGACTTCACACACAGCTGCTGCTTTTTGTTCTTTTACCATTGACTCCTGAAAATTATAGGTTTTTCTATTAGAAAAAATTATATTTATAATTTTTCTATCAGAAATTATATTTGTCAAGAATTTTCATGCTTGACCGTTTTTAGAGGAAAAAACCGACAGGTTTCTCATGTTATTTATCACAAACATTTCCATACACTGGATCATTTCCTTATTTAATACGATAATTAAATTCATGAATGGTACATCAAAAATCATTTGTGCTTACAAAAATAAATTAGTGAACGTTAGATGGGGGATCTAAAAAAAGAAAAAAAAAGTGAGAATTTTTATCATTACTAAAAGTTAGATACTGTGAAATTCTATTTAGTTACTATGAACTAATTTTTTTAAAGATTTAACAATCAGATTTAGTATGTTTTCTTTACATTTCACTACTATAAATTATGATCTGAAAATTAATTATTCTGCTTAATTTGTGCCATAAGACATTAAGTTTACATTTTTTTTGTATATGTCACAATGTGATACTCAAAAACACTTCAGCAAATATTAAAGTAAGAAACTTAGCTAAGAACTTCATGTGAGTTGACTTTAAAGTGGAAAAAAAAAGTTTCACTTTGCTAATGTGCGGAAAAGATCAGACAACTTGTACAGCATTATTCTGTCAAAGAACATTACTTTATTGCCTAAATCAACTATCCAGCTTCACTGAATATGATCTTGTTCAAGTTCCTTGTAAACCAACCCAACATTTTTTTTTTAATCTAAAGGAAAACTAGGAAGTCTGTACTTCACCTTTTAAACACTCGAAAATCCAACTTACTACCAATGGTCTGTGAAATGAATCCCATTGTATGTATAAAATGAGGTGCCAGGCTGCATAAAAATGGAAAAAGTGAACAGCTTATTTATATTCACTTTGTGCTAATACACTTAGAAAAGGCATGACTTCACTTTTCCATTGCTAGTTATTCAAATAAAATGTCTTATTGGTATACAACAGTGTTTGAGTGAAAAGTTTCTGTGAACACTAGAGAAAGCCACTCTCTCACAACTGTCCAAGTGGTGGTGGTTGTAATAGTAGTAACAATAAAAAGCTGTTACTCTCATTGTTGATGTTGACCAAGGTTCTAGATATACTAATCTCTCTTAATCTTGAACCACATTTCTGCTGGATTGACAAGCTAAGCTTTGTGAAGCCAAAATGACAAATGATAGAAATCTCATCCAGATCAAAATTCAACTAATCCTTATAACCAAAATACAAAGTAAAGATCATGAATGGTAAAAAATATCAGCTCAAGGGTAGTAAATTTGTAAAGAGACAAGTTTTTCAGGTTAGTATCAAGTGCTTCATTACTGGATTAAAAAAAAATTTTGGTATCAGATAAATTTATTTAAAGGTCACCAAAAGAATTGTAAACATAAACCTGAAAATTATCTCCACTTAATTTTGATGGCACTCTTTACATGTTGGCAAAACAAACGGTTTCTCCCATTTCCTCCAACAATATACTATCATGTTTGTAGAAATATGTAATTGAGGATTGTTGTTGTAAACTACTGAAATTTAAACAACTGATATGTTTTCTTTTCCTGCCCATCCCCACTCTTTTTTTTCTTTTTTCTTTTCTTTTTGTAGATATAAAGGCTTTTTAAATTTTAGGCCATTGCAAAACAATGAACTCTGTTTATGCAGTAAATGTTGTCTGTGGTAGGAGGAGAATCTGTAGTCTATTAGATCATATCTTTCAGATTTGAAGACTATATTTTTGCTTTGAAAATATAAATGGTTTGTAGAGAAAATGAGTCAAATAGAACAATGGTTCAAATCATTTCAAAACAAAAGATTATTGTTACCAGGATAACCCAGTTTCATGATTTCATTTTATGCTCATCTCAAAGCTGTGTGTGTGGACACACATATAGGATGAAGCAAGTAATTAAGAACAAATTCTAAAGAAAAATAATCAATACAAAAATCAGTATACTTTCACTCAAATTTGTGCACATTTAACTTAGACAAAGATTGTTTAACAAAACTATCCTTGACTTCAAGGTCAGCTTCAGAAATGAATTTATGCCCAGATTATGTGGTTCTTGCTCATCTCATCTGTCACATCCACAATAGTGGCCTTCAGTAAGTATTTAGTTGTGTGGGGGTTGCTGGTTGGTCTCCCTCTCCACATGGTCATCTGTCTAAGATTCAAATTAGGAGAACTTGGAGGCAATGTTGCAAAGCAAGCCACTTCAAGATCATATTGGTTATTCTCTCACTAAACGGTTTGATCTTGCCCTGTACCTTGATTTAGACTGAGCCCCTGTAGGAAGTAGGGCTGCTTGATTTGACCCTCGCAAGCTTTGGGATCATCACAGACAACAGGAGCTTGGTGTGTGTTACCATAGGTACCTCCAAGTCACTCAGGGAGCACCATCTGCAGTTTTTCCTGTTCACATTCTGGTCAAGGTTCTTCTCATTGTGGCACTTAAGCTTGCTCAGTAAGCATTTTTGTTAGAACCCCAGAGAATTGAGTGATTTATTAGATATAAATGCTCTCTCCTTATCATATAGGAATTGTACTGAATGTCCTTGTGCACCATCTATACACACCTGATAGTGAACTTTTCAAACTTGAGCTGCTCTGTGATAGCCCTCATCAACTTGAAAAGGTCATGGTTTATGTCTTGGTTCTGCTGGACTAACTTTGCTCTCTTTATGAGGTTTGACCACTTAAAATATTTCTTTTTCTTGGCCATAGAGAATATGCTTCTACCAAGAAGCTGGCCATCTGTCATTGTTACTGACCAGTGTCACAAGCATAGCAGCTTACTTTCTGTGTCACATTGGAAGCTAGTGTTAATGCTCTTGATAAGTGAAATGAATATCATAATTTGGTGCATGGAGTATAACATGATTGTTAGGTCATTTTTTTCATTATAAAGGTGTGTTCTCAATTAGTTGGCACACTCAGTGAGTGTCTTTATGTATGTATATCTATATAGGAAAGTGTCACTATATCTGTAAACATGATCTATGCAATTATTTATTTATACTTTGATATTAATATTTTTTCATGAAACTTATACATATGTAAGTTCTCAATTGTCATTTCTTCTTAGATGTATTCACCAATATATGTACAAATAGGAGGAAAAGTATTTCAACTATATCTTATGTTATCATTTATTATAATGCTTAATTAAGCATGATAATAAATTAATATTGTTACAATATGGCTGAAGTTTGAATAAGAAATGATTTCCTCTTAGAAAATCTTTAAGTAATTATCATCAAGAATTAAATTTTTATCTTTGTAAGTTTTCATTTAAAAGTTAATGTTGGAAAGGCCGTATATTTACCATAATTCCCCATATTAATACACATATTTTTTTTTTTTTTTCTGAAAAATAATAAGCAAAATCAGGGGTCCATATTATGCACAGCTGCAAAAAATAATCTTTAAAAATAATTGCTGTTTCATAGGTCAATTTCAGTTGTGAAATGACTATTCACTACAAACATATGACAATTTGATACTAACATTCAGTGATTGCGACACCCCATAAGGATGTCAAATACAATCATATGTAACTAAAAATACTAACAAATGTAAAATAAAATAAGAATTATCATAAAACTAAATTAGAATAATATTCTGTTTAAAACTTTTTTTTTTTTTTTTTTAATAAGAGTAGCAAATGCTGACCGTAATGAAATTGGAGAGGTACAATTTATAGTTTGATTACCAAACAAGGGGTGTGTATTATGTGCGAGTAGAAGCATTTTCCCACACTTTCAGCACAATTTTAGGGGTGTGTATTATGGATGAAGGCATGTCACACATGGGGAATTACAGTAATTTTGCACTTATGTGAACTTTTAGTCTAATCTCTCTTATGTCTAGAATATACCTGTATTTATTGCAATGTGCAGTTCCATCTCATCTGGGTACAGACTTTTTTTTTTTATTATTATTATTCGTTTTTAACATGGTCTCATTTTGACTCAAATGCAGCCTGTTGCCACAATTAAACATTTTTTTTTCTTTGTTTACATTCTTTGCTTAATTTCAGACCACTGGCTTAGAAAGCTTACGGATTGAAGAGGAATTGCAACGACATCGTGCCACTCACAACACCATTGATGATGACTCTCGAGTCTTGATTTATGACGTGCTAAAGCCATCAGATCCTGCGGTAAATAGGCTCTCTGCACCTGAGTGTGGTTTGAAGAAGTCTGCTTTGTCCAATTCTCTCCTTGACCTCTGTGAAGGTATGCATGCCTGTCCACCCGCAAATAAACCAAAGTCGCTCATTTGCCAGTCTGTCCGCTTACATTTCCCTGCTCCATTCCCTCTGATTTTGGAAATCCCTAAACAGACGGGGAGAAAAACAAAAAATAAATTTGTCCATATTAGAGTTGGGTAGAGCTTGGAAGAGCAGGCCAGCTGGCATATCACATTGTTTACTTGCTTCTCTTTTTATTTTTTTTATATTTTTTCTTTTCAAAGTCATTATTTTTGTTTTGTCATCATCCCATTTATCTTCATGTCTCTTCATCTGGATCCATTATTTCCCTGGTGTCAACACTCTTAAACTTCATCACCTCTCACTCCCCCACTCTCCTACTACTACTCACCTCTCTCTCTCTCTACCTTCTTACTTTACAGTTTTTTTTTTTTTTTTTTTTAGAGCAAATTATCATTCACTCCTTTTGCCAATCAAAAAATTAATTCCTTTTGGAAATTAACTCAATAGAACCATTTTTAATTTCTTTGATAACTCATTTGATCACATTTAATTGCTAATTTCTAATCATGATTTTTTAAAAAAATTTTATCTATCATCAATTTACACAATGACCATTTACAATAACAGACTAGAAAGAATGTTTTCATCAGTGTAAAATGAAATCATAATTATCACCACATTCACCCCCTATTTGTTGCTATGTATCAGGAGATCATATATTTATATATTTTCATTTGCTTCATGCTTTATTTCACAGTTTGTGTTTTAGAGTTTGGGGGACAAATATCATTATTCTTTCTAAGGATCATTTCTGCCAAGTGTAAGCCTTCATTTAGCCATCCTTTTAGTAACTGAGTATTTTCAGTTTGTGCTTTTGTAAATGAAATGCCTGGCGAATGTCTTCGATTACTTTTTTTTTCTTCTGAAATTCACATGTTCTAATTAATGAACAAAAATTAAGTACTTTCTCCAAATTTTGCTTCCATATAAAATTCTTTGCTCTCTTATGTCATTTTTGTGGTAAATGTAAGCATTTAATTTTAAGTTTTTAGGTTCTTCTTTTCTAAAGAGTAGGAGTGGGGATTAGTATCATCACAGGTAGAATTGAATGCTGGCATGGGAAAATTGTTCTTTTGTGTCTTTCATGAAAACAGACTTTAAGTTCAATAAAAATATAGGAAAATTAGGATAATCTATTTTAATTCCTTTTGATCATAATTCAGAAATTACCAAATGTCTATTTACTTTCAACCAAAATCTTTCTCATTGCAACCAAAAACAAAATTTTAAAGTGCCAACATTTTACCTATTGATCCAAAGAAAATGAACTTTGTGGGGGTTAGATTATTTGTATAGACTTCTGTACTCTATTGTGTGCTCCAAAAACTAAAGAGATACTTTAGTGTACTTTTGAAGTACAACTTAAACCATTATTCATTTTTAATGTTGCTGATTTTTCAGTTTTCTTAATACTACCTATATTAAAATCCTTAAATATAATTTCTAAATGTATTAGAAACTGGTATTGTTAATATGTGCAAAGGTCTTCATTTCTTGTCTATTATTCTTTGACCTTGATGTTGAGTTAATATATCTCTTTGTGTAATAGATGTAGACCTAATTTCTTTGTTTCATTTAGACAGATTTTCTTTTGCAGTTGTACTTAATCTTCCTGTCTTATCACTTCCAGACCCCCCCAATAGTCTCTTTATTATTCCCAAAGAAAAGTCACCTGTCTTTTTCTTATTTCTAAGGCCATAAAGACATTAAACCCTGGTCAGTTGGCCTAAGCGCAGACACACAATGCACTGATTGATTCATTTCTGTGTATACACATACAATCGTTCAATGTTGCCTACAATTATTTTCTGTACATTTTATACCTTTTTCTTCTTAGACATTTAAACTGACCATTACCTACGCTTTTTCTTCTCTTTCTTTTTTTTTTTTTTTTTTTAATTTCTGACAGATTTTTGTTCTCTTTTCATAATCTATCAGTAATATGACTTTTTTAGGTTGTATTAGTCTGTGAAACAATATAGGAATATTTTTATTTCAAGTAACACTAACACTTATCTGTATAAAGATTTTTTATGATTGTTACACCTAGATATTGATAGGCTCAACCTAAAAGCAACAGCTGTCTACTTCATTATTTTGGGGATCTACTCATCATTTTGTTGAGACATTTAAAGGCAGAAATGTCACTTTTTTTATAATTAGGTAGTTTTATAAAGCTATAATAATATTATTTAGATAAAACTCTTGTACAATTAATTATAAGTTTTTTTTTGTTTTGTTTTTTTTGTTTTTTTTTTTTATGGATTTATGTTGCAAATATTGGTTACCAGTTCATTTAATCCTAATGATAATCTTTCTCAAATCTAATTTTTCAGAGGAAGGTAGTTCCTAAATATGCTATTGTTCATCCAATACAAGGCCCCAGAGCCACTCAAAGTAGAGGTTTACTGAATGGGGTTGTTGTGAGTCTAAGAGGAAGTAAGCAGTGCATATTATGTGGTATAGATAACAGTTGAACTTGAAGCAGTTAATATCGTAGTGATTGTGGAAGCATCCTCTTGGGAGTCTTTCATAAAGTAACAGTTCTTGAAGTCATCTGAGTGTAACTTCCTCTTTACCAATGGAATATGAAGGGAATGAGGATGAGTCAACCATGTGGTATGGCAGGCACTAGCTGTAAATGTCTGGATTGGTGGAACTAAGGAATATAGCTTGTCTGCAATCAAATAATAATGAGAGGCTCACAACTTTTTGATGATGGGAAAGGGGTTGTCAGGTGAGAAATAACTCCTCTCCCACAAATCTGTGTAAACATTTCCAAACTAACAAAGTTGGAAAGTGAGAATTGGATGGCTACAATCCAGATATGACAGCAATACTCCACTTTTGCTTTGGTTTGACTCTTGTAAAGACAGAGCATGACAGGTGGGGTAAGGTACTGCCTAGGTCAGTACAAGGAACGGCTCATTTCTCCAGCATCTTTAATGATGGATCATCTGATTTTCCACTTGAGGTCAGGAAATGATAATCATTTATTTCTAATTCATGATCTCCCTTAAAAAAAGGTACAAATTGAAAGAAGTACTCTATTTTCTTTGACTTTGTTAATTATTCCATCTTTAGTGTCAGAAATGTAAATTTTAAAATTTCACTGACAAGCAGCAGCAGCCAAAAGAAGTGGGCTAATGAAAAGTTGTTTGAAGGTGTGTAATCTTCCTTAACTAAGCAAAACTCTCAACCAGATTTCAGACAAAAAATAATTTGAAGTGCTTTTATAAAACAATCAAAATGACATTAGTCCAACTAGTAAGCAGTTTTGTAAGTCTAAAAGTAGTTGTGTCTTTAAATACAATGAATTTAAGCAACTCTTTGAATTCTAAATTTTGTATCTTTGGTTTACTTTCTGAATAAAATAATGATATAACTTTGAAGGGTGGAATTTAAAGATATCAGTTAAAGGTTAAAGAACAATTGAAAAAAGACTGATTCATTGAAAACGGCAAATTGGCTCCTTTCATCATGACATTACAACAGGGTCTAAACTAGATTAAAGTTTCCATAAACACTAAAAATGCAATAAAATTTCAAATCAAAATAATCCTTATAAGCTTTCATTATATTCAAATTGTTTTAATAAAATTAGGAGCATTTTTGAATGATGAACATTTTTTTTTTATTCTTCCAATTATTGTCAGTTTCCTTTTTATAACCTTTTTATTACTTGCAACACTTTCTTTGTCCAACCATTAAAATGTCATTTGCAACTATCAACATCTTCACTCTTTCTCTTTTTATGAATGCCAGAAGGTGCCAAAATGTATGCTAAATGTTGGTATTTGTCTGTTATTTTGGATGCCAATGATGTCTATTCATTATCTCTCCAGTTGCAAGTCTCTCTGCTCAACTATACTTCAAGTTCATCACATTATTTCCAAATGACAAAAGCATTCAATTTTCATCTCAAAAGTTACATTCACTGACTCTGTCCTCACATTGCCTCTCTATATGAAACACATATTCATTGGCCAATATCATATTGTCAAAATGGCTTTCTTTTTTTTTTCTTTTTTTTTTTTAATAACAAAACATTTTTATGGTTAAAAAATATTTGAAAAATTTGTACATTTTTCAGAACAAAAATCTCAAACCATAATCCTGCAAGGAGTTCACATAATTTAAGTGTCATTGATACAAAGAGCTGTCCCTAATTTTTTTTCATTTTGCTTCTATATCCTCAAAACTTAATGCATTTTGACAATATAAAAGAAATAATTGTCTTCAAAGTCTTTTTGAGATCCATTCATCTGCTTCTCATTCTTCACACTCATCAAACTGATCACACCTTTTTAGGTGTTTGTCACTTTCAAACAGCATCTCTTCTTGCTATTAAGGCATGAGCTTCTCTTTTTAATAAAAAATTCTTTCAACATTAATCTCATCTCCAAAATCCTTAATCACAATTTGAACCTTTTAACTTTATCCCAAATATCCCGCCCCCACAGATCCTTGTCATTTCCTCAAATTTATTAACAACTTTGTTTTCAGGCTTACATTTGCTCCCACACACTCATACTAACCTTTGAATAAACAGTCAATGTAATCATAATTCAGTGGTGTACATCTCTGAATTTGTTATTGAGAAGCATAAAATGCTCAGAGCTACTGATTTCAATCAGAAAACTTGCCTTGAGAGATTTTCTGTATAAATGCCTTGAGGTAAGACAATAATTTTAAAACTTCCACTTACATATAAATATATATACAAGCTCAGAATGAAACCAAGCAGAAATAAATACATACAGAATAAAAATTTAAATTCCTACAGAAGGAAATGTCATTCTGTTGCCATAGAAGCCTTTTAAAAATGAGTAAATAGGATGTAAGCCTGAATAATGGATAGTGATGATGTTAAGAAACTGAGTTGTTTCTTGTTTGTTCAGCACTGGATGATTTTAAGAAATAATTGTCTATTGTACAACAAATGAAAGATTCTTTTTCTTCTATGTTGACAAATTTGAACTTGGTTTGTGTTTTTGCTTCATTCATATTATAATAAATAAACATGAGAATGACTTGCTCAATGCACGCAGTTATCACCCCAACCCCAAAAGTTCAGGCCAAGATACAAATGAGGCTGGCAGAGTGTATAGCAAAATAGTCTGGCATTTGCTAGATTTTATGCAAGAATGGTTGTTGAAGTTTTCCACTTGGCTACTGTGTCTCCTTGTATGAGGGCATGCTGAAAAATTCTTAACCTGACCATGTAATATTTCCAAAAGAAATTCTCACTTTTGGTAATTTAGTCATATTTAAGGAAGTGAGTGAAGTTGAACACTTCTCAACTTACACAGTTGTATATGCACTTTTTTAGATGGTAGGGGGGGGATTTGGAATTTTAAAAAATTCTCCTAATTGCTTTGCATGATTAATAGATAAAAATTCAGAATTACAACATTGAAATTTACACATTTTTTACACAAGACAGGGATTGCCAACTTGTTACAGATCCCAAAAGTGGTACATTATAATACTAGCAATGTATTTTGCCTCTGTTTATATTCATACACTAGTTTACTATTGTAGTCCATTATTTATTATTTGTAAATAGCTGCAGTTTTCACTTTTTTAAATTATCCTTTAATTCAATTTCTCATATAAAAGAAAATTAACAAAAAAAATTAAAAAATCAGAAAATGATAAACTGGAATTCAATAAATAATTGAATGAGAAGATTTCATATTTCCATTTACAGTTTATTTTTATTTAATAAACAAAAAAAAATCATGAAGATTCCTCATAATACACACATGGAATTGTTGAGAATAAATTCATTACTGAAACTGAAATTTTGTAAGTTTCCCTCAGTTCTAAATTCTTCTGACATTATCAATTTTTGGCAATCATTATCCGGCAAATATTTTCCAAAACTAAGAATTTCCTCTGAACGATATCTGCCATTTTGAAATGACCCACAGATGTGGATATATGTGATTTCAGTTATAACATTAAAAACCAAACAAGATCACAATTAAGGAACTGACATGGTTATTTAATACAAGAGGAAGTAAAGTGATTTAGCAAAATAATTAGTAGTCAAAACTGAAACAATACTAAATGAAAGCTGGATCAATCAGTGTAATCATGGTAATCCTTAAACAGTTCACCAAGAAGGTAATTTCAAATAGTCTACAGGATGTTAACAAAATGACTTCACAAAGTGAATTGTGTAGAAATATTTTTGGTCGGTCATATTTGAAAATTTAATGAAATCAAAGAACTCCAGTTTCATTTAGTGAATTAATATTCATCTTGATTTTTATCAATAAATTATATAAAAATGTTAAATATATTTACAGAAATATATTTTTATAAGAATTAATGGAAATAAGATTTGTATGGGGCATCACTGATTGAAAATTATCAACTGGAATGTGAAAGTTATGCCTTCATACACTTTTTTTTTTTTTTTTTTTTTTTTTTTTTTTGAGGATGTTGATTTTAATAGTCTAAATGATCAATGAGGATATTTTAAAAATCCTCTTGCAAAATATTAACCAAAAAGATTTTTGCTTTTAAACATTAAAAACTTTGTAATTTTAAACAAAGAAATTTGAATAATTCCTGGAATTTTGATTTTGGTCATTTTGTGTTTTTAGCTTTTATCAGTAATTCTTTGGGAAATGTTTGTTCTCAGGTGAATCAACTCTGCTTTTATTTTTGCATAACAAAATAACTGAGGAAAATGAAGAATATTAAATTCGGTTATAAAAGGCATTCAATTAAATAGTTCATATATAATCAACACATTGGTAAATGTTAGTGTACAATATTTCATATACCATTTAATTCTGAGGTACTGCTAGACAATTTCACCTACTTAGTTTAAAATTAAATCTATAACTAATTGTTTTGTTGGCTTAATTATTTTTGTCACCAATCTTTTAATGGATATTGGGTTACTTACTTTTTGAATAGAATGCAGTATAATGTCTTAGCTGTCTAAACTTTCTTATTCCATTCATTCTAATTGGACCATTTTTTTTTCTTTTCTGTTGTAATGCTTTCAAAGAATTTCTATATGTATTAAATATGTAATAAACTCAAAAAAAACATATGTAAGTCAAAGGAACAAGTATATATTAGTATACATGCTGGAAACAGGCTATGAATTTTAAAACAGACTTTCAAGTTATAATTTATATACAAGTTTTTGTGCTGAGAATGTCTCCATGTAATATGCATCTCACTGAGTTCTGAATCTTGACGACAAGTAAAGTTGGCTGCTGCTGCTGGGTTTCATTAGAAAGGACAATGTAGAAACAATGTAGTGTTTGCTAAAACAATATATTCTTTATTTGAATCTTCTCAACGAATCAAATCTTTGTGTCAGAAGTTCATGAACCTTTAAAAATTTAAATATATATATATATTGTTGTTGTATGTAGTGATCAAGGTTATTGGTGTTTTGCTTTTCCTTCACAAAGAAAATATCTACTTTTGAATCTTAGCATTTGAATTTCATTCTTGAGTCAATTGTCCAACTCTGAAAAAGTTTTAAGATATTATTTGAAGTCTAAGCAATCCAACTTTTATAAGGTACCTTTATGAAGATTTTTATCATGTATTATCTTTTTTTTTTTTTTCTATTCCTTTTTGTGATATCAGTTTATCTTCTAAACCTCAAGCTTATATTTTGGTATCAGGAATTCAATTCTGTCGTCTTGATAAGTTAATAATATGGGTACATGGTGTAACATTTTATTGACATTAATTACTTTTTCTTTCTTTCTTTCTTTTTTTTTCCTATCTTTCTCTGCTTGGACTGTTGCTCTGCAATATTATCTGAACTTTAGTAAATCTGACCCCAATTTTGAACTCTGCTGATCAAAACCTTGTTTTCTTTCTATGATTAATGAACTTTTTATCAGATTTTCTTTTGTGGTATCAGTAACTTTTTGAGACTAGTCTATTTCTTTCCCCTCTGCAATATCCAGATGAGATTCATGGGTTTGCTTGATTTATATTTAAACTATGGCACAAACATTTTTTATTTCTTTTTTTGCATTGTTGTTGTTGTCAATATTTGTTGTCCTGTCCATCTGTTGCCTGTGACTGACCATTTTGGTCTGACTGCTTCAGTTACCTTTCTTTCCTACCCCCCCCCTTTACTTCCACCTACACTCATAAATCACTGTATTCATCCTGAGGGAGACAGATTCATTGTATCATCAACATTTTCACACAATTGAGTATCTTTTTAATAATTTCATTTACCATAATGCCTCACATATCATCACATTTACAAAGAATGCATCCAGTTTTGAATAATTTCAAAGAAGTTAGGTTCCTCATTATCCCTATTTGGAACTCTATTCCAAACACTTCACATTCTCATCATTCCCAGGCATCTAAGATCCCTGTGAATCTCTCTGCGTGTGTGTATGAAATTTCTCTCATTCACCTTCTATAAAAATCAGTCATTTCAGTTGTTTATAAAATCAGTGAATAGTGTCAAAATAATTAAAAAAAAAAAAAAAAAAAAAATGCAAGCTTATAAAAAATAAAATACCAAGTATTAGAATTAAATTGGGCAATGCTATGTGAGCCCCATTCAGATTGATTTAATTCCTGATCACAAAAGCTTTGGGGTTGTGGCAGCTTTATACATCTTCTAACATTCCTTATATAAAATCCCAAAATTTTTATTTTTTATCATATATAAATGCATTTTCATATTGAAATTATCAAATAGTGTAAATGCTGACAAAATATTCCTTATTAGATTTTATACAAAACCCCTAAAGAGTAGCTGGGGATTTTCAGCTATACACACAGGCACGTTCAAATCCAGTCAAAGATACTAATTACTATCATTATTGAAGACAAAGGTCATATGTAAAAATTTATTTAAATGATAAATTTAGTTTGTTGGTAAATAATCTTTGGGGGGGGTATTTATGAAGGGGGTACAAATTTTGAATATTGGGGTTATTTAACTGAATACTACAATTTAAATTGAATTTTCTTAATGTAATTTTCAGCAATATGAACAAATTATGGAAAGTGCAAGTTTATCCATCTGCTTTTCCAGATCTAAATTCAAAACTAAATAAAACAGTAAATGATTTTGTTATGTATTGAAAAAAATTTTTGAAGATTCTTATCTTCCTATAAATAGCTGTTTGATCCATTTTTGAAGATTATCTTCCTATAAATAGCTGTTTGATCCATTTTTTGAAGATTATCTTACTATAAATAGTTGCTTGATCCATTTTTGTTCAAAATGTTTTTAAGTTTAATTCTAATAAATATCAAACCTTTAGTTTTGTTTTTTGTTTTTTGCCCTGATGAAATATCAGTGATTTCCATAGGAAATATGAACCTTTTTTAATTTTGTAAATATCTGAAAAGAACATTTTTTACATAATTATTTTCCTCCTATTAACTCAAAGGATATTTTTGTATTAAGTCTATAAACTGGTTCATATTTTATTAATCTAATAATACTAATGTCTACATAATATTATCAATGTAGCGCCATATAAACTAGCACTGAAATTAAAATTTGATGATTTCTGCTAAAGAAACAATTTTCTAGTGTTTTTAACTCCAAGAGGGAAATTTTTTTTTTTGTTGTTTTGATATTTGCTAAATGTGACGTTTTGATTGCTTCTTTCAGAATAAAATAGCTCATTGTTCGATTAGAGAGAATATTTAAATTATATTTCCAAAAATAAACAAAACCATCTTGGAAGACTCTTTATATATTCTGTAATGTTTGTGATTGAGTATAATTTGGATAATCTCCCAAATATTTGAATTTCTTGACCTTTTATTTTGAATTGGATTTTTTTATTTTTTTTTTATTATATATTTGTTTTAATGAAGACACTAACACATTTTTGTTACCTTACTAACAAATTTGTTACTGTTTATTGTATTTCATGGGATATAAGATGTTCATTTTTTTTTTTCTTCTGCAAATGTGCATCTTACATGCTATAAAATTATTGCAGATTTGGTTTTATCCCTCCCTATTTTTTTATACACAGATGAGGATATTAATCAAAAAAAAAAAAAAAAAAACCAAAAAACATCCAAATATTCAGCTTTGACAGTTTGCTTCAACCTAATTTTCTACGGTTTGGTTAGTAAGCTAGTTCACCTACTTTGAGCCATGACAGAAAATAATGGATTCCTAAAAGCTTTGTACAATGATTTGAACAAACACAAGATTGGGATACAGGACAGTGTCATGGACCTCTCTGATTTCAGACCATTTACCTATGGCACTTTAGATGCCAATTTAAGAAAAAAACTGAGCTTATTTTTAATTTGATGTTAAATGGAGGATATTTTAATTGACTGCATAAAAATATTTGATATAAAATTTGTTATAGATTGATTAGGTATGTCATTGTGAAGATGTTTAAGATATTATTGTGAATATTGTTAAGTGTTTAATTCATTTTCCTATTTGTTTGATTTTAACCTAAATGTACAAGGAAATGTTTATGGGATGTTCTACAGTTATTTTCTTTAGTCGCTTTTTTTTTTTTTTTTTTTTCCCAAAAAGCTTAGTTTAGTCTGGCAAAACAAGGCCACTAGCAAACTGTCAACTCTGACTGTTATAGCAACAAAACATTTTTGTTTAATAACCAAATTCTAATCTGATCACACATTTGGGTTACATCAGTTTCATGCTATTATTGCCAGTTTCTATGCGATGTGAGAAAATTTATCAGTGAATCACTGCTTGATGAAGACTGGAGTTTTGATAGAATAGTTATTTATATCTTCTACATTGTACAGTTGATTTGGTACTAAATAGGCATCTTTAAGATAAAAACTGTACATTATTTTTTTTAATTACTAGAATTTAAACTTGAATTATTTTTTTTTTAAATGATCAGTTTAATTAACTATTGTGTACCAGTTATAAATCTAATTCTTTCTCACAAATTTGTGAATGATAGATTTCTTTTTTTTCATCTATTGGTACAAAGTCATTTGTAAACCTTTCCTCATATCCGAGGAATGAATAAAGCATTATTAGATTCTGCAAGAGTTGGGAGTATTTTTTCGTAGCACTGAAGTCTTGTGCTCTAAATACTCTTGAGATTTATAAACTAAGGCTGTTAGGAATTTAACATGCTTCTAATAGAGGTTAATTGAATTAATGTCATTAAAAAAAAAATGAAAAAGACATTGTTAGTTTAAGGTTAAAATTGCTTTCTTGGTCTCTGCTATTTTTCTTTTGTTACATTAATAGCATTAAAGATAAGTAGAAAATCTGAATGAGAAATCTTTTTATACTTGACAAAACATCTCAAGGAAGTTAATATGTAACACATTGAGTTACTCCTCTCAGATTAGAAATAGATCAAATGATCTTTTAATATAAATTAAAGTCTGTACTCATATTTATAAAACCAGGTAGGATGAAATGATTGCACCTGACACCTCAAGATGATCCCCTTCCCACTTGCTTGTATCTCTCTCTGTCTCTTGACAAGTACTGCTGAGCATCATTTTGTGTATGTGTGTGCATGAGTGATTTCTATATGAAAATAAAATGTATAGCACTGTCATCCACATTATCTTGCTCTCCCATACATGTAGCACTCTCACACGATTTCTACAAGCTAAGTATGTGTGGCTGTTTGCCTTCACAGAGAACAGGGTCAAAAGGATCTTTTAATGTATAGATGTGTGCATAGATGTGTTGATAGTTTTGAGTGTAAGTCATCTTTTAACCCATTGTACCAAAGCATTTCTTTGTAAAAAGAGGGGATTAATTACACCCTATGTAAATATTAGCAAAGTCTCAGGAATGTAGTTGATGAAACTTTGTCTCCTTTTCTTTTCTTTTTTTAAATCTATGCTTGTGCTTCTAGTACAATGGGTTAATTTGTTTTATGTGACATGTGTGGAGTGTCTCTCTGATTTTTTTTTTTTTTTTTGTTTGTTTTATTTATGCTTTTAAGTGTATATTAAAAGAAAAAAAGGGTTAAATATCCTCTCTAGCCAAAGTATTGTCTCAACATGAGTTATGAATGCTTTTTTTTTTTTTTATTTATTAATTCCTTCACTTTAACAGCCTCATCATTATCATCATGAACATTTCAAGTGGTGTGGAGAAAGAATGCACCACTGAAAATGTTATGTACAAAATAAGAGGCTAATAATATAGCAATGATGGGATTATTAATCTGAAAGAATTGATTGGTGGTAAAAAAAACATTGTTAATTGAAATTTTAAAATTCTTTCTTTCATTCTTGATTACCTGATTGATTGGAGTTTAAGTAAGCTTTTTATTATGCATGCCATTTGTACATGAGACAGGGTTGATGTTTTATGTGTAAGCTACATGAAGAGGGCTGTCACATAATAAAATTACCAAAAAAAGTTACTTGATTTGCTTTTTGTGACATTCATTTTAGGATACTCTATATATTGTGCAGCTGATTACTGTTGGAACTAAATCCTCCCCTTTAAGCTCAGTACACTAGGATGAATGTTTTCATGTTTTCTTTCTTAACTAAAAAAAGCATTTTCTTGAATTTCATTTTGTGAAGAATTGTTTGATTCTCAAATGGCACTTTGCACCAATTTATTTTATTAATTTCCACAAACTTTATTATAAACTCCTCTTCAGCTTTACAAAAAAATATTGAAGCAAAAATTATTGGTGAGCCTTAAGAGACATTTTTCATAGACTCTGCAGGAGCTGGGAATATTTCATACTCTTGAGGTTAAGAAGTTGTACTCTTAGTCATATGAAATCCCAATATTTATTTATTCATAAGCATTCCAAGGAAATAAGAACAGGTAGGATCAAATAAAAATAACTTTAAAGAGATTCTAAGACTTTTTGTTCAATTCTCAACAGATCTTATTTTTAATATAATTATTGTTGCATGCTATTTTTCTTTCAAAGAACTTTCTTTTAATTTTAAATTTTAACTTTATTGAATAACATATTCACCATTTTGTTCCACTGCCATCTGCCAGGCAAGTTCATAATTCTATCCTCTCACAACATTATCAGCAAAGAACTGTTTTACATACCATTTGCAGTCTTGCAAGAAACTGAAATATTTTTCATTAAGAGAATTCTGTAAAGTGTGGATTGAATGGAAATTTTCCAGTCAACGTCTAACAAATATTTTGCTTGGTCACCAAAGAAACATTATATAGTATTGTCTTGATTGAATATTACGCTCTTTCTATTAAGCAATTCTAGGCAGATGTTTTCTTTCTTTTTGTCATCTGAGTGCTGCCTTTAGTTGGTCTAATTGGAAGAAGTTCTTGTTTTTAAATCAATAATTTGGGTCTTCCAAAGAAGCTCATAGTCAAAGATACTCTTGCAATCCTATTATATGCCCAGCATGACCTTCATTAGATGAAGTCTGGTCATTGGTAGAGTGAGTTTCATATGCTCCACAGTTTCTTGCATTCCACATTATAAAGTTTACATTTTTCATCGCCCATTGGTAAATGGAAATAGTAAATTCCCCACAAAAATATAGTTCAGCAGGTTCATTTTTGCTTATGTGGAAACATCAAGTTGATGTAAAGGACATTTTGTTGTCTCTTACATTTATTCTCTTCTGTGGATTATTCTCGGCTAATGTCTTGATTTGATTGCTATTAACTTCAACTGATCTGCACAACCTTGGAGCATCATTCAACATGAAACTTTGCTAATCACTTTTGTCAGGTTTTATCATTTACAGTACCTTCTCCATAAATTGCACAAATCTTTTCTTTGTGTTTGAGTTGCACTTTTACTTTTTGTACTTGAAATATAAAATGTCAAATGTTGCTAATTTTCTTGCCACTTCAATGTAAGAATCAATAAAGAAAACTCCAGGCTGTGATATATTTGTCACAATGCTATCAAAACTGATCTTTTTAAATGATGCTCTCAATGTCACCTAATGTAAGAACAAACAATTACTTGAGTAAATGCAATAGAAACTTCAGATTATTTGATATCTAGTTTTTCTCTTTAGGAGTAGACATCAGGTGTATGAATGTGGACAGGTATGTCAGTATTGATTTGTTTTTCAAATGATCAATATGGTATTAAGTCTTGTTTAAAGGTTTTTAACTTTTTAAATATAGTCTCATTGTTGTTTCCATATTTGTCAATTCAAAACTTGCATAAGAAAATCTTATTGTAACTTAAGTAGTATGTGGTTTTTCATTCCAATATTAACTTTCCTATATGCAGTTAAGCTTGACATTTTATTAATGCTCCTTCAAAAATTTTTGATTTTTTAATTTTCATTTAAGGGACTGCTTTTATCTGACCCAAATTAACATATACAGGAAGAAGAATGAAAGAAACTATACACAAGGAAGATGGAAGAAAAACTAAATTTAATCACAAAAGGCATGTTCAAAATTATGCCCATATCATAATTGATTCTTTATTGGCTGTCACAGGCTTTAATGAGTTCTCATAATTTATTACCAGATTCCAAAAAAATCTTAACAAGGATTTTGGATTATTCTCCTTTTGCTAAGTTCTCCAGGTCTTTCTTGCTTTTCTCCTATCTTAAGCTCTCTCCACAAAAGTCTTAGTTGAATTGAGATCTGGATTCTGGCTTCGCCACTTTAAAACATTGACTTTATTATTCATGAAGCCTTTCTTGACAAACTTTGATGCATGTTTGGAGTTATTGTCTTGTCGGAAGGTCCACTGATATTGTGGCCTAAGTTTTTTGGCAGATTGTTTGATGCTTTATCCAGAATCTGAATATACTGTTCTTTATTCATGATTGCATCCCCACTCTAACCAGGCAACCATTCCTACTGTCATAAAAATATCCATATAATATAATGTTGCCCAGACTGCCACCACCACTACCATACTTGACTATTGGACAGGCTTATTGGAGTTGAAAGCTTCACCTTGTTTTTGAGTAAAGCAATATCCCTATGCTCTGACCAAAGAATTGAATCCTTGTCAAGATTATGCTTAGCAAAAGGTAGATGAGCTTTTATGCTTGGAACAATGGAGTTTTCATTGGCTATCTTCTATGGAGGTCAGATTTATGCAAAGTTTGCTGGAATGTCTGGCAGAGTATTTCACTACCAGATTTATTTAAACTTGCCAAAAAATTATTAATATATGAATTATTGTTGACATTTTAATTTGTAAAATTAATCTCAAAGTGCATCATTCATAAATTCTTTGAAGTTTTTGCATAAATTATTTACTAAAATATGCATCATCAAAAATGATTTTATAATGATTCTCAAATGAGTAGCTATTAATGATCATTTGTAATATTTCATTTACTGTTGAGTTGTAAAAAGGGTTATAACAGAAACTATGGTACATTTTTATGATGGTTTCTTTTTAAAAAGATTTCTCATTCTTACATTTGTTCATAATTTTTAAAGGAACCAATTTTTGCATATGCACACAATATGTATTTCGGGCAGCAATTTCTCATTTGGTGAACTTCAGCAAAAATTCTCTGATATTTTTATTCTTTTTCTTTGGTTCAGACCATTTTTACTGGTTTCTGGGCAGAATTTGAACATTAATTGTCCAATGGTTTCTGAGCTCTTCTTCCTTTCATAAGCCATTATCAAAAGATGTATATGCCTGTGTAGGGGGCAGGAGTTAATAATGTTGAGTCTATTGGTATGTATTGCATTTCTTTGGTGGTCTTCATGCATAAGTGGCTGTCTTTTTTTTTCTTTTTCTTAAGTATCATATCTTCATATATATGTTATTTTGAAGTTGTGAAATATATTCAATGCTTGTTCCCAAACTGAATTAAATTTTGTTGGTGCTGGGTTGTTTGTATTTTATGGTTAATGCTTCTAAAATTGTTTTTGTTTTTTTTTTTTTTTGTTTTTTTTGTTTTATATGGTATAGTATTTTTGTACTTTTGGATTTCTTGTGTTCTATTGTTGTAAGACACCATACGCTGGCATGTAAACCACAAATTGAAAAAAAATAATAATACACCCACTGAAATGTGGATATATATAGTACTTGGAAACACCAAAGAAACACAATGCGTTCTTACAAAGACTATTTTATTAACCACACAATTTTTTTTACAATGGCTTATGGAAGTGTTTCTTAGACATTGGACAATTTATGTTTAAACACTATTAGGAAAATGGTTAAAAAAAGAAGAAAATTAAATTAAAAATTTTAAAGGGCTTTTGTTGGTCTTCAACCAAACACAATCAATTTAATAAAATTGGATCAACAAGACAAGCTTGTTTTACAGATTTACCACAAACATTGACTGGGTAAATGTGCGTGTGTATGTGTCTCTTAGTTAAAGTCTCCTTAAATGATCAACTTTGCACTGATACTATTATTAACAGTATCAAGTATCTTTATTAACATTCCAAATAGTTCTTGCCTTATTTATTTGCAAAAACATTGATATTTAATATTTTTCATTAACATTTAACCTAAGGAAACGAAAAATGACCTTTTCATCTGCATTGAAACAAAAGACAAATCAATATTGCTTTTTGTTTTAATCTGACTGGATAACACATTTGAGAGATAGCCCTTCATTGATAAAGGCTGATTTCATGTCAGTTTAACAGGTGCTTTGGGGACACTCTGCTATAAAGGTTTATCCCAACTTTAAATTAGTTCAGCTATTTTTGGATTGTTGTTTAAAACTGGCAGAATAGAGCATTTTCTAGTTTCTTCCACACTGTAAAATTATTCAATGCATTTTACAGTATTTGATTAATATTTAAAGAAGGAATTAAAAATATATATATATATATATATATATAATATATATATATATATAAAGCTTTCAGTGATATGCAGAAATAGGGATCTGGGTAAAAAGAAAAGCAAAATGACTACTTACATATTCAAAATATTTTAAAAAAGCCAAGTAGTAATTTTGTTAGTTATACATTTTGAAGCTTTATCTGAGCTTGTAAAACCTTGTTTTATTGCTTGTAAAATTTCTGGTTCAAAATTTTAGTCAATATAGATTTATTGATCTTGTACATCAATATTCCTAAGAATATTATCAGAAATCACTAGTCTAATTAGAGGTTGGGAAGAAAACAAACCAAAGAAGGATACCTAATTATATAAGGGTGTTTCATTAAGACGGATCAAAGTCCGCAGTAAATAAATCAGTGTTATTGGTGAAAATTTATTTATTTCTCTATTGGATCATGTTATTTAAGTCATGTCAATTATGTGTGAAAAATAATATCGCTCAAATGTCCACCAAATCTGAAAGAAAAAGAAAAAAAATCATTAGACACTTAAACTTAATTCATGTTAAAATGGCTTACTTTGTAAATTATATGATTAAAAAGGTTTTTTTTTTTAAATTTCTTTTCTTGTGTTCTGCAAAGTCTCCAGTTTTCATCAAGTAGCATCTAACTGCTGGTTTAAAAGTTCCAACACTTGTTAGTCTGTTCTGTGAATGTACATTTATATAATTAGAATGGGATTAATCATTTTATGTATAAACATTAAGGGTAAAAGTTTAACTTTTTCCTGTCTGTAACAAATACACTTGTTATGTGTTATAATGTGACAGAAAATTTCTTGACTATAATAAAATAAATACTGTATGATTTATTGTTGAATCAAAATACAATCAACTGTGTACATTGATTCCTTTACTAACAAAAAAGGTCATAAATGATATACATATCTATAGCACCAGTATTAATATTTCAAACAGAATTCTGTTTCTAGTATTTTCCCATTAAATGTTTTGCCACTGGCTAATATCCTTATCCTCCTCAATTTCTTTTTATTCTCAGTCATAGAGATTTTTCTCATGTCAAGCCTCAATATGATCACTATACAATTAGTCATAAATTTGGCTCATTTTTCTAAGGTTAAATAATTTCTTTTCAATTATTTTCATTCATTATTTTTTTTTTTTCCATATTCATTTTTGTTGTCATATTGTGAATATACTTTTATCATCAAATAATTCACTTTATATTAATTATGTTCTTAGCCATTCTCTTTTTAGTCAGGACTGACTACTGATTCACTTTTAACCACTAGATTCACTTTTTTAGAATTTCATTGCTTGATTTGTGAAATGCTTTTATCAGAAAAATTGTATAAGGATAGAGTAAAAAATATTAACTCAGAAGTATCTTTGAAGCTAGTGTAGCAATATATTTTTTTTTTTTTGCTTGCATTTATAATAATTAACCTTACAATTTTATGATTCTTAAAAACAAAAACTTAATTTAACCATTAAACTATTATTGCACCTGAGAGAAGCTGATGATTCACTATGGCCTTCATGAATGATGATCATGTCTGATTCTATTGGTCATACATTTATAACATAATTTTGACAATTTTAGAAGAGCAGTTTGAATTTAAATTGTTTAATTTCCTCAATCATTTTGTAATAGTTTAACTTTAAAACTTATATTTGTTTAAATAGGTATGTTTTATTGACAAAATATGAATTTTTCTTTTAAGGTCTTCTAAATTCTAGCACTGATCAGAATCAGACAATGGTCCACCTGGGATTTTGAGAAAGCTTAACATACAAATAGAATAAGATTTCCAAGGGGATTTAATATCCATTTACTTTTCACCTGAAACCCTCTTCTCTTTCACTTCCACCACCACCACCTTCACCATTTCATCATGCCTTGCTAAGCAAAGAATACATTGTTTTCTTCTGTATCAGTATGCTGACCATTTCATGATTGAGCGTGTGTGCGTCCAATAAGTGTGTCCATAGTCATCATCGTCAGTCTGTGGTGGTTGTTGTTGTTATATTGTGTGCTGTTGTGTTTTCAGGTCAAGGAATGAAGAGAGAGGACAGTGGAGGATCTCTCGACAGTGGTGTGGTAAGGACTCTTTCTGCTGCTTCCTCTCACACCTCTCTACTGCTCCCACTCCTCCTGACTCCTCCTCCTATTCCTTCTTCCACTACTACTACTACTACTACTACTACTACTACTACCACCACGTCATCAAGCCTGTGAAGTTGACGCCACCAACATCGATATCTTGTCATCGCCTTCTCTTAAGGATTACTTAAAAAAGAAAGAAGAAATTTTGAAAATTTAAATGAATGACTTCAATCTGAACTGCAGTGACTGTCTTTTCCCATCTCTGAAGCACAAGTCACACTGTCTCCTGCAAATGAATCTTTTTACCACAGTCTTGGCCTTTCCATTCCCTCCCCTAAAGTAATTTGACTCTTACCTGAAGCACATATTTTAAAGCTTTCTAGTAGTCTTTAAAACTTTGTATGCTCTCACACACAAATCTTTATAGATGTTTTTATTTAATACTTAAAATGAAAAGCTAGTAGTCTAACAACAGCAAAATAAGGGAGGCCACTTTTGAATAAAAGGTTTCTCCTTTGATCAAGTATCAGCTCTGATTTGATTACATTTGTGCTAACACTTATGTAGCCTGCTTGAATGTTAGACATTATTATAGACAATTTGGACAAATATAAACCATAAGAGATATTTCTCTATATAAATATATTTACTGCTTTTAAAAACGTTTTTCTTTTTTTTATATTTTAAATAAGTTTTTATCTATTTTAATACCCTCTGTAACATTTATTTTAACTTGTCCCCTGTTTTAGGAGATGAAGTACTCCATTTTAATCATGGTAGAATTGAACTGTCACTTGCTAGTTCTTCTTTAACTGTCTTCATGGTAGATAGTTGTTGATAAACTTTAATCATAACTTGAAAATTTGAATGTTGATATATGTAGAATTTTGTTAAATTTTCTAATTCTAAACTGGGTTCTACAACTGCATGGATTTTAATAGACTTTGCTAAATGCCATGGATATGTGAAATGACAGCTTCACACTTGGATCCTTATGCGATATTTTATTTAAATTGGGTTATCATAACTGATCTATGCCTCTGCTGTTTTAATAGGAACAAATACTTTGTTTTGTAATAGAGTAATTTATCTACAATGTTCTAATGATGTCTAATATCTATTATTAGGAGTTTTTCCTTTAAGAAAACTCATCTATTACCAACTCTCTTCTGTTCTTTTAAACATGACAAGGCTAGCATTAAACTCTGATTTAGTTGCATTGTGTAAAAATGCTTGCACAACCTCACTTTAGAAAAAAAAAAAAAAATTACAAGCCAAGAGTAGATTATATATCTGGATTTATCTCAAGTTTGTTTAGGAGAGCAGTTTTTTGGCAACTATAGACATCACTCTAATGATAGTAAAAGTTATTTTTATCTTTGCCAAAATAAATTGACTAACAAAGCTTGGGAGCTGTAAAAAAAAAAAAAAAAAAAAAAAATTATTTCTCTAGCTTCGTTCATAAGCCTTTTCATTTTCTTTCTTATTACACCAATTAAAAAATTTAAATGTCTTCAGAATAATTATTTGGATCTTGGGCAAATCTTTCAAACTCTGGCCACTGAAAGTGGTTAAGTTTTTATTCAGTAAACACTTCCACTTTTATCCCATGTCCAATAGACTTTAATCTGATGTTGTGTTGTTTTTAGGATTGTATTTTTCATGTGATACCGCCACAGGGACTAAAGGATTAAATTATAGCTAAGGAGTACTAAAAAAAAAAAAATTTTCTTATGTTATATTGATGCCCTTTCAGAGCAGTATATATATATATATATATAATATATATAATATAGAATTGTTACTCTCTTGGCCCTTTCTGTTTAAATGACTGCCTTTAACTTTAATGTATGCAGGTATATCCTACCTACCAATTTCTAATTTTAATTAGAGGCTGCAGAGCAGCATCCCTTATACGTAAGCCTGTATTAGTTTAAAAAATGCTTAACAAAGTTAATAAAGAGTAATTCCCAGTCCCTGTACTTTAGGCTTTTAAATCACCAGTACTTGCTTGTAGCATATTTTTAAAAACAAATGGAAACTTACAAATATCTATAGTGAATAATTTTCACAAAATCTTGGCTGATTGCAGATAGTTGATTAAACACAAATACTTGTTGTTGTTCTGTGCTTTGCCAATGTTTCTGTTGCTATCTTTGTTGATGGGAAGAAGACAATTTTGTACAGTACCAAATTAAACATTAACCAGAAAATCAGAAAAGATTATGCCATCACAATGCTTTCAATGAAATAGTGTAGTTAAGTCTTTCCAGGTTTTATTATCTAAAGTTGGGAACAGACCAAATTTTGTATTTTTTCTATCAAGCAACTAAAAGATTTTGATAACTGAAACTATTACAAATTGAGATCTTGTACTCAATACACAAAAAATGGATATGATGATTTGAATTGACAAATCTAGATTATTTATTTAAACAAATACAAAAAAGGTTTGTCTGCCTATTTTACATAACTGAAGCAACAAACTAATTAGAAATATTAAAACCAGGAATATGTTTGACATGTTTCGGTACATCTATCCTATCAACACTTCTTAAAATTTAAATATAGTATTGAATGCAAGTTTAAGATAATTAAATTGAAAATAATATAACAACCTTCTTGGGAAAGACTCAAAATCAAACTTAAAACTAAAAGCCAAAGTGATACAGTGTTTTAGTTTAATTTTTCTCTATTTGATGTGTATGAGTTTTGGGAATATTAATATTTTTATTTTTCAAGTTGTCCTTTTAATTTAACATTTATTTAAAACAATGTTTCTGGAGATAGTATTGGTTTTTATATTAAAGTATTTACACATTGTCCAATTATGGCCTTTTAACAGACAAATTAGTTTTGTTATACCAAGAACTCTCTCTCTCTCTCTCTCTCTCTGCAAAATCTAGATGTATTAAACTTAGGGGTTGACTCTAAAAAAAAAAAATTGGAGCTACTTTATTTAACTTAACATGTTTGTTAACAATCTGGTCTCTGACCAAAATAGAAAGCAAGATATTTTAATCTTGTTTGATAGTATAAATGTAGTGTTCTTGTATTTCTGTAGTTATCTTAGTAATTGTTAATTAGACTGTGCCATGTGTTAAGATAAATTTATGATGATTTATTTGTGTAAGCTGAGATTATCTTTTCACTTATGGCTTGCTATAATGCATTCATGTCCAAGATAGTGGCAATATCCCAAATTCTAATTATGTCTAATTTGGATGGTATATAGTTAAGCCGTTTCAGTTACCCACATTCACAGTAGAATCTAAAGTTTTAGGTTCAACCTATCTATTGTATTCACTATTTTTCAATAACATTTTATGTTAAATATGTCTATACATTTTTTTTGTTTTTTGTTTTTGGTCTCTAAGCACAGGATATTATCAATGTTCTTCCATGACATTTTAAACTCCAAAGGTTGGTGAGGTCTCAGCACTGCATTACATCTTTCCAGAGATTTCATTGAGATATATAAATTTTTAAATTTCAAGATGGCTCTCAACGCTTTAGCTGCAGGTTATATTTCAACTCTAAGCTGCTTCTTGCTGACAAAACCCTTGATATTCAAAATGACATTTAACAATATAGGCTGAGGCTTTGTTGCAACTTCTAGCTGCCTCTTGTCAAAGTCCAAAAGGCCTCAACATATTTTTTTACATCTTCTGTAAAGTGTCCAACTTTCCTTATAGACCTTCAATGGCATTGCGAAGATCTGATCACATCTTAAGCCAGATATCTCTAAGGATTAGTCTCTGTTGTAAGTATCGATCATGTCTTTGAGATTGTGTCTTGTGTTCAGGTTCGCTACTGTGCTCTGCTCTTCTGTACAGTGAGATAGCTTTTGTTGTTTTTATGCTAATGCTGTGCTCACATACAAAAGATTTATCTGCCTTCATATTTGGGATGTTATTTTTTAATTAATAAGTCTTTTGAGGTCATAGAAAACATCAAAAACTACGAAATTTTATTGAAAATTTATTCAAAAAATTATTTTACACAACAGTGGAAACTAATTTCATTATGTAGAAGAAAATTACATTTATATTAGAATGTAATTTCATACAAACAACTTTGTTTTCTATCACCTTGAAAGGAGGCTCAATGTTTTTTGTTTTTTTTTGTTTTTTTTGTTTTTTTTTTTATGTGTCCTCTGTATGAAACCAGGCAAAAATTATAAAAATAATTTTAAAAGATATAATTAAAAAAAAAAAAAAAAAAAAACATTTTAAGTATTAATCATTATGAAAGTTCATATTGGCCAACTTACTTTAAAAATCTTTTTATTTTTTAAAAAGTTTTTTGAGAGTTTAGAGTCAGTGGTGTGTTGGGAGAATAACATATCTATTACATGTTATGATGGCTGTTCAAACCCTTAGATTTTGATTAAAACTTGGAAATTTTGTTACTACTACACAGTTCATTCTCTACTGCCCATAAATGCCAATACATAATTGATTGAAATATTTAATATAACTCCTTAATTTACTCAAAGGGTTTGCAATATAGACTTTGAAATATAACCCAAGATAGCTTGTCCTGTTCAATTGAGTTACTTTTACAATAGCCAAAATTGAGTCTTAGAGTATATGCTCTCAACTCTGTGTGTGATATATATATATACACACACACACACTCTTGTAAAATCTATAATTTCTTGTTTGATCATGGCTTGTCTTTGCAGATGAAGATTTAAGAGATGATTTTATGTCTGTTGTGAGACCCTTCGTTTTTAGCCAGTGGGGGGGAAAAAGACAAATTCTTGCCCTGCAGAAAGTTTTTTTTTCTGTCACTTGAAAACGTGGAATCCATTTGGGGCCTGCTCTTAGAGATTTATTCTTAAGATGTGCATGCAGCACTTTCATTACTGCCTGACTCTCTTAAACCTACAAGTTGCTTGCAAGGCCTATCACACATAGCAAAATTAGTAAGGTCCCAACTTTCTAGGTTTGCTAGATCTGAGTTTTTGGGGGTTTTTTTTCTTCTTTCTTTAAGCGAAACCTCTAGAATAATGTTGCCACTGTGTCATTATTTATTCCTTTGGACTTTTTCTAACATTCTCACAAGAAAACTAGTTGATATGTAGCAATTATATTTTGGTAATGTCTTTTTTCAGTTTCATTTTATAATACAATAAATAAAAATATATATATATATATATATATATATATATATATATATTTTTTTATATATATATATAATTTTTTTTTTTTTTCACTGTTAATAAAATGTAGCATTAATTTACCAAACCTATCTTTCCTTCTATTTGTCAGTTTATAGAATTTACAGTAAATCACCATCAGAAAATAAATGACTATTTGAAGTTTGTTAGTTCTTCTTATCCTAATAGTGGAAAGAGTCTGTGTGTTTAAGATGGCAATAAAAACCAATTTTAAATATTTATCTTTTAGACAGTTTGCTTCTCGATAAAGATATCTATATAAAATTTGAGTCTTTCCCTGTAGGCATTTGCCAACACTAATAAAACAAATGGCAAATTTTGGTTGGGTAATCTTTGTTTCTATTTGTATTAAATTTTCTAGTTACAATTCCTAATTATGAGAGGATACTGAAATTTTTTGCCTTAATCCACTTTCTCATCAATCAAGTCAAGAACGTTTCGTTCCCCACTTAGTAGATTTAGTAAGATTTGAAGGTTTGCTTACAAGAATGTCAGTAAGTTAATGGCTTAATGAAAATGGCATTTGTTTTACAACATAATTTCCTTGTCATTGCACCCAATTCAAGGGGTGAATATTGATTACATAGATCCAACATTATACAGCGTAAATAACAGATCAAAATTTCAACTAATAACTACTTGTCAGGCTGGAGACTGATTGATTCACCATTCTGCATCTGTCTCTCTTCTCCATATTTCTTTTCTGCTAATGTGATCAAAATAGGTTTGAACAACCATTTTCTTTTTCTTCTTAGATTATGAACTTCTGTGTGTTTGCTGAACAGATGAAATCTTGTAATAAATTAGATCAACAATTACTACACTATCAAAATGATTGCTCTAGCAAACCTGAAAGATTAGGCAGGCTTTGTAGAACCCAACAATAGTGATAATGAGCACAATGAAAGTTAATTTGTATCTAACATTCACTTGCTATCAGTCAGTTTGTGTATATGTAAAATCTATAATACCATATATACTAAAGTCTAGTGTGAGTTTTTTTATTAGCAGTTTCGTTTGTTTTTTTGTTAACCAACTAAAATCATGTATTTCCAGTGACTGGTTGCACTATACACGCCTAATTTTTTTGTGGGGTGGGGGTTAAAATTCATGCAAAAAAAATTCAAGGGTTATACTATACATGAAGTCAGCTTATACACAAGTATATACAGTATATGGTGGCATTAATATCTTTTTATTTTTTTTAATTTTGCATTCCTCATCTCTTCTTACAACCCCCCACTTTTGTTTCTGTCCTGAAATGATATACTAGAATGAGTATGTTGATTTCAAATCTGAACTTTGGATTAACCAAGCACATTATAGGTTTTGGAGATAAGTGCATATAGTGTTTACGTCCATGGTAGATATTAGTATATTAATTCTCTCATGAATTTTTACCTACCACTAATTTTTTTTCTTTTACTTCGATCCCTAATATAATTTATACATGACAATGTCTTCCCAATCATGCACTTGTACCTACTGCAAAATCCTAATGTACTAAAATAATTGTAAGTATAGATTTGGAATCTGCATAGTCAATTTATTTTAAAATCTTTGTTGCCCAGTGTTAGAACATTATTTTTAATATTTTATAAATTACATTGACCTATAAATTTTCTGCTTATGTGGCAAAATGCTTTTCTTGGAGCAATACAATTAAATATGGCAAGAGAAAATCAATTACTTGATTTCAGCAATAATTTTGTGATTTAATATATATATATATATATATATATATATATATAATCAGCTTTCACAATCTTTTGTTAGAATAAAGTCTATCTATCTATATAAAATTTTACCTCATTTATTTTTACATTCTATTCTTATCAAAACTACTGATTACACGGCTGATATTCTGTTTATTGCAACCAACCATTAGGTTTTTTTTTTTGTGCTAAATAAATTGATAAAAATCTGTGATAGATAAATTTCTTCCCCCCCCCCTCCACAAGCTTTACCTCATGTTATTTATTTAAAAATACTTCTCTCTCTCAACATTTTTTTCACTCTGGCAGTAAATAAATTTGGGGTAATAAAACAAAACTCCTAGGCAACTGACCTTTCTAGCCATTTGTGTAATCACCCAGAATTATAAGGGGTCTTCAAGAATGGCTATAATAAACAGGCAGCTCTAAGAGAAATTTAAATTTCTGGATGGAGAGGGAGTTTGGGGACAATATTCCTGTTCATTTGGTTACCAAATAACTGCTTTGATACAAAGTCAAGAGAAAAATTAACTAAGTTTATCTTTCCTTATTTCTCAGTTTAACAACTCTCTCTCCCTCTCTCTTTTTTGTTCTTTTGTAAAACTAAAGGTTTGTCTTTTCCTATTTTTATCTATTTTACAATTTTATTTGTTGTGAGGTTTTATTTTAGTAACATTTTAAAATTATCTTTCTGTTATTTTTCCTTCTGTTTGTTTTTTTTCTCTTTTTTTTTTTTTTTCCCCATTTGTTTAATTTGTTCCCCTTTCTTACAGATTCTGTTTGGTGGTGTGAAAGTACGCATTTCTCAGTGCAAACTGAGTGAAATCAGTCATCTGCTCTTCTCACAGGTCACTACAATCTTTTTGGCCAAAAGCAGTTTGTCTTACAGATTTTAGTTATCTCTTTTAATGCTATACTCCCAAAATTGAGCATCTTGACAGTGATGATTCCACAACCTTTGAGGATGAGGATTTGGGTTCAAATCACCCGCATGGCTCTTCCGCAACCCCCACCCTTTTTGTTCTTATTTAAACTTTCAACCAATGTTGTTATTTCTGCATGGTTATCTAACTAACCTCTACAAAATGCTTCACTAAAAAGATGCCTTTTTTTTTCCCCCCTCTCTCTGTAATATTTAAACTGACTTAGAATTTTTCAGTTGATTTTACTGAAGCTTCAACAAATGTGGAAATATTTATGTTAACCAAATTTTATAAAGTGTTCATACACTTACCAGTGGAAACTTATTAGTTTTAGTTAAACACTGTATTATGAAATACAATTTAAAATATTGTAAAGAATTGAATATACAATATTTAGAAGCAGATCGTCATCTTCAATTTTAGTTGAGGTTTTCATATTAGCTTACAAACAGGTCATTAGAAAACTTCTGTTAGCAACAAATTTACAACAAACTGAAATGATTTTAATATATTAGTTATGAAATTTAGATAGTTGAAATTTCTGGGGCACAATGAGGAAGGAGATTTTGGAGAATTTGGCACTTACAGAAGGCAAGAGAAGCAGAGGAAAATATACCTTTTTATGAGCTTGTGTAAATGGATGTCAGCAGAACAATAGGAAGGGGGATAGTAATGGGACAAATGTTGCTTAGGGGAAATTGTGGAAAGTTTGGATCATCCATCCACATCATGAATGGACATGGCACATAAAAGGAAGTTACTTACTGCAACTTCTGTTCTCTACTTTTGAACTGTATTTTTGGAATCTTCAAATAATGATGAAAAGTTGAAATATTACAAATAAGACAAAGCATTTGGTCTCTCAAGCCAATTGGAAACAATTATCCATGGCAAAAATATGAGAATGACTTTGCTCTTAGAAGCAATTTCTAAAAATACAATTGATGGAAACACAAAGAAAAAGCGTGATTGATTTGACACACTATTTACTATTCTTTGATTAAAATGTTGTTATAAGAACTTCTTTGCCATAAGGTGGAGGTGAGAAATATTTTTAAAAAAGATTATGGTTGAACTCTTTTACAAAGAATAACTCCTTATTACAAAACAAAATTTGTCAAACTTCATTATTTCTCTGAGAATTTTAAACAGGTGACGATAATTTGATGAACAGCAGAAATGAAATTCAATTTAACAGGCTCAAAGCTTTTACTCTAACAATATTTTTTATTGTTTTACTCATCATTTATTACCTATGTTTGTGTTTGAAAAATTTGCTACAGATTCTTGTAGCATTTATCAATTTATAAATATTTTCATCCTATGTTCACCTATTTGGTTTTGCTTTTTTTTAAATCCTAAACATGCCACTCACTTTTTATCAGTTGAACAATTCTGATTACTAGTTGATTTTTTTTTTTTTTTTTAATTTAGATAACATGTCAAACTTATGTAGTTTGTAATTCATCAGTGAATGTAGGAAATTTTAGAATAAATAATCATATCGGGTGCATATTTTGACTCAATGTCTATCCGGATTTTTTATTTTTTTTTTTAATGTTTATTTTTACATCCGTCATTTTCAAAATGAGTTTACAGTATAATTCTTTCAAGTATTCCAAAAAATGTCTGTATAAACTAATACTTGAACAATTGTCTACATTTTAGACAACTTAGTTTTATCTGCCGAGTGAGTAGTTAATTTCACAAATATATTCAAACAGTATGAATATCAGAATCTGTAGTCTTACTATTAAAATATGTTTACTTAGAAATTTCAAATACCTGCATATTTATAAAATTATAAAATTCATATCTGAGTGGTGCAAGCATTTAACCATTACCAAATTTCTTTTTAATTTTCACCATCTTTCTCAGTTTCAGAATGCTTGCAAACAGAAGAAATCCCCCAGTGTTGTATAGGTGACAAAAAGGACATTTTCATTGGCACATCGTTTTCTGCTATGTTTATTTGAATCCCAGCTTACTGTCACTTTGTTAGTATCAAAAGTAACTTTTTTTTTTCCTTTCATTCGATAAAATAAAATTATTATTTTCCTATTTTAAATAAGACATAAATCTCTTTGTTAGATTTATTTTCAAACATTTAATTAAAAATAAAAATAAAAAATAACTGTTAGCAGTTCACATGAACAATCTGGATATTTTTAGTCCAAAACATCAGCCTGATCTTAGTCAGAAATACAATATTTTTGCAATAAAATTAGTATTAACCAATTGATGTTGGTAAAATTTTCTGAATATACATATATTTATATAAGAAATACATTGTGTACATATCCTAATTATATATATATATATATATATATATATATATATATATATATATATATATATAAAAAGTGTCAGATTTTATTATGAAAGCAAGCTAAATATAACAATTTTTTATTTTATGAATATAAATTCCTGTTGCTGCAAGTTTTAAAGATCTAGACACTCTAAACATATTCAACTGACACAATATCCCATACATACAGTAGTCAGTGACTATTTTAGATTATAATGTAGGGTTCTTGACATTCTATAACTTGAAATACTTTTACATTTTGTTAACATCTATTTGCAGCAGGTATTTTTGACTTCCCAGATATCTTCACTTAAATTTAGTTTTCCATTCTCATATGCCTTTTTTTAATGGACAACAAGTTCTCTATTTGATATCTAGAAGTAGGGGTGGAGTCTGTTCTATCAATCTGGTATCTTCAAAGCTTTTTTTTTAGCAAAGTGGGCAATCATCAAAAAGAGTATTCTTACATATTGTCTTCAGCTTAAAGCTACTTTGTTGTGATATGTATCCCACTCAAAAAAAGAAATCTTGATCTCATCATCATTCTCTTTGAAGAGATTTGTTGTTTTTTTTTTTTTTTTTTTTTAATAACAACCTGTAAGCTGAAAGCATTTTCTCACAACCACCATAAATTTTGTCTTAAGTTTGGGTTAGTTGATTATTTCAGAGAGCACAACCTCAAGCCCAGCTATCAGGTTCATCTGCATTAATCTACATTAATCCCTAAAAATGACTTTTGAGAAATCACTTTCCATGTACATCATTACTCAACTTGCGTTTCTCCTTGTAATGTTTACTTAAAGATGATAATTGGGTTGCTTTCATGTCTTTAGCAAATGTTCTTAATATTCTACATCTTTTATTTATTCATATTCACAATACCAATTTTTTAAAAATATTTTCTAAGTTAACCATTTTTTTCTTGCTGATAGTCTTTTCTCAAATTTCTTTTTCTAATTTTCCTAAATAAAGACAGTTTTTTTTTTTTTTTTTTTTTTTCAATTTCATTTTTTTTTTTATTGTCCTGTGATTTCTGCTCTTTTTAATGTCCAGCATTTAGTTTTCGGTAACTTTATATGATCTTGTTTCTCTCAAGATAACTTTCTTACAAATCATGGTGCACGTATATATATATATATATATATATATATATATATATATATATATATATATTTTTTTTTAAAATTTAGAGATCAGTTGATTTTGCTACCTTGGTTTCAACCTTATGGTATCTTTGGGTGATTTTTATCAATGATAAAAAAAATCACCTGAGGATACTGTAAGGTTGAAACCAAGGTAGCAAAATCAACTGATCTCCTAATTTTTAAAGTTAAAAGCTCTATATTTTTTTTTTTTTTTTATACACATGTATTGATCACTTTTTAATACTATTCCCGGGTCCAATTCAACCATGACATTAAGCTTTTATTTATATATATATATATATACACACACATAGTCATCCACAGACAAGCCTGTTTTGCTGTATCACAGCTTATCAGTGTGGCTCAACGTCAGATTGCTTCAACCCAGGATTGAAACCCAACTGATTTGACATCAGTCAGAGATCCTACCCCTAAGCTATTGGTGCATGGCAGAGAAAGGGAAATTTTAACGCATTATGTACGGGTGTATACAAAAGCTAGCAGCCAGAGGGCTCGATTTATTAATGAAGAGTGGTGTATTAGTAGCAGTGGCAGCTACTGTTTTGAAATTACCCTTTTCTCTATAGTGCTTGATCAAATAATGTGAGTGTAATATAGTTGTCCACATACATGTTTTGCTGTATCACAGCTCATCAGTATGGCTAGACATCCAATTGCTTCAAGCCGGGATCAAAACCCGACGTGTGTGTGTGTGTAACTATATATATTTATTTACAATGAACGAATTTTGAATTGCATAATAAAATCTCACATAACCAAACAAATTTTAGTAAATAGTTCTAATAAAAACCAATTTTATAAGCTTAAAGTGAAATGTTATATTGTTCATATATAAATATATATTCTGAAAATGTTACCAATATTGATTGGTTAATAACAATTTTATGAAAACATTGACTTCCATAATAAAATCTGATATTATGTAATTCAGATTTCAGCAAATATTTCAATTTTTAATCTGAAATATATATATTGTATGGATATGTGTTTGTAACCCTGTTATGTTAGCTCTGTCACTGATATTGAGCACTTTCCAATAAGTACTGTGAATATATAATATATAGAAAGAACAAATTGGAAAACTTTATCAATCTAACATCTTTCACTTTTATTAAAGCTTCATCAAAGAATGAAATATGGAGAGAAAAAAATAACAGAAATTCTGGTATTTTTATTTTATTTTTGCCTGATTTTCATTTGTTAATCAGGCTTCCTATGCATTTGACCTGCTAAACAATGTTAGTATAATTTATAGCATTTCCAATTCAAGGAGTGATGCTGCATCCTTTCAAAGCTCCAAGAAATTAAGACTCCAAGCCTAATGGAAAAAAAATGTACTAACCTTGTTTAACAAGTCAAATACATATGACACCTGATTAACCAATGAAATGCAAACAATGCAAAAATAAAAATACCAGAATTTCTTTTTCTCCATATTTCATTCTCTGATAAAGCTTTAATAAAAGTGAAACATGTAACATTGATAACTATTTCTTTCTCATTTTTTTTTCTTCCTCATTCTGTTAGATTTTGATCCATATTTGATCACAGTGCATGCATATATATATATATATATCAGTAGCCATGTTTGATGTTTATTATTAATCATAAAATATAAAGATTTTCTTGCTCCTTTGACATTGACAATATTTTAGTTAATCAAAATGATTGAATATGAAATATTTATCCCATATAAATTTCTTTATTTAGTTTGAATTATGAAATACTGTATTGGTCAGTGGTCATTTACATTCTTATAACTTTGATAAATTCTATTCGATTCTTTTTAATTTTTTCTTTTTTTTCCTTTTTATTTGTCTGTCACCATCGATGGTTGTAAGATCTGTACCAAAATCAACAAAAGGACATTTTTTTTTTTATCTTTCTTTTGTCTCTCAATGTGTTAATTTTCATAAAGTCTATCCATGCTGGTTTAGAGAAAAAGAAAAAGACAATTTCAGATCACTAACAGAAACTTGTATTGAGATTAGTACTATTGTTAAGAAATCATAATTCACAAGATATGATTCACTGGGATGTGTCATCAGTGACATTTTATAACTGGGTTCATCAGGGGGTTTCAGACGCCTTCCCTGGTTGACCTAATCGGGGTTAATCACACTTTGATCTACCACCATATCTACTTTTGTAGCTTGATGTGTCATTCCAAAATAATTATGTTTTAGCAATGTCACTCAGCATAAACATCCTAAAATCTTGTCTATTTTTATCCAGTTTTTAAACTTTCATCAAGTTACCAAAACTCTGTCTAGGATTAGAAGAGCACCTGTTAATCCTACATTATCTTCTTTTAGTTAATCTTTATCAGAGACTCTTCAATTGTTTGTTTGGCTTAGACATTGGTAATAGCAGTATTAGCTGTTTCCCTACTAGGAAACATTGGCATTTATTGACCAAGTCTTTCTCTTTAAAAAAAAATTTTTTTTCAGGGAAATAGGTGTCATGTCCAGTAGCTGTTATCGCGCTTTCCAGTAATGATGGGGATTTTCTTAACCTTTTGTTTGAAGTGCTATGGAATGTCAACATCCTGATTAAGTCATTATTTTTCTCATCAAATTACATGTGCTATCCATTTTATAGCACTCTAATGAATAGGCATTTTCTTTCTAGGATTATATTGTGCGTCATCTGTTTCAACCAGTTTTAGTTGAATTGTGTCAGCCTCAAAAAATTTTATTTTTCTCTGGTTATGAGTTTGCATTATTATTAATTTTTGATAAGTATTTCTTTGATCTATTTTAATCACAACTCATCAGATTACCCCCCACACTTCAGTTCAGGACAGAAATAAATGATGTGAGTTTGTGTCTCACCAAAGTTTGACTTATTTCTAATCAATGATGTTTACTAATGGATGTAAGAATAACAATTTTTGTTTTGTCTAATAATAAAAAGAAGAAAAAAAAGTTAGATTTTACTACTAATACCAGTAGTCAGCTGTTACATTTTACAACAGTGTAGCATACAATATATCACTTTGTCCCTTCAATTTGTTTGCTACTTTTTAATGGATTTGCTATTTAACACATTGACCACCAACTTGTGGTTGTCAGTTTTTATTAGGATGCCGACTATGAGTTTATTTCATGCCTGGCATCTTTTCAATTGCAGATTCCAACACCAACTTTCTTTGTAGTGATACACTTTTGAAACCATGTTAAAACTTCAGTTGAAGCTAGAAATCAAAGTGTTAAAATTTTTTATTGCCTCAGTTGGCTATTATAAAGTTGGCATTTGAGGTCAGATTTCATAATTGACCTCTGGCAGTCAACATGTTAAGCATTCTTCTACAAATCATTTGTGTTTAGTACTTCAAAATAAATGTTGGATAAAGTGTTCCTTCCATGAAGTTCCATTTGTTGTGGACTATATAACTGGTTCAGTTTGAAATTCCAACGTATATCACTTGAAGAAGGTTGGAGTGTGCAACGGCTGAAACATTGTGAACGATGAGGACAACAGTCCAAACAATGTAAATAGTGTAAATTTGTTTTTTTTTTTGGGGGGGGGTGTAAACACTTGAAAGCTCAGTAAATTTACAATCATTAAAACTTTAAAATGACAGCCATTAACGTATGTACCTCCCCCAAAAAAGTGATACCTAAGGTTTAAAATGCATAAGCGAAATACTTTACTGCATTTCGAACCAAATTGATTCAATTTTTTTTTTTTTCTGATTCACTATAAAATCATCCATATTGACAAATCGGTCAGCACAACATAATTCTCTTTATTAAAACATCTTTCAAAATTAAAATATACTTTTCTGAAACCTTGTTCGAGAAAAATTAGCTGACTTAAAGTTTAGTTAATCTGAATAGAAACAAATATTACTTTTAGTTTAAGATATTGCAGAAAAACATTTTTAACTCAGGTGCATGTTTTTATGAGTTGTTGACTTTATATAATTTTTTTTTTTTTTTAACTAATCAGTAATCTTAATTTTAAATATTTTAAGCATTCTAATATTTTATTGAATTTTAGTTACTTTGACTTTATAATCTTACTTATGAAAACACTTGTTGAGGAAATGTGAGAAAATTACCAATAAATTTTAAATTTACTACAGTTACCACTCTTGTTTTCTGATAATGTCATGTATGGATGTCCATATTTACAAAAATCAGCACCTTTTTATATATACACAACAAAAATTCAAAATTCTTTTTAAAATATTGGGGGTTGCTGAATTTGAGTAAGCTCTTCCATTTATGATTTAATAAAGTTTTTATTTAATAACAATATCACTTGACCATGACAAATTAATACAGATTTTAAAAAGTTTATAAATTATTCTAATAAAAATTTGATAAAAATGAAAACAATTGTTAGAATTCATTATTCCTCAAAAAAAAAAAAAAATTCCATAATATATTTTATTCAGAAAAATCATAAAAAGCTTTTTTAATTGTCTTAGTTTTATTTCATATTTTATGATTCAGAGCAAATTTTTGATAACTGAGGGTCCTATTTTAGCAAAAGAAATTGATGATTTAAATTTTCCGATGACTTGCTATAAATAATATAAACATTAAGCACTATAAAAAAAACAATTTCTCAAAATTAAATAAGTGGCAAGGTTAACAGATATATAGTGCGATAGATAAATTGTCATCTAAATTACACAAAAATGAAAATAACACTGACATTTGAAATACTAACGAGTAAATTTATTCAATAAAATGCCATTGGCTTCAACCACTGCCACCAGACGACTTTGGAATCTCCTGCTACTATTCTGGACAGTCGCCTTGTTTAAGGTGGTGCATGCTGCCATAATCCTTGGCCTTCAGTTCATCTTTGGTGTTACAAGGAGTTTTGTTGGTCTCTCGCTTAACTGCGCACTATACATAATCAAGGCAGTTACAGTCAGGAATTAGGTGGCCAGATGTAAGGGGTGATGTGGTTGGAGGAAATTTGACAGCCACAACTGGCTTCTCCTGCTTGTGTGGCATGGTGCAGAGTCCTATTGCAAGACATAGGGTCTTCCAACAGCCATGCTCTTGACTCAGGGCAGTACTGCCTCCTCAAGGCACTTGATGTAGGTTTCCATGTTGAGTCTGAGGCCCTCACCAACAAATTTGGGGGTTATTTCTATCAGAACAATCGGTGAGTTTTCTGAGCTGCTGTATCTTCATAATCACCATTAGATTCATCCAGCCCTTTTCAAATCCTCTGCACTGCCCTCGGATTGACACACAAACACTCTGAAATGATGTATTAGATCTTCCAGCACAAATGCCAAGCAATACAGCATGCTGTTTCCAAATTTCTAGTGGACTGAATTGTTCTTTTTCTCACAGACAGTGCCCAACTGACCTTACTATACTGTGCAGTTGATAAAATCAAAAACAAATAGCACACATGCACAAAATTAAAAAATATAAAATGCCAACAATTTACTAATCGCACACTGTGTATGTATGTATGTATGTATGTATATATATGTATATACACACACGCATACACGCTCAAACATATATACCAAGATTTTCTTAAAAAAAAAGAGGGGGAAATGTTTCAAAAATAATTAAATTAATTTGAATAAGTCCTGAAAATTTCATTAAAATACAACAATTATCTGATTTTTGTAAGAATTTCCAAATCAATGTGTTTTTCACCACACAGGTGCTCAAAGTACTAATTTGTTGATCTCAGAAAAACAAGATTTTTAATGTTTTAAAAAGGATTAAATTTTTTTTTTTTTTTTTACATAAATCCTTTGGTCTTTCCTCTTAACAATAAGATTTTGATGATAAAACCATGTTTTTATTAAGTTTTGGACATCTTATTTTTTTTTAGCAAATCTTTGGCATTACCTATGTTAATGCTACTCACTTTTGCCTTAATACTTTTAGGGGAAGGCCTGAATTTTAGATCCATTTGCACTGTTCCCTTGATACCACTGACAGGTTATAAAAACATACAGAAGATAGAAACAAAAAAGGGAGGCTGATGTTGCACAATTATTCAATCCATACATAAGTTTCTAATTACAAGGAACTACCCAACATATTGAACATATAACACTTGAGCTATTAAGTTGGTTATTTTGCTGATGGGAAAACCTGCTTAAGGTGTTTTTGGTTACCCTCCACCTCCACATTATTACCAGTAGATATTTGACAGATCTGCCTCAGGGACAGTTTTTTTTTTTTTTTTTTTTTTTTTTTTCTTTTGTGTGTGCCTTCAGTAGTTTGCTGGTATCTCTGATCATTTGTATGGTTGGCACAAAATGTGCTTGACAGTGCTGTGTTTGTGCCTTCACAATTGCAGCGATGGACTCTTCAATCTTTCTTGTTAAAACTCAGGTGAATAACATTGTTTTTTTTTTTTTTAAATTTATTTTCTTCCTCTTTTCTCTTTTTTTTTTTTACTACTCCCCTCCTTTAAATTCAGTCAATTATTTTTTTTATTACTTTTAGCTCAGATGACAATGAATTTAGTGATTGCTTGCATGACACCTTTAAATATATATACAATATTGGATTCTGCTTAAGTGAAACATTTCAGGAATATAAATTTGATTCCTTTTTAAACAAATTTGCATAAAAAGGACAACCTGACTTAAAACGTGGAATCTCTTCCTCTATAATTGGTGCGCTATGAAATAGCAATTACTTGTAACTGATGTTCCAGTTAACCAGAATCCATTGTGTGTTTTTTTTTTTTTTTTTTGTTTTTTTTACCATTTATCATATTGCAATCATTTGAAAATTCTGGCAGTCTTAAAAAGGAAACATATAAAATAAACCAATTATTGCAGCAAAGTGGAAAATAATAAATTTTAACAAAAATCAAACTATTGAGCCAGTATGAAGTGTCAAAAATAAACTGTTAAGAAAAACATCTATCAATAAAGATGTATTTGTTTTCTATCAGCTCAAAAAAAAGTTCTATTTGCAATATGATAAAAGGTTAAAAAAAAATTCTGCCATCAGGTGTGGCACTTGGGCCAATGTCAGCTCCAAACTTTGTTACTTGTTCACATTTTAGAAATGTTCATTTTAGGGATTGTTTGTAAATGGAGTCCCTGCATTGTGTCTGTCTCTTAGTAGTTAAAGGCTATTTCTCTGTTGTGAATAAAATCTCTCTCTCCTTCCCCCTTTTAGTTTATAGGAGGTGTCAAGGGTAATTTGTGAAGAATAAGCCTCTGTATTAATATCAGGAAAATAGCATGTGAATTTAGTTTCACCACTTAGGTTTAAAAAAATGTAAAGTCTGCAGTTAGTCTCTGTAGAACTTAGTCACCTAATAGCACCAGATGTCTGTTACAATAGTGGCTTGATTTTATAGAACAGAATGACTGGTTTATGAAGAATGGATTTTATTTATCAATGCAGATATTTTTCTTTTCTCCTCTCCCACTCTCTTTTTCTGTTGTAATTTTTCATCACCAAAGATAATGTTGTAGTCCACACAATATTGGTGTAATCTTTTATGTCTATAAATATTTGGTATGCAAAATTTTCATATTTAAAACAACCAAATATTGTAGGCATAAAAACTTAGTTTACTCTTGCCTTAAAGTGCAACAAAAAAAACTCTCTAGTGAATTATGGTTTGGTCCTTCTGAACCATTAACAACCAGATTTATATATAAAAAAGATTTTGGTTTCTTTCAGTCTCAAAAAAAAAAAGAAAGTCTTGTTAAACTACCTGCCTTTGTGGTAATTGATTTGCAATGGTGATTGCTACTGATCATCATAAATTTCAACAATCCTTACCAATTGACAGCTTTGCATATAAATGGCTGTTTTCATTGTCTTGCACTTTTTGCATGTGTTGTCGTCATTGTTGTTGTTGTCACAAATTGTCTTTTGGCATTGCCGCTTCAGTGCATTGTGCAATGGACAGAATCTATATCGTTTGCTGCATTGATAGTTTTTGATGTTATTTTCTGCATTTCAGTTCTCTTATGATTGCCAAAGTTATTTGCTGTTGATGCTACTATCATTGTTGTTCAACACCTGCCTTTCACTGATACCTTTTCAGATTTTGCTTATAAAGAAATTATTGCACAAACTCACATTCTCTCATAATTATGGAGGAAAAACACTGAGTTGACTGTGTTATTTAGTATTACCTTAGTCAATATTACAAATTTTTAAGAGTTCACATGATCTTGGTTGTTTCTTTACTTAATTGAGTGCTTATATTAAAAGATGTCAGTTCCTCAAGAATTAATCATTTCTATGAAAATTTGGAAACTAACCAGCAACTTTCAACCAATGATGATTTATGGTAAAGACTCTTGTTTTAAATCATACCCTTAGCAATAAGTCTGTATTACTAACACGTATGTATTTTTTTTTTTTTTTTAAATTAATCACGATCACACCCCCAAGTAAGGGCACAACCAGTTACTGGGTGTGGTAGTAATAAAAAATGGAAACATTAATAAAGAACAAGAACAAAAGTAATCAGGAAGATATTAGATATCAATTGACATTGCATGAAAATTTTTGAAGATTAAAGTTGACTGGAAAGCATGGACACAGAAGGGAGTTCCACAAGTGAGAAAAGAAACTGTTAGCATAGAATTTACGGTTACGTCTAACCAAATCGACTGTAAATTAAGATCTCAACACCAGTCTAGTATTGCACTTAAAGGTTTCATAGCAAAGATCTTTATATAAATGCTACAGGGAGGTAACTTTATGGTGATGGGAAAAGTGACTGAAACCAAGACACAAGATCAGGACCAATAATATTGCTGATCCTTCTTTGGATTTTATCATTTTTTCTATAGACATATGTCAGAAGCACCAGACCATATGTGGCAGCAATATTCTAAGCAAGGACGAATGGTAGACCTTTTATGCTGATATACAAAATATGTAAGATAGATTCTGGAGAGGAAAATTGTCTGGCACGACACAGTGAACCAAATTTCTTAGCAGTTGATCTAGCAATGGATTCAATATAGTCTTTCAACTTCATGTCAGCCAAGAACGTTAACCCAAGAAGGCGCAATGAGTCCCTTTCCTAAAGGGTAGCATTAGCCATGCTGATGGAAGTCGGAAAGGTGTCTCTCAGATGATTAAGAGAGCAAATTAGTTTGAGAGGCATTGTATATCATTGTATAATAATAATTTCTAAGAAGATAATATGTTGCTAACATTAGATTATTTGTTTTAAATCTATTACAATGTCAGAAAGACTACATCAACTTTGTAAAAAGACAACTTGATCACAGTAAAATCATTGCTGATAAGTTTTATCCTTTTTCTGTTGTTTAAAAAACGATTGTTTAGTTTGAATTTTATCTCAGAATTATGTTTTGAAATAGATATGTTTGCTTTCTTCTACTTTTTCAAGAAACTTTCAACAACTGTATGGGGTTTCATACAGAATTATCTTCCTTGTAGGTGACATGGACATAAAATCTTCCAACTCTAAATTTGATGTCGGATTACAAATCAAATTACAAATGCTTTGTTTTAGTTTCTGAAGAGCCAAGATTTAACAATAATGAAATTGTTTTTAATAAAATAACTTGTTCGCCAGTCAAGAAAGCTGCTTGAAATGATAATCATGGATAGATGTTCAAATGAAGATGCAACAAAACATTTGCCAATAAGTGGAGTTTTGATAGAAAGCTCACTGGAATGGAAACACTAGATTCACTTTAGATGTTCTTTTATGCTCTCTAAGCTGGTCAGTGCCATAATTCTAGTTATGGCATTAAATTCTCAAATTCTATTACAGGCAGAAATGTTACTGGCTTTCTTTGGACATGTAAGAAGATTATTTCTTAGAACTTTCTTCATGTGCCAATTTGAATTCTCACTAAACAAGCATCCTGGCAGCAAATTACTAGAGAAATTTTTTGACCAGGATTTTCTTTGCTTACTGCTCCATTCTCACTGATGAAGATGGGTAAAAAAAAATCATTGAAGCCACTATTGAATTTAGAAGAAAAGTGTTTATTTTTATTTGTATACTAGTATATCTGTCACTTTTTATCATTTAACCCAGATCATGATTTCACAATTGTTAGTAAGTAGAGGGGGATGAGAAATAAAGAATAAGTCTCTGGTATGACTTAAACTTCTGAGAGATGCAAGTTTATCTTAATGTGACATCTGCTTTACTGATTGGGTTACAAAGGTCACTGGTTGCAATCACTTAAATCTAATTATGTAGCCATATTATTTCCCCCCCCCTGACTGCCTGATATAGTGCCATAGTAGTAGTAATTTGTGGATTTTGTAAATGAAGATTTGTCACTTATTGTTTTTACTATTATTTATTTCATCTTAATTTCAGTTGCTATTTATTATAACTCAATCATTTTACAGTCATCAATAAGCAGCATAAGAATTACAATAAATAGTAATTGATGTTAAGATGAAACATTAAAAAACATCAATGAAAAAAGAGACCCCCCCCCATCTAAGAAATTTGAAAAATGTAAGTAGACACTTCATTAATGACCTTCTGTTTCCCTATTTAGCAAAAAGGTTTTAAAACAAGCAAAGCAGGATTTTTTATTTAAATGTATAAAATATTGATGAAAAAAACCTGTTAAATTTAAATTTAATATCTACAGACATCTCTTGACACTGTCACTCAGCATTTCTTCTTCATACTTTATTCTTCATTGCTTTTGGTTGTTTAATTGTCCTTTTCTCAAAATGTTGAACTTTTCTTCTTTTATTTATTTTATTTTTTTTTTCTTCTCTCAATTTAAAAAAATTTATCTGCAAGGATTGTCACTTGGGGGGACTGGTATGCAATCTTTCCCTTCACAATAATATTGACTTTGTCTTACAGAAGATGACAAGCATTTTAAATTTGTCACTTTTCACAAGTGTCTAAAAATTACTCTGATTTTAAATCTAATGTTTTATTTATTAACTCCATTTAAAATTATCTTAATTTTTTCTGCCAGTTGTTTTTATTTTATCAATCTTGTCTGTGTACAGAATGGCATTTCTTTAATATAAACACATGATTTTCCAATTTAATTTCTGATTCCATTTAATAATTTTCTTTTGTAGATAAACTCATAGAAATAAGAAACTGATAAATCTAAAATTGATAACTTCAATATAAAAGGGTACCGTAAATCCCCCCCCCCCAAAAAAAAAGCAAATCTGATCTGGCCACTATCAGATTTTTGGGAGGGGACTGAGCTGAGAAGTTTACACTCTCTCATACTTCAGTTTTATAGATGTCATCCTTTACAAAATGTAAATTTTGTATGATATCACTTTTGGTTAATTTATTCTTGTCTGATTAGTTAAGAAATGCAAAAATTACTGACTAGTTTAAAATACAAGTATTAGTCCAGTTGTTGTTGAAATGAGAGTTTCATGCAAAAAAAAGACTAATCAAGAAGGACTGATATACAATGAAAAACATCTCATTATGACTTCATACAACTTGAATTCTCGCTTTTGTTTTCAGACTCGTTGACTAATTGATTTGAAAATTTATTAGCGAGTTTGTAAGGTAACAGCTTAAGATACTAAAGAGTAGATTTACTACCAAGCTGAGAAAAGACTTCAATTGCATTTTCAAAATGATTCTGAGTAGAATAGAAGCAAGTGACCCTTACTAACTAAGATTGTGAACCATAACCATTCAGCTGCCACTCATTTGACTTAATGGCAAATACTTGATGCTACTTTGGTATTTTCACACTAGACTTAATTAAGACCTGAAAAAAAATGCCTAAAAATAACTCTGTATTCCATTTGATTTAACAAAGTTAAGTTCTGTCTTGTTCTTTACCATTTGAGAATTCCTGATGGAAAGGGTTGAGTGAAAACAAACCCTCTTGGTAATACATTGTTTATGAAATATTTTTTCTTTTGTTCATCCTAATCTCTGAAGCCTTTGCAGGGAATATTTTTAGGAAATATAAATAAGAGAAATCCCTCAAATAATACAAATGATGATCCCCCACCTCTTAGAAAATAGACAAGTTCTTAGAAATAAATGTTTGTTTCTTTGTTCCATTCAACTTCTCACCTCCCATGAGTTGGTCAGAGATGTCCACAATAATAATATTATCATTATTTAAGTTTAAAATGTCTTGTTTCCTAGTGAAAAACATAAATTTTTAAATTACTTACATAATATTCCATCAAATGCATTTGGTGGGCATACTTTTGAGCTTACAATGAAAGGTTTCCAAAATTCCTAACATTAACTTCCTCGTTTGTTCAAGCACTTACTATGTCAAATACATCTTAATCTCTCTTGGATCTGTTTTTTTCCTCCTTTCTCCTTTTTGTTTTAAATTCTTTTGGTTATTGTCTCTAAAAGATGGTTGTTTTATTTTTGCAGGCATCAGTGGGAACGGTGAGTGGTCACAGTCGTGATGATTCTGTCTCCACCATCCTAAACCCTCATCGGGGATCTATTATTCATTCAAACCCAGCCACCCATGAACGCTGCCACTCTTCAATATCTGTCTCTTCAACACGGCCCAACAATCCCAAGAGAATTACAGAAACGGCCACTCTTAGCCGAAGCAGCAGCAGCAACAACAACAGCAACAAGCTCAACCCTAGCCCCCACATTAATTTCAGACCAACAGTTCCAGAGGGAACAGAGGTGTAACAACCAATTTGAGTTTTTATTTTTATTTATTTAATTTTTTTTTTTAAATTTTATTTTAAGTACCACCTCCTCCTTCAAAATCTGCAACATAAATAAATTTCAAAAGGGAGTATGAACTCAAATCTAATGATGGTCATATATAAAGTCCCATCATGCATTGCACACTTTTATCAGTCATCTAATATGGTCCACAACAAGTGGAAGGAGAAGAAAAAAAAAAAAAAAGCAATTGTTGGGGGGCAAGGAACTTTTGACTCTCTCATGTATTCTCTCCCTGTTGTGTGTCGTCCATAGGTGAAATAAATAAAAAAAAAAATCTGTACAAATAAAATTTAGATAGGAAATGAGAACATTAACATCACTTTCAATGGAGTGAATGAAACTTTTTAACAAAACTGTAACTCTTACATATGAAAGAAAGGAAAACCTGAAACAAATTTGAACTGTGAACATATCTTTGAGCTACAGTTTGTGGCTGGTTGACTCTGAGAGGAGTACCATGTCCAGAAGAAGGACACTGGCTTATTAGAAATCTGTTATTATAATTACTTCCACTACTGCTGGTGTTGGAGTTGGGAGGCAATATAACTATTAGCCACCACAACTTACAACATTTCTCCGACTGTTACTGCATAGGGTTTGCCCATTAATTTTATCACACTATCATGTATATTAGGCACTTAATCTGATAGTGAACAATTGTCAGCAATGTCACAGGTTTCTCTCTATTCTCTACTTTGTTTAATGTCTTTTCTATTTCTCTCTGAAAGTAAACTTAAATTTTCATTGTTGACAAACAAAAACAAATGAATCCCCTTCTAACTCCTCCTATTCTAACCTAATTTTTTAATTTTATTTTGTGGCCTTTTTTGAAAATGTCACCAGGACTTTTTATTATTTTTACCTATTCCTCATTTGTAAACCTTTTTTTTTTTTTTTCAACTTTATTTTTATTTCCTTGTGAGGAACCCACCCCACAACTCAGCTGGCTGAGGGATTTAATAAATATTATCTTTCTGGTTTCAAGAACTTTCATCCCTTTTACTATTTTTGTTTTATTTTTCTTATATATCCATCCCTAGAAAAAAAAGGGATCAAATTGACTTTGCAATTTTGCTGCTTTTTTTCCCCCCTTTTTGGTCGTTCCAGACACAGGATTATTTTTTTTTCCCTTGATACAATAGCAGGCTTATTATCCCAACTCAAGAACTTTTATTTGAACATCAAGTACAATCACAAGGAAAAGAACCAACAATACAAAATGAAGTTAACCTGTAGAGAAACATTTCTGGCAGTAGTATATATCCAGTTAAAAACTAATAATAAAAGTGTGTGTTAGGCTTGGACACATTGGTTGCATCCTTGTAGCCCAAATCTGAAATAAGGGATCCTCCATCATACTCAAAAGATATCTTTTCTTTGATTCACTGACAATTGGCATTTTAACACCACCTTTTATGTCTCGCTTATGTTAGATGATGTGTTAAACCTTTTAGAATTTATACATTTCAAGCCATAGTTTTCCAACTGTTTTGGGATTTTATTCTAACAGTCATTTATTTTTATGCTCTAAAAATTGAGAGCTTTTAATCTAATACTTAAAACAAAAAAGAAATTTACTTAAGCCTAATGTGTTGTAACGTCTTTCAAAACATTTTGAAATCTTTACTAAATTTCTGTAGATAAAATAACTGCTCTTATTTCTATAAATGTTAAATTGAACTCATGAAAAAAAAAATCATCAGTTTAGTTTCTCTTGTAGATAAGGGCATTATAAATAGGATTTTTAAAGCACATCATTCAAACTGAGGGTGAAGGAGCAACTTGTCCCCCCCCCTTCACACACACATATAGCAGTGCTCAAAGTAAAAGGAATCTGATCAATTTAACATGGTCATAATGTTTGAGTTTAGATAAATGATTAGAACAATATTTCAAAAGATGTGTGGTTATATTTGAAATAATAATATATGGTAATGTATCAAATATTTTGTTTTGAAGCTTATCAAATATTAATTATGAAGGTAGATAATTATTGGATAAGACTTGTATCATTTAAAAAAAAAAAACATTGCTCGAACTTTGAAAATGATGGTTTGTGAAGAAGTTAAAACAAAATGGTGTTATGTAGAATAGCTAATGCCAACTTTATATGAGAAGAAATTTTCTATTCCAATGGCAGGGTGTAGGATAAAGTGTTGTATATTGAGTCATCATATTATTAATAATAATAATAAATAATAAAGCAGAAAATATTAAGCAAGAGTGAAAATATTTCAAGAATACTTTTTAAAATTCCATAGCAGGAAAAAAAAAAGTCTATTTAACCAATTGTAAGTCACAGTAACATTTGGGGTTTTGTTTGAAATCAATACAAAAACCCTTCCAAATACTAATTTTGTAAACTTGTCAGTATAAATCCATAAAAATTACCATCATCTGGGAAGCTTTGCAATATCCTTCATGGTTGATAATTCTATCTGGATTTGTATTTTCTATAATTTCAATGGATGTATTGATAAGATGTTTGCTTCATTAACTATGCAGTGTTTACCTCTGTAAGAAATTTTTTTTCCAGGGTTTTGATAAGGTTTTATTACCTATTATAACTTATTACTTATGGCATTTAAAGAAAAGGTAAAAAAAAAAAAAAATCTCCTTCCACTGACCGTAGTTTTTTAGTTTTAGAATATAATTGTGTGACATGACATTTTAAAAGCTGGACTTGTAGATCATTAATAGTGAATTCAGTCTACACCTGATGCCCTATTTATAGCCTTGTGCCAAATTTAAGACTTTTGCTTTCTTTCTTTTTTTTTTTTTAAACTTTAGTTATGGTCATTTCTGAAATCCAGATCACCCTTCTGAACTTCCATTGTGAGCTAATTTGTATAAACCTCTGTTGAACAGGACAATTACTATTAAGATCAACAGTTCTTTATTCTAACCAATTGGCAAGGTGAAAAGAAACATTTTGACAGAATCTAGATTAAGCTATTAGTGATGTCTAAACTTATTATAAGAAATTATTTCAACAATACTGAGAAAGTGATGTGAAATTGATTTTGTTTTTTAACCTGAAGAAATAAAACACTAGTTACAATTAATACCTTTTTAAAAAGGAAATTTTCCACCCCTGTCAGTTTTACAAGAAAAAAAAAAGGTGTGTAAGTAATGCATTTATTTTAAAGATGTTTTCTGTATGAATTTCGATGTAATTTTAATTTTGAAAGCATTCAACTATAAAAAGGAAAATTTTAAGTTTTGTTTTCTTAGCTAGAATATTTTTATTTTTTTTCTCCTTTCTAATCTTATAAAGTTTTTTTTTCAACTTCAATTTAAGAAACTGCTTCAAGTCAATCTCATTAGAAACAAAAGAATTAAAAGAAAAATTTCAAGTTTCTCTTTCTCTCCCCTTTATTTTTTATGCAAATGAAACAATTCTTTAAAATGTGAACAGGTGCAATTTTTCAAGGTAAGATATATTTTCTTTTTCTTATTACATTGTATTTCCTCTAAGACACTTTTTTGCCTGGAATGGAAAATTTCTTACAAAATATGATCTTCCAAATAAGTCGATGTCTGTGAACAGCCAATGTTATTAATATCCAACTCTTACTCTGGACCAAAGAGGACAGCCTGGTCAGTACAGATAAATCATTTTGGTAGCAGTAGATATGACTGCAGCAAGCCAACCTCTTTATTCTGATGGTCATTTAATTGAGCTAATTAGCTGGATTTGGATTATCTTTAAAGAGGCTACCAGGAGTTCCCCGCCCAACTCTTTTATGATTGAAAAATCTCATATCTTCATGAAAGATATATACATTCTCTTTATATTCTAATATTTGTCAAACTTCTTTGGAAAGCTATATCTTCCATGTAACCTATTCTTCCTCTTTCTCTTCCATCCATCCCCACTGGTATGTGAATGGATGGGAAGGTGGGACCCCCCCTCCTTTCCTTGATGTCAAATAATCCAAGTTGCAGTATTTCAAATAGAATATGCGTCTTGTCAATTCCCCAGACATGGTAAAGTGCAGGGAGTTTTAAACTTTTTCTTTGAAATGGCTATTTGCATGCTTGCAGCATCAGCAGCAATGTCCACTTAGGACGATAAAATACAAAAGACTAAATAACATGGAAAGGGAAGCCTGGGAATATTGGATTAATTCACAAATCCCAAACTGACCATTCCAAAAGAATTTAATGCTTCTCTTTGACTGGCTAACAGTCAGACAATTGAGAAAGAAGACAAATTACTAAGTGGATTGCTACTCCTTTTTTCATTTTTCTTTTTTTTTTTTTTTATCATAACTGTATTATGGACTGTGATATGTTTAACCCTAACCCCCACTGCCCCCTCTCCCTTGTTCACTTTGGAAACACTGTCTCTGAAAACATTTGTTCATTAAATGTCTGGGTCAGTCCAGGATATTCTCTAAAACAAAAACCCTGAAATTTAAATGTTAAAGATGACTATGTATACTCTAGATATATTAATATATCTACACATGCAAGTGTATATGTACAATTTTAACACTTGTTTTGACTGGGTAGTGTTTGTAATGGACAAAGTATAAAAAAAATTATAAAAGTTATTACTTTGCCCATTTCCAATCTTTCTTTTCTATTGTAAAATTCAGTTTTTCTGCTCACAGTGGGCATTGGATTTAGATGTGGAAAGGATTCACTCCTATCCCTTCCAGATTGATATTTTATTTTGTACTGGGCATTCATTTCAGTCAATATCAAATCTAAATTTTTAGGTATCTCCACCACCACCACAAAAAATATCCAATCTTTTGTCATTCCAAGCCTCTTCCCCCTCCCCCTCCCCTTTCTGGTGAAAGTTTTAATGGGTGGGTCAGGGTGAGTAAAATTAACATCCAAATAACGAATAATTACAAAGAAAAATAACTTCATTATTGAGCTAATTAATGTTCACTTTCTTTTGCAAATACACCTGATTTTTTTTTTTTTTTTTTAATTTTAAAAAAAAAAAAAAAATTATTTTTATATTTTTCTGTTCAAAGTTAGCTTTGGCTTTGTACACAGGAATTTAAGAAAAGGAAAAGAAATATTATGTTATGCCTCAACGTAATGTGAATATTTATTTTAATGCCCCCCACTCCCTTTCCAATGAAAAAAAAAAAAAAAAAAATTCATAAATGGATGGATGTTTTTATTATTACGTAGCTTTTTTTTTTTTTTAACTCTTGTTTTTGTGAATAAAGAATGGCTTAAAATGGAAGTTCATAAGTATTTTGCTAATTTTTTTTTTTATCTAAATCTGCAACAATTTGTTTATACAATTCATCTTTTTTATTTTTATAAAAATTATTTTGGTGTTTTTGTTGGTGGTGAGCACTTTTTCTTTTTCATCTGAAAATGTTGAAGTTTACGATTGCTGGAAACCATTAATTAATTGAAATACAAAAACTTCAGGATAGATTTCCATGTCCAAATTTTATTTGCTAAATTCTGGTTTTATTCCTATTTATAGTTTGTTTTTTCAGAAAAGCTCTTGTGAAATCTTATGTATTGGTTTTATTAGAAATCTGCAAGGAATTTTGTAAGTTAAAAGAAACAATACTTCCCCACTCCAACCTCTAAATGCTGAATTGTTCATGGCTGATTTTATTTAAAACTATTTAAATTTTACATAAAAGCATTGTCTGTAAAACTTTAAATATAAATAACAAAATATAAAATAAAATTTGTAAACTTGTCTGGAAATTACTTGCCATAGAATTATTTTTCTAAATTTCTGTATGTAATTCAGTATGTAATTGCAACAATAAGTTTCTCATTAGTTTAGGATTGCTCAAATCAATAAAAAGTCAAGATAGTTAAATCATTATAGCCATGGAAGAAAGGAACCAGTAAATCCAATCCTAAACGAATAAACCTCTATTTCAGTTCAATACACATGGAAAGCATACATGTCTATTAAACTGTACATAGCACAGGAAGCTGGGTGCTTTTATGGAGACACCATTTTTAGGAAGATTGCCAAAAAGAGCTTTTCCAGGCTGAATAATCACCACGGTCAGTAGCCTGACACCACTATTTATACACCTAGTAGAAAACATATATTCATAAGTCCAGAGTGTCACGCTCGAACCTCGGTGTCAGTAGTTACTCATTTTCTTCCTATGTGCCAAAAGTATGAATATAATAGATTGTCTAAATTATTTTTACATTATGTTAATTCTTCTAAAATTAGGAAAAAAGTTTGAACTTAACGAATGTTGTTATTAAGTAGATATATAATTTACAGATTATAATTTCCAAAGCTTCTAACGAACAACAGTATATAAAAAGAAAAATATAATTTGTGTCAATAACCCTGTAAATCAAATCTACGGATGACCGGAAGTATCATGCGTGCATTAAAAAAAAAAAGTCACGTGGATTGAGTTTCTGTCTAGTATTTAACTTAAATACTGAATTTTTAATACAATGATTTGTTATTTCTTTAATTGTAATAGATTTTTACATTTTAGTTGTTAAAATATTATAAAATTAGTTGAAAGCTGCATTCAGTTTCGTAAATGTCCTTTTGAGATAGATTTATTTTTGCGAAACACGTTTGGAGAAGTTAATTTGCTTTTTTAATTTCAACTGGGAAGGGTACCTATCAGTATCATATAAAATTTAAATTTGTATTTTATGTACACTTCTGATAAAATTTAATTAAAGGTACCTATAAATTAATTATCTTTATGAAATTTAATCTCACTCTCAAGTCTTATTTTAATTTCTTTATATTTTCCATAAAGCATTGTAAAGGTGAAAGCTAAGTACAAAAATTTTTTTTTAAATTAGAGCGCTGAAAGTTTTTCTTAAAAATAACGAGGTAAATAATTTCACTTAAATCTAAATAACTTCACATCTCTTCTTTCGTCACCTGTCACGAAAGGTTATGACCTGCTTTGTTTTATTTTTAAACTACGTCTTTTCGGCGCTGAAACTAAGTTAAGCTTGGTTCAAAATATTTTAAATAAACATAATTTATTATTTTCTTAAAATAAGTTTTGAAAAAATTATAATTGATTTTTAAAAGAATTTCAAAGTAAGATTTTCATTATTTTTATAAATTGGAAAAAAATTGCTGACATGATCGACTATCTGTCAATTTTGCTGACTACAAAAAACAAGATTTTTTAACGAAAATTTTAGATGTGCTAGGAACGATTAAAAAATGTAAAAAAAAAAAAAAAAAAACCCCAATCCAATAATACTTTGTTTGATCTTTCCTCTTAGTCTTAATAATAAAAAACATTTTTAGATGATAAAGTTTTGTTTTCGTTAAGTTTGGCGTCTTTTTCGTCATGCTACTCTTTAGCGATCTCATGAAGGTACCTAAGTGAATGCTTCAGCGTAGACACAAGGACTCTTTTTCCGAGAGAAAAAAAGCCCCCCCCTTTCTAACGCCTGTGATCGGCGATAAAACAAAGGTCCTAGACATCTCCAAATTAAATTACGATTTTTTTTTTCTTTTCATTCGTGGTGGGACTGACTTTAATTAATACGGAGGTACTTCGGTCCGTTTTGTATAGAAACAAACAAAAAACAATAAATAAAGAGAATCACGGAAGAAACGAACAGATTCGTGTTCTTCACACACCCATCACCTCTTTCCAGGGCGTTTTCCACCAACCACCCAGTTTTGTAAGCGCTGGAAAGTAGTTAAATAATATTTTAGCACTGGCCGATATGGATTTTCATGAATTAAGAAAAAAAATAATTATTAGGTGTCGACATTTTAAAATTCGGACTGTAGCGAATTATTTTAATTTTTTTCAATTGCAGAAAGAAATGTGCTGATATTTTCAGTTTTTTTAGTGATATCGTAGGCTAAAAAAAAAACATTACTTTGCTGACAGTAATGCGAGTGGGGTATCTGGGTTCCCTTCAAATCTGTCACTGTACGGGGCCAACTACGCCTTAACAAGCGAATTTTAAAACAGCTGTCATTGGGAAAAAAATCCTGTCAAGTATTTATTATCTTATCGCTCACTTTCATAACGCTACATACAAAAGATCCACGCAACAAAAAGAATTAAAAAAATTCAATACCATCACCGACTGAAAAGTGAATTTTTCTGCCTACAACTTAATTCATTTCTTCAATCGTTTTTGGTTTCTATAGCAAAAAAATGTTGATCAGTATATATTATTTCTTGCTATGTGTTTAGTTTTCCAGAGTACATCAGCACCCTCTCTTTTAATAGCGATATCTGAAAGTTATTTCAAGCAAAAAGAATAAGGTTTCTATGTTGTAAACGTAAACATTTTTATATTCATATAAAAAAAAAAAAAACATTCACTAAGAAAAGCGATAGGCCAGGTTTAAAAATGAAAACCGTTTCATTTTAGTTTAATATTTTCAGTAAGCAAAACACTGCTGAGCTGTATTTCAAAATGAATTGATTGGAATTAGTTTTTTTGCAATAGCTAAAAATGGCTGATTTTTTTTTTTTTTTTTTTTTTAGCTGTATGTACAAATCTGTCAGTACAACATAATTCTCTTTAATAAATTTCTGAAACTTTATTTGAGCAATATTAGCTGATTTAAATATCATTTACTTTTTGATATAGCAGAAAATTCCTTTTTTTTTTTTCTTTTTAACACTGAGATGGGTGTTTTGCGAACGATTTCAATAGACGCATATAACTAAAAAAAAAAAAGATGGATAAAGGTGAGCGCCTTTCATATAATTTTTAACTTCGTAATCTTTAAAAATATCTATCTAAGAAGTACTAATATTGTTTTGAATTTTTTTACTTTAAATTTATTTAGTTACTGTTCTTATTGTCTGAATGTGTATGGACGTATTTACAAAAAGTACTGGGAGGTTGCTGAATTTTAGTAAGTTTTTTTTTACCATCTACAATTAAATTAAATATAGTTGTTACTTAGTAACAATATCATCTAACCGTTACAAATAGACTTTTTTTTAGAGATTTGAAAACTAGAAATTATAATCAATTTAAAAAAAAAATTGAAACTATTATAAAAATTCATTATTCATCGAAACAAAATGTTTCTTAAAACAATAGTGTCCATAATGCATCTCATTCAATAACGCAATTAAAAGCTTTTCTAATTAAATAATGTCTTAGTATGGGGAAAAATCATGCAATAAAACTAATTCACGGTCACTCACTGACACTAAGAAAAAAAATAACCAAAATTTGGAAAGTTCTAAAAAGTATAATATAATAAAAAAATCCTTTGGTCTTTCCTCTTAATAAAAACAAAGTTTTATCGTCAAAATCTTTATTAAGTTTGGGACATTTTCACAGCGAATCTTTGGAGGTACGTACTGAAGTGAGTGATAATGTCGATTTGTTTTGTTTTTTTTTTTTGTTGTTGTTTGGTTCCTTTGTATGTAGCGTTATTAAAATGAGCGATAAGATAATAAATATCTGACAGGATTTTTTTTTTCTAATCACAGCTGTTTTGAAATTGTTCGGGAACAGGTACGCCTTAACAAGCTAGAGTTAGATTTGAAGGGAACCCCGATAACCCCAATCGTATTACTGTCAGCAGATAATGTTCCTTGCAGACTACCATATATTACTAAGAAAACCTAGTAATCAATTGAACGCTTTTCTAATTAAATGTGTTCTTAGTTTAGTTTAATTTTCTTATTTGACAATTCAGAACAGATTTTCTGTCACTGAGAGTCCTGTTTGATAAAAAAAAAAAAATAGATGATTTAAATATCCCGAGGACTGTCCTTATAACAAATATAAACATTAAGTAAGAAAAAAAATATTCTCGAAGTTTTTTCCCAGCAGAGGAAATGCACTTAAAAAGAACGATTAAATTTTTAGCACAGCTTGAAAGAGATAAAAATTATTCAAAATATAATGAAATCTACGATTCAGATTGTAAGGAGTGGGAGATGGGATATTCGCAGGGAGACTAAGAAGCCCTTTGTGAGAAAAGAAATGAACAAACCCTCCATTTTCTAATTCCAGCAGTTTTTTGATTGGTTAATGTAGACTTTTAAAAACATGACCTCATGATAAAAATTACTTATATTAGTCTCGTTAGTATTCTGGACCAATGTAGGAAAAGGACCAACTCTAAATTCAAAACTGTATATGTGTCTCTAACGGGACTGTAAGATCCGCTCAGCATAATTCAGTATAAACCACAGATTGGCTCTGTGAGTGTTAAAGAAGAAACATGGGTGGCAATGTTGAAGGTGAGAAATCACACAGATTTACAGTGTGGCTTTAAGTAGAAACAACTGTAATGGAGGAATGGGTTAAGGGAATCATTTAAAGACCAAGAAAACTTAACACGATTAAAAATCAATTATCAGATTTCATTTCTTTTTTTTTTTTTTTTAAATCAATACTGATTTTTACTTAGAAATATATTATGAGGACTTAGAAGGACACAGATATTGTGATGAATAGTGAGGTGAACATGGAATTATCGTGTATGAGCTTTATGAATCAACCGGAAATCAGTAGCAAAGAGAAGAAACAATGGCGTCGTGTACAAAAGAGGCTCTTATTAGAGAAGCGGTCATTTTGTTTTTAATAAGATACGGTTGTGGCTGAAGAGGAAGTAAAACAAGGAATAGAATATTAACTCTGCATTGCAATTCAAACGACAATAATCATAAAAGATTTGTGTTGAATATGTAAGTTATCGAAATTAAGCTTGATGTGATGTAAACATTGTAGAAAAAAACGCAAAAGCGTGGTTTTCTACAGAATTACATTTTAATACAACGTCTATAATGATAAAGCTTGAGAAGCCAATTTAAGCTGAAAGTCATGAAATATTTTAAGAGTTACGCAATATTAGCTTCTTCAACGAAAAAAAATCGGACTGGGAAAAATTAGGATTAATATAAATATTTTAAATGTTAACGTTTAAGAAGTATCAACATGTTTCAATTTAAGAAAATAAAATAAAAAACATTTATATCACTTCCAAGACAAATAAAAGGTAGCGACTATCGACTGCAGCCGAAGAAATTAATTTGGTTGGATTATTTCACAAGGTAGACGTTGTAAGTAATCGATATATGAAATTTCATAAAACTAAAAGATTATTCTTAGGGTAAGAAATAACTTCGTCAAAATGTTTCAATTAAAAAAAAAATACAACTTTTTAATACGAGTTCAAAGACTTATCAATTCCGTATTCTATTCATGCCTACGCTGTGAGGTTGGGAGAGAAAACGAAACTGGTTTATCTTCTCGTGGAAAGTTGTATTTGATTTCGTGCCGCCAACAGAAGTTGAATGTCGCAATAAACAAAACGAAGACTTGAGTAGAAAATGACTGGCCAATGTTTATTGACCCACGTGGATGCGAAGGTATAGAAAAGTGGTCGACCTCAAATCAGCCTGACGTTGAGTGAGGGTGATTGAATATCCCTTTCATTGAAACGGCTACCAAACACGTACGAACTCAATGTTTGAGAAGTGAGAAGAACGATCATCTCCTTTCCGGAAGTGGGGATCATAAAATTCACACGCCACCGAAAACTCTTTTTGGTTTCCTTTTGCATTCTGGGAAAATTAAATTTGTTAGTTTTTTTTATTAGTTTATTAATTTTCATTCTCCTACAATCTAAACGGTTCGACACACAAGAATCAAAATGACCCCGACACACAGACAAATCTATTAAAAAGAATTTAGTTTAAGAAACTAGAAGCAAAGTTTTTAAGAGAACTGTGTTAATATTAATTCTGCACATGTACTTGATTAAGGTCAATCAATTTGCGTTTTTACTGTTACATGTTTTGTTTTTCAGAATTAGCGGAAAATGTGTTATATTTCAATTTGACTAAGAAATTGAAATGATTGTATGGAGAGATGTCCGGTAGAATTTAAAAAATAGTTTTAAGTAAAACAAGAAACTTCTCGTAGGAGTTTCTTCAGATAAAGTTTTTAAGATATGGTTTACATAAAAATGATAAACTGAGTAGATAGGGTAACAACTATTTGACGTTACAGCAAAGAGGCAGGGTTGATGGTTTGCCAAACATTGGCAACTAAATTTAGTTGTCTGTAAAAGCAGCAAGAATTGAAACTTCGAACAAGCTGAATTTTATTATTTCATGCATCAGAAGAGGATTTTTTTGCGTATTGTTAAAAGATGTTTTTGTACAATATCAGTTTCAAGCGAAGTTATGTACCTAGTATAATCTGTACTACTGATAAAAATTTTGGTTGTTTATTCCTATTGTTTCGAGGTTGCAGTTAAAGGCAATGGATTTTAACTTGTCTTCATAATAGTAAAAAAAAAAAAAAAGTCAATGTTGAAAAAGAAAGCATGAAAAAAACACAACGTGCTGAGTGAATAAGAAATACAGTGTAACCCGGATATAAGAGAAACCCGGATATAAGAGAGATTTTCTCTGGTCCCAAATTAGAGCCTGTGTTAATGTATATAAAATAGACCAAACCCGGATATAAGAGACTTCTTCTCCGGTCCCGACAACTCTCTTATATCCGGGTTACACTGTACTTATAAATAAATTTGCTTCATTTTCCAAAGTGTGTGACCCAGACTCTCCATCCTTTCCCGTCGTCTTTCAAGATTTTTGCCTTCTACGAAAACAATTTATGCAGAGTTAGAAATAGGCATATTTATTTTTTGTATTTTTCTTTTTTAAGAGGAACAATTTCATTTATCAAAAGATGAGAGACGATCATTTCTTAATTGTTAAGAATGTTTCTTTAAAAATAAAGAAAATCAACGATAAAATAACGAAAGGGAAAATATCATTGAAAAGAGGTGCAGAGTTTGAAGGCAGCAAAGTCACCGTTTTGTCCCGCCGCTACATAATCTTAAAATAAAAAAAAATTCTGTTTAATGATATCAGTAATTTTGAATCTTGAAAATTGCTTTCGTATCACTGTGATGCTATGGTCACCCACATAGGAGAAGAAGAGGCAGTTTTATCGCAATCTCAAGTGTTTCTGTTTGATAGACCAGTGGATGGTTGCTTTTAAAGTTCAGTGGTCTTCTAAAGCATTTATTCACTTTAACTAAAGGGTAATGGGAAGTAAACGGGTAGATGAAGGTTTTTTTTTTTTTTTTTTTTTTCCCAGATCAAGTGGCAACAAAACTGGAAATATGTTATATTCTGGTGCTTGG